>CM045760.1:137328572-137928572 GCA_025200525.1 Camellia lanceoleosa | reverse complement strand
ACATTAATAAATCTTTATTTTGCCCATAAAAAAATAAAAAAAAAACCATCTCCAAATTAAGGAGACAACAAAACACAGAGTAAATTATAGATATTGTCTCATACAAGTAAAAATTCATTCCAATGGATATAACCAATAGGCATGAAAAATTTGTCATGGTGGATGTCACAGAAAAAAATCAATTCTTTTGATTAAAAGAATTTGATACAAAGTTTGGCTATGCCAATTTTTTAGTAACCATTAAACATCTAATTTAAAAATAATAAAAAAATCTTTTAAAATACAAGTTCAAATATATAGGACTTATCGAATCACAAGTATTGCCATAAGATAATGACTAAACAAGTTCCCAGAAAGGGACTTCCGCTAATTTTTCCAAACATAAGTCATACCATAATTATAAGGAGTATTAATGTTCACAATAATCGAATAATATGGGATTTGGGATATGCTAAGTCAAATCTTTCAATACGAGGACTACACATAACATAAGAACATTCTAAGAATTAATTGCAAAACAATTTCGTCAAAACAGATTTATTACCAATTTTCTCAATTTATTTAGGATAAATTATACTGTTAGTTCTAATATTTTGCTTCTTGTACCATTTTAATCCCTATATTTTCAATTGGCTCAATTTTAACCGTTAATTTAAGATTTTGTATCAATTTAGTTTAATTGACAATATTTATTTTATTTTTTTTACGAAAAATTATTACTAAATTAGTTGTGATTAATTTATTGAGTTGATCAAATTTATAATTTTACTTTTAAAAACATGACAAATGGCGCTCATTTGCTCATTTTTCATAAAATAATGCTAACATTTGTGATTAGACCAAATCAAAACAAAGTAAAAAAATTCAGGATTAAAATCAAGTTAATTGAAATTATTATTATTATTTTTTGATCAAAGAAAGAATTTTATTAAAGATAAAATAAAGTAAAAAGAACAAAAGAAAACAAATACAAAGGACCAAGAGGAAATTTACAATATCATTGCCTAAAAGATGCATCCTAATTATGTTAGCAACCATCAATTAAGCTAATCATGTGCTCACCTCAACAAGCAGATACAAAGACTAAAGCTTCATTTGGTTTTAGATTTTTGGCTAAAAAACACAAAAAGATAAAATTGGCTGTATAAGTCAATAAGACAAAATGTCACATTTAAACCATAATCATTACATTTTTTCTCTCACAAAAGTCAAAAAAATCAAAGAAGCCAAACCAAACGAGGCTAAAAAAGCTAGGCTAAAAAAATTCCAACACAAAAAAAACGAACTAAAAAAGCCAATGCCAATTGAAGACTAAGTTGAAGAGGTTCCAACTCAGAGCAACCAACAACCAATCAGTGAAGCAACCATAGGCACTTGCTTCAGATGCATCTCCTAATCTGAGTCAGACAAGATTCAAAATCATCAACAGAGTAGGATTTGCTAATTAAATGGTTCTTCAGCCAAACAGCCACTCTGACTTTGATGAGCTTGCATAAATATGTGAAGTTTGGCTGCGCATTGTTGAACATACAGTCATTCCTAAGTTACCAAACTGACCACACAACAACAAGAGGTATAGCTTTCTAGATTTGAAACTCATCCTTTCTAAGTTTAGTACCAAACCACCAATTTAATAAGTCCATGACAGAGACTGGACATGCCCATTGTAAATCCCACCAATCAATGATCTCAGACCATAGTTTCCAGATGAAAGGGCAAAAGAGCATCATATGATTGATGGATTCAGGTTCAACTTTACAAAAGGCACACTCAGTGGCAGCCCCACCTCTAAGCACACCAATGCTATGAAGAAACACAGATGTTTTAATTCTGCCTTTCCAAACCAGCTAGAAAAAGAACTAGACTTTTGGGGTTGAAATGTTATTCCAGTTATACTTGGGCATAATCAAATCTGGGTCACATCAAGATTGCAACCAATAAAACAAGTAACTTGATTTGAAGACTCCCTTATTTGATGGTTTCCATCTTATGCTGTCCTCCACACCATGCCTTCGTGTTGGCCCATCCCCCAGTAAATCCTGGAGTCTTTTTTTCCTCGTGTAATTTGCCCATTTGTTTAGCATATTTCATTAAAAAGTTGATTAATGTAGTTCCATTATGGTAACCCATCAAATATCCCCAGACCACAAATCAAAAAACAAAAATTAAAGTGATACAACAATGATACCCAGAAGACCACAAACCAAAACACAAAAATTAAAGTTTTTCACTTACCACTTTCAGCTCTAAAAACATTCCACAATAGCATACTACCTCATAATTAAGATAAACTTTATTCGAGAAAATAAGTCTGTTTCAGGGGAGGAAGAGATCATCAAGTAATGGAGAAAGGCATTCATCAGGGAAATGGAGGATGGTAACAAGTGGTACGTAGACATGGAGGTAGGGGGGTGTGGAGCAGAAGGAAGGAAGCAACTATTCACTCTGTCTTTGTGGATAACATACTAGAATCCATGGGGACAAAAGGGTTGCACACAATATTTTCCAACTATGGTGTAGTCACTGATACTTTTATCCCAAACAAGAAAAGAAAGATGACGCGATCTCGCTTTGGTTTTGTAATATATAACTGCTCTGTAGTGGCGGCTATGGCAGTACAAAAAGTAAATGGGCTTTGGTGTGATAATCGAGCACTAAAAGTCAAAATGGCTGAGTTTGGGAAAGACTATGGTGCGAAGCCCAAAATGGTATGTACCACAAATAAGGAAGACAATGGAGGACAATCACATGTACAATGCTCGCTATAGGGGGAAAAAGTCATTTGCTGAGGTTATGAGAGGTAGGGGTGTAGCCCCAATTGCAAACAGAACCATTAAGATATATGAGGAAGGTAATGGATGGCTATACGAAAGTGCAGTTGTAAGACTCAAATCATTCTATTCCATGGATGACTTTAGAGATGAAATCTTAAGGAGAGGTTTTGGGGACATCAAAGTGAGAATTGGAGGTGGAAGAGATATGGTTTGTGTTAATGAAGGAGTGGTTTATGACTGGTGCAAATTTGTTCTAGAATGGAGACAAGGGATGGCCATTGAGCAAGAAAGGTACGTTTGGCTGAGTTGCTATGGAGTCCCATTAAGCTTGTGGAGTAATACTACATTCAGTAGCATGGGAATAGTGATTGGTATAGATGATGGTACTAGTAGACTAACTTCTTTTCATTTTGGGAAAGTGAAGATAGCCACAAGATTTATGGAGTCCATTAATCAAATCATCAACTAAGAGTGCAAAGGTACAATCTACCTAGTTAGGGTATGTGAAGAGCAAATCATAGTTTCAAATGTTGTGAAGGAGGAGTGTGTCTGCAAAGAAAATAAACAGAAGAATGGTGAGAATTATCCTTCAAAGGAGGTTGAAGAGGATTAGTGTACAGACAAAGGTAGTAAGCAGGAGTAAGATGATGATGATGTGGCAGTCCAAGTTGGTGAGAATGTGGACATTAGGAGTGATGTGGATGGAGTGGGCAAAGTGGCTCCACATGCTAGTAAAAATAGCATGGAGGGAGAGGATAGGTTGAAGGATGTCTCCATGGTGGCTAAAACAGAAATGATGAAGTATTAGAGAATGGAGGCGCATGCGAGGGTGACTCTGCAGAGTTGGGGACGAGTTCGAAGTTTAATGATGATAGTGGCAGTTAAAGGATAGATGGGGAAATCTTTACACCTGGGTTCATTAGAAGCTTGAGTGGCTCACAAAGGAATAGGCTTGGGATTCAAATTAAAGTGGATCTAAATAAGGCCCATTTGAGTTTTGGTGGGTCGAACCAAGGAGAGGTGGGGGTGGCCCATACTGGTAGTAGTAGGTCATCTTCATTAAAGGAAAATCCAGACCAAGTGGTGGGCCTTCTCAACTATAAGAAACAAAAAGTGGGTCAAGATGGAATTTCCGGTCCAAAAAAGAAGGTTATTTTGAAGGAGAAAGGGCAAGAGAGTAGAAGAAAACAAGTGAAGAAGAAGAAGGGGAAATTTGTGAATACTAGGAAATCGGGAAAATCATAACTAAATTTGAGAAAGGGAGCTGTTTTCGGGTCAGCTATAGCGCCATCTGAAGACACCCCATTTTTGACCGACATTAAGACTCAGACGTCACCAACTGAGCGCTCGGTGATGTTGCATATTGCGCTCGTTTTGAAGTTGCGAAGTCACGGCTGCGAGCCTTGTCTCCAGACCTTTGGACTCTTTTGTGCCTTATCTCGGTTTGCGAATCAGGTCCCGTTTTCTCCGTTACCTCTACCCGAAGGGAGAGAGAGGTCTCATAGATCATCTCTCAGTGGCCGTAGGCTACGTTTCATGGTCGTAGGCCATTTTTCCCGTTTGGAGCCTGGTTCTTGGTTTTCGGAGCCGTCGGCCGTGTGCCTCGGTTCAGGATCGCTTAACCACCTCCGTTTGCTGCGGTTTTTGGCACACACCTTATTTCTCCCCTTTTTAGGGACACTGTGGCTCGAGAGAACAATTTTGTGGTCAAACGCCACCTCTGGTGCTTAATAGTCAGTTTTCGAGCACCCGGACCGCGCGTTTTGGCCCCCGAACCTTCGTTTTGCATCGGTTTTGGTTCATTAGAGAACTTATTTTCATTATTAGGAAGGTTGTAGAAGGTGGGAGGCCAACAATTGTTCTGAAGGCCAGCTTTATTCCTTCATTGCTCTTTATCGCCTGTTTTCTTCACTAGAAAACTGACTTTTTCCATTCCCGGGCCACTTTTTCTGACTTTCCACCACACCATTGTGTTGTACACACCTGGGAGGCCACCAATATGGATAGGCCGGCCATCAATTGTTCTTGACCCTTTTGAACCCCTCTAAAAAGTTGTTTTTTCTCCCTCCTAGGTTACATTTTCTGGGTTTTGACCATACAGTTGTGTTGTACACACATGGGAGGCCACCTTTTTGGGGTGGCCGGCCACTAATCTTTGTTAACCCTTTTGACCCTGGCCGGCAGGCCAGGGGAGGTGGCCGGCCGGCCACCTGAACCTCTTGAACCTGGCCGGCCATGTTTCTCTCTCCTGGTGCATGCCAGCTGTACCAGCCATTTTGCACTAGACCCCTGCTCGGGAATCTGCCCTTTTGGGGAGGGGGGAATTTGAATTTGTTTTCCCCCCCCCTTTTCCTTGGCCTCTCCTCTATATAACCAGCACCCCTCCTCCATGATTAAGAGTTAGAAAAAATCAGCCAAGGCTCCCTTCCCTTCTCCCTCCATTTTCACTATTCCAAGCTCCAAAACTCTAAGATTCTGGCATCTTTTGCACTACAACCCGTAGCACCACACCACCATCATGCATTAATGCCCCTTGGAAGTCATTTGCAGAGGTTGAAAGCTCCTTTTATTGGACCAAAGGCTGCTGGAGGTTGGCTTTACAAGGGTAAGCTCCTATTCTCCTCATTTTTACACTATTTTGTCCTATATCTTAGCCCCCTTTTACTTACATTTTTGGGTTCCGACCCAAATTGGAAATAGTCCTATTTTGAGCTCATCTTCATAATTGATTAAGGAATTTTTTCTTTTTGAGGCCATCTGCTACCCCTTTACCTTTTATCTCTCTTTTAGGGCTATTTCTTGCATGATATATTAGCCTTGTTTTTGAGCATTTATGGGCTTCAAGACAAACTGTGAAGTATCTTATTTTGAGCCCCTCTTAAACTTTGTTGAAGGGCTCTTTGCTGTTTGAGGCCACCTACTGCCTGTTGCCCTTCATCTCTCTTTTAGGACCATTTTTGTATCATATTGTAGCCTTACTTGTGAGCATATTTGAGTTTTGATATAAACTGTAAAGTATCTTATTTTGAGCCCCTGTTCAACTTTTTTGAAGGGATCTTTGCTGTTTGAGGCCTTTTGCTGCCCTGTTTGTTCAATCTCTCTTTTAGGGCTGTTTTTGCATGATATATTAGCCCTATTTGTGAGCCTTTTTGGACCTCGACCTAAACTGAAAAAAGTCTTTTTTGGACATCATCTTCATGTTTGATTAAGGTCTATTCTCTGTTTGGGGTCATCTTCCCCTATGCATGCTTCATTCCTTCATGATTAGAGCTATGCATTAGAGCACTTGCATTGGCCATGGTTTGGCCTCTTAGCCACTAAAATCTGGTGGATTTTCAGTGGCTTTGATGTATTTTTGAGCCTCAAAAGCAGAGAGGGGTGACCCCCTCTCACCTTGTTTTGTTTGATGGTCGTTTTGGCCTTCCAAAGAGGCCCTATCTTGCATGCTTTGTTGACTAATTTCAGGGCCAATTTGATGAGTTTTAGGATTATCATATTTGATTTTCAGAGTTTATTTGACTATGCTAAGTGTCCTTGATGAATGTTCTTAATAACCCCTTTGTATGCCCTCTAAAAGAACCCATCATTTGTACATATGTCGGTTGCATTTCAGAGGTTGTTTCGGCATGTTTTGGCATGTTTTATTCACTGATTTTTTCTGGTTTGATGAGTTCTCACCTGCTTCATATACATGCCATGTAAACCATGTTTGCTAGTCAAAGTTGCATGCTATTTTAGTCCTTCTTGCTAGCATCTTTTGGCCATGCTTTGAACTAGAAATGTTCATGTTTTGGGACTGCCTTGGTTCTGTCTTTATGCTTCATGATCAAATAATACATGCTTTGTATAGCTATAGGTCAATACATGTGTCTAGTTTTGTGTTTCGGGACCATTCCATGCATCGGGTGCCATGTTTCCATGTTTCGGGGTCATTTTGCATCACATTTCAGTGCTGGAACTTGCATGTCTGTATGCCATGTTTCATGCCTTGCCATGCCTTGTTAGAGTGGCATTCGTACCTTAGGATCGGTCCTCGGTTTGCGTGTATGTATGCATGCATCTCGAGTGTCTTATTTTCATCATATGGCCACTGATGTGAGTGTGGCTGAGGTCCACTCATGTTGGTGTAAGTCCACCATGCATTGTGTATGCCATTTCAATTCATAGCATTGTGTATGTTAGGTTGTATGTTAGAGCATCGTGTATGCCATTTTACATCGTGCATTGTGTATGCCATTTCATAGCATTGTGTTTGCTAGGTTGCATATTAGGATTGCATTCAAGCATGTCATGCATATTGCATTGTGCTTGGGATAGGAGTTAGTCCAAGCACGGGAAACGAGGGACGTTTCGTACTTCGAGTGACGGAATGCGTCTCAATTCCCGGTCACCGACACTCCGGATTATCCATGATGGAGTCTCGGTCTTGTTGTGTTTATATGTGCATACATTTCATATTGAGTCGTGCAATTCGACTCCTCGGCCATCATGCATCGAGATGCGCGATTGATGGCACGAGGATCGAGGACTACGCTCCTTGAAGAGTAGTCAAGCATACATATGTGAAAATACATTGCCATGCCCCTTTCCTGCTCTCTGTTGCAGCAAATCAAAAATCGGCAACCTCTTGGGACTTCGCGCAATATTTCGGGCTTAATTGTAAACAGAGGCTAATTGGGGCATCGCGATAGATTTCTGCACAAAACAACTCGAAAATGTATCATTCATCATCCGGAGCAGAGTTGAGGTAGTACTTAGCTTGCATGCCAATTTACTGCTTTTTTAGATTAATTTGTTAATTAATTAGGATTTTTTATTTATTCGGACTGTAATTATTCATTTGGGATTGTATATTATTTATTCGGACCCTCCGAGTGAGGGCACAATTGTAATAAGCGTGCATGCGTGTGATGTATGTCTTTCAACCCCACGTCTTTCTCTCTTTTATTTACCAGCTTATGATGGTTAGATTAGAGCATGTTTCAATTAGCATACTGTATGATAGCATGTTTGCATTCATTCATCTGTTTTGCATGCACCGGGCTCGGTGCATCATAACTCACTGCATTGTATTTCGATTCCAAGTTGAATACTTGTTAGCTGTAGCATCTCATATGCCATCTTTAGAATAGCTGAGCCTGCTGTAGTTGCATTTTTGCATGTGTTGCATTAGGCATTTATGTATAATTAGGGTCATGCATGGATTTCTAATTAGCTTCTGTTTTGGCTTGGAGTACTCGGTAAGTTTTATGCTTTAGCATCCTTGCATGTGTGTGAGTGACTGCCATGATAGCATGCTTACCATGAGGGTATATGCTTATGTGATATATCTGCCTGAATGCCTGTGGGTGAATGTTGGGTTATTTAGATTGGGACAAATCATCAACTGTGAGTTTTAAGCCCACTAGATAGTGGCAAAACCATCTTTTCTAAGCTCACCTGAGGGTGGCAAAATATGCATTTTAAGCCTACTTGCGAGTAGCAAACCATCTTTCAAAAACAAACATAAAATGTTTTGTTCCAATTTAGGTGATCCAGTCTATACTTGTATGCTGTGCGCATCACATAGTAAATCTAGGCTAATAACCGGAATAAGAATGCATAATGTTTTCAAAACTAGATATCATGGTTAGTAGAGGCCGATCTGTGATCGGCGGAGAATGCTCACAGTGACCTTCCCCAATCGTACCCAAGTTCCCGAGCCGAGGCAACTTTGGTGATGACAGACACGTGGCCTTAGGCAACGAGTCAGGGTTTCCTAAATTTCCCAAAATGAAATATTTAGGTGGCGACTCTGTATCTGGCAAAGCAGTTCATGTTTGGCACTTCTTTCAAAAATCTATTTTCTCAAAACGATTTGCCGGATTTGGACTCTTTGGTTCAGATTACGAACCGTGGCAATTAGAGTCCTGAACTGTAGTGAGTCCAAAACGAACGGAACGGGACTCATTTCTCTTGGGGCGTTCGGGGACGTCTACAGTTTTTGGCGACTCTGCTGGGGATTTAGAGAACTTGACTCGAACTTGTGATATTTAGTTTTGACTACACTTGTGTGTTTCTTTGCATTGCATTTGCATTGGTGCGTCTAGGACACCGTGTTTACCATCTGCTATTCCTGAGTGGTTTGCCAGAGGCTGCGTGCCATAAGGGTTATTGGTTACGGGCTCTGCCAGTATGGGAACACAATCCCCAGTTTTACCGGGGCACCCTTTTGACCATTCGACCTAGTGCATATTCGGAATCCATAGTGACCATTCCAAAACTAGGACAGGTTGCTTACCCGATATAGGTTGTTTGAAACCGCTGCGTGCGTAGTGAAACCCTAGCTCCTGACAAAATAGGACAGGGAAACCCTACCCCAACATAGGGGTGTTTTGGCTCTCACTTATCTGTTATGTGCTTTTAGAGTGCGTCTCTACAGGGAAATGCATGTGTCAGTTTATGAGTTTGGGCATCAGGCTTGCGGGCATCAATCAGTGTTTGAGAACCAGTTATCTGCGGGTATCAGATTCAGTTTTCGGGGACAGTGATTCAGGGATAATGATTAGTGTTTGAGAACAGTGTGTATTCAACTTATCGACCATGTGTTATTATTCCTAGCTGTGTGTTGTGTTTTTATTTTTAGCTGTTATGCTGTTCGTTTGTCTGGTTATTTATTTCCTTATTGCTTTATTTATCTTTTTGCTAGGGCAGTTTTAGCACAATTGCTTCAAACCAAGCAGATATTCCCCAAGCACTCTGGACAAGAGGTCGTCGGCTCAATCGATCTGAGGATCTGGTTGACGGACAGCCGGTGTTTTATTCTCTACCCCCGGTTGTCGAAGAAGGCCAAGCGCGATGTGTTTGGCAGAGGTTACGAGCGATGGTCTACCCTAGCAGTGAATAGTCGGGCTGAGGTCTCAGTTTTTGCCATAGAGATACACATACCAATCAATTAGCAAGATCAGCAGAATATGGCCGGGATGGAAGAAATGATGCGACAGCTGCAAGAGAGCATGAAGCAAATCAGAGGAGGCTGTCATGGCGGAGTTCTCTAAACAGCAGGCCACAATCATGGCCCAGCAGGCTGAGCTCATCACTAGACTGCAACAGCAGAATGTAGCATCTGCCTCACATCTAGTTCCTCCTCCACCAGGGGTCTTGTTACCCGAGCAAACACCAACTGTCCAAAATGTCCTGCCAAACATCCAAAACACCCTGCCGAATGTCCAGAACATCCAGGAGGTCACAGACCTTCCAACGGGGCTAGCTCCACCGCCGCTTCCACCTCAGTTATCCGAGGCACATACACCCGCCAACCACCCGGACTCTCCCTTTGAGTTCGAAGTAGACCCTACGGCACTGAAATTGAGCAAGCTTAAGAAGCTATTCAAAAAATCCCAGGGAGTAAAGGCTATCCCGGATATCGAGGACGGATATACCGATGTGGCTATGACGTTGCTGGATAGATTCAAAATGCTGCAGATCGATCGCTTCGACGGATCTGGTGATCCCATGGTCCACCTCCGGCTATTCTTAGATATATTACGGCCAATGGGCCTCACGGACCCAAGCTTTTAAGCTATTCGTAGGACCACATCGGGTGTGGCGCTTATCCGGTATCTTGTTGGAGGATGATGTCAAGCGGAGTTGGGATGAAATGGCCGAGGCCTTTGTTGCGCAATACTCTTACAACACCCAAATTGAGATTACAACTCGTGATCTCGAAACAACGAGGCAGGAGCCCAAAGAGAGCTTCTCGGATTTTGTGACCCGGTGGAGGGCGAAGGCCTCGATGATGACTCTAAGGCCTACCGATAAGGACCAGATCAGGATGATTGTGCGCAATCTCCAGCCAAAACTGATGCAAAAGATGATTGTGCTCCCCTTCCCCGCCTTTTCGGATCTACACGAGATGGGGGTGCAAATTGAAGATGCAATGAAACAGGGTCTTATTGACCTAGACAGGAAGCAACCCCGGAGAACTTTTAACCGCAACAACAATGCAGGTCCGAGTGGCGCTGCAACTGCAAGAACATCGGAGGTAAGCATGGTCGCCACCATTCCCCCTCCCCTTCCAAGGCCCATGGTAGCCACACCCTTCTCCGGTGCATCCGGAAGCAATACACAGACCACCAAGTACCAACCTAGAGGCCAAAGAACCTTCACCCCATTGTACATGCCCTTGTCCAAGGCTCTAGGGGTCTTAATCAGAAAAGGGCATCTAAAACCCCTGGAGCCGAGAGCATTACCAAATCCACTACTCCCCACTCACAACCCAGCCAAATACTGCGCATATCACCAGCAGCACGGTCATGACATCGACCAATGTTTCAGATTGCGTCACGAGATTCAAGATCTCGTTGACAAATAGGTGATTTTGCCACCGGAAAGACCCAATGTCACAACCAACCCACTCCCTATACACAACCAAGCTCCACCTCCAAAAAGAATCAACTTTATCCAGACTGGGCTCATGTCCTACGATCCTAGCATCTATATCACTCCTTCCTATCTACCTAAGCCGGAGGTGCTCCTTTCCGACTGCACTGACCTTTTGTGCATGTTGGATATCTCTACAACCCAACCTGAGCCAATGGTGGCGGCTGTTGAAGACGGTGCAGGGGAGATTGCAAAGGAGGATGGAACTGTTGAGTAAGGGTTTGAGCAGTCTGGGAATTTTGCTGGGGAAGCCTACGATCCGAGGGTTTACATTCTGTCAGCAGGCCAGTCTGAGCCAAGTATGGAATTGCGGAGAGGCGAACTGTGTGTGATCAAGGATGGATTTGAGCAAGCGGTGATTTTGGCGTGGAAGGAGACTTTGCCAACCTACAGTTTTTCGATGACCAAGAATCAGGGGGCGCGACAGTCAACTTGTTTGATTATGAGGAATCGGCAGAGGCTACCGGATGGCTGGATGATCAACCGAATGTTATAGAGTTCCAACAGGGCCCGGCAGGGGCGAGGGTATCAGTTGTGGCCGGAAGGGCCGGAAGTCAGAGTATATTGCCAGAGAGCGTCGGTACGAAGAATTTTGCTCAGGATAGGAGCATTGTGAATACAGGGAAAGCTGAACAACAAACTGCGCCGACGCAGGTGGAACAAGAAAAATTTTGGGGTTCTGAGAGAACCGGGAAAGCCAAATCCCATGAGGGGACTGAAAATGCTATGGGCACAAGGACAGGAGATGCTGCGAGCATGTGGGCTGAGAGTACTGCGAGTACAATCATACCAGAGCCAGACAGATGTTTGTCGACTGCTCACGGGATGTGGTGGGAAGACGATGATTTATGTCTTGCTCACACAGACGAGGATTGGGGAAGCAATCAACTAGACGACACCTGGTATCTCGATGAGGTTGATTACATGACAAGAAGCGGGCGGTATTTCAAGCCCACGTACCTAGACCAACCAGAGGCATCTGGGAAGGACAAAGGTAAAGCGAAGAAGCGGTCGAAGAAGAAGGCATCTTGAAGCGGTGAAGAAGATACAAGCAGACATCTCCATCTGGGGACTGCTTATGGCATCATGAGTGCACAGACAGGCTGTTCTATCTGCTATGGACAAGGCTAAACTCTCGATAGAAACCATGCCAGAGCAACTGGTAGGATTAGTCTTTCCGGGAGGAGCTACCCCGATGTTGACTTTTTCTGACAAACACAATAAGCCACTCTACATCTCTGTGGAGTGTAGAAATAAATGGATACCGGTGGTTCTTGTTGATATCGGATCCGCCATCAACGTCTGCCCAGCAAGGACAGCCTATGCAATCGGTTTGAAGACCGCGGACTTTGTACCAACAGCCCAGGTAATTCGGGTATATGACAACACGAGCCGGGAAGTAATGGGGATGGTAAAGATCTAGACCAAGGTTGGGCCTGGACAACACGAGATAGATTTCCATGTCTTAGAAGTTCCGGCAACCTTTAATCTGCTTTTGGGGCGGCCGTGGTTGCACTAGGTGAAGGCCGTCTCGTCCACTCTACATCAGATGGTGAAATACCCCTATGAAAAGGGAGTAGCCATTGTTTTCGGGAATTCATCAATCCACCCACCGCCGGAGGTGTCTACACCAGTCCTGGAAATCGAGCACGGCATGGAAGATGTGTTTGTGTTAGGGTTTACCTTAGCTGAGGCTCGGGTTGTACAAAATATCATGGCTGTTAATGAGGGAGTATATGTCAGTGCTCAATCTGTATACCTCATGAACAAGCTACAACGCATCCCCGGGATGGGATTAGGAAGGAGTGGCCGGAAGGGCGTCGTAGCATTGGCCGAAGTGCCACACAACCCCCATACCTTTGGATTGGGTTATCAGCCCACCAAAGAAGATTAGGTAAGGAAGGGGAAGGAAATGGCTGAGAGAGCCAAAGCGAAGAAGGCAGGGAAGCCTTTTGACTTGATGCATAGGCCCATTCAGGGTACCCTAAACGGACGCTTCGTCCGGGAGGGGGAGGACATTCCGTTTTGTGGCTTCCCAGAGCCATGGCTGAACGTGGAGAAGAAGCGCGTGCCAAGTTTCGAGATTTTCTTTGACCTACAATTACCCGGGGATGACGTTGCCGAAGAGCAGACAGACCCATCAGCTGAGGTTGAGCAGTGTAAGGAAGTGGATTCCGAGGGCGCTTAGATTAAAATGGGGGTAGCATTGGCTTGTCTACTTTCAGATCCTCTGATCGACCAGAAGTGCTTGGGGGATAACTTCTCGGTTTCCATGATTGGGAATGAAATGGTCATGTCCTACCAAAGAACTATTTTGGATGCATCTATCGCACCCTCTCTCACTTGGCGATCTGAATAGGATTTTTGTCCAATGAAGACGGGTCAGTAGTGAGTCGGAATCTGATTCCACCGAGTCTTGTGAGTCGGAATCAGGTTCCAGCTCGACTGAGTCTGAGTCTGGTAATCCTGGGGATGATAACCCGGATGCCACAGTCTTGTCCAGGTCGTCTTTTTCTTTCTCTTTTGGGTCTGTTGTAACTGAGGAATCGGACGATTTGGATGTGCTTAATGAGAATCAAGTAACTGGTTTCTGAGTACTTTTCTGTGCCCTTGATTTGTTGCATTAACTCAGACTTTCAAATTTTTGATGAAAACGACGAGGAAGAAATTCCTCCGGTTTTGCAACGCTTAATTGAACAAGAGCAGGAGAGATTTGTTAAACCCATAATGGATGAAATCACTACCGTGAACATTGGTACTGAGAAGGACCCGCAGCTGGTCCAGATCGGGTCCACGTTGTCTTCGAAGGAACGCGAGCGCTTAGTCGCTTTATTAAAAGATTTCAAAGATGTTTTCGCGTGGTCCTATGAAGACATGCCTGGGATTGATCCTGAGATTGTACAGCACCGGATCCCTCTTGACCCCGAGGCCCGACCAGTCAAGCAGAAACTCAGAAGGATCCGCCCAGATTGGGCCCTCAAGATTAAAGAAGAGGTCACCAAGCAAATCGACGCAGGCTTCCTGCTGGTATCCGAATACTCGACTTGGTTGGCCAACATCGTTCCAGTGCCAAAGAAGGATGGCAGGATTCAGGTATGCGTGGATTTCAGGGATTTGAACAGAGCCAATCCAAAGGACGACTTTCCCTTGCCGCATATTGATGAGTTAGTGGACTTCACAGCAGGGCATGCTTTGCTCTCATTCATGGATGGCTTCTCAGGGTACAATTAGATAGTGATGGCACCTGAAGACCGGGAAAAGACTGCATTCACTACCCCGTTGGGGACATACTACTACAGAGTAATGCCGTTTGGGTTGAAGAATGCTGGAGCTACCTATCAAGGGGCCGCGACCACAATATTGCATGACATGATCCACAAAGAGGTTGAGGTGTATGTGGATGACATGATTGTCAAGTCCAAAGAAAGAGAGGGCCACTACACCGCCTTGCAAAAGTTCTTTCAAAGGATCAGAGAATTTAAACTCTGGTGAATCCTCATAAATGTCGTTGTTATTCTGGAAAAATGCTGGGGTTTCTGATTACACAGAGAGGTATCGAAGTCGACCCTTCCAAAATCAAGGCCATCTTAGAAATGCCACCACCAAGGACTGAAAAGGAGGTGCGAGGCTTTCTGGGTAAAGTACAATTCATAAGACGGTTTATCTCAAAATTAACCTTGACTTGTGAACCACTTTTTGGTCTCCTGAAGAAAGGCAAGAAATTCCAATGGGACGGCTGATGCCAAGCTACTTTTGAATAGATCAAGGAATACTTACAGAACCCGCCCATGTTATCACCGCCAAAGTCGGGGAAACCGTTGATATTGTACCTTTCAGTGACTGAGACTACATTGGGCTGTATGCTCGCGCAAGAATCAGAGAACAAAGTGGAGAGAGCCATCTACTATCTGAGCAAGAAGATGCTAGAGTATGAGACTCGCTACACACCGTTGGAGAAGGCTTGCTTAGCTTTGGTATGGGCTACCAGGAAGCTGCGGCACTACCTGTTAGCTTATTTCGTAATGTTGGTTTCACGACTCAATCCCATCAAATATCTTTTCGAGAAACCAGCACTTACGGGTAGGCTAGCTCGTTGGTTGCTGTTGCTCTCCGAATTCGATTTGAAATATGTGACACACAAGTTAGTCAAGGGAAGAGCAGTAGCAGAATTCTTAGCCGACCACCCGGTAGAAAGGGGTGAAGTAGTCGAGTACTTATTCCCAGATGAAGCCATTTTGCACATCGACGATGAAACTTGGACGATGTACTTTGACGGAGCGTTAAATCAGTACGGGTATGGAATAGGAGTGTTACTGATAGCACCTGACAAGTCCCGTATCCCTCTAGCCTTCAAACTCTGGTTCAAAGTCTCGAACAACGAAGCAGAATATGAGGCGTGCATCGCCGGTCTAGAAGCAGCCCTGGAACTAGGGGCAAGACGGTTGGACGTCATCGGGGACTCGAACCTTGTTGTGTCTCAAGCAAAAGGAGACTGGAAGGTCAAAGAAGAAAAGATGATGATGTATCACCAGACCTTGGATTTGTTAATTCCTTGGTTTGAGAAGCTAAACTTTGCTCATCTACTAAGAGAGAACAACAGGTTCCCAGATTCTTTAGCAACTCTATCTTCCATGATAGACATCCCATTCGGAGTCCGGATGCGTCTAGTCATCATTGACCAGAAATTTGCACCAGCCTACGAGTCGATTGCTGTTATAGATGAGGCTTAAGACGAAAACCCCTGGTATTACGACATCTGGAATTTCTTGGAAAAAGAAGCATACTCGCCAGGGGTAAATGCCAAAGATAAAAGGGCAATCAGAAGAATAGCCGTTCAGTTCATCATCTGTGGGGATAAACTGTATAAGAGAGGTCATCTGGGAATGCATAAGCTGTGTATCGATGCCGAAGAATCAAAGCGTCTGATGGAAGCCATCCATGGAGGGGAATGCGGTGCGTACATGAACGGAGTAATGCTAGCACGGAAGATCCTTAGACAGGGTTACTACTGGTCCACCATGGAGGAGGATTGCATTGGTTTTGTTCGGCAATGCCACAAATGTCAAATTCATGCAAATCGCATGAACATTCCGCCGTCGAAGCTGTACAATATGACTTCGCCATGGCCATTTTCAGTCTGGGGAATTGATGTGATCGGGGCTGTCACTCCGAGGGGGTCAAATGGGCATGAGTTCATCCTGGTCACAATAGATTACTTCACGAAGTGGGTTGAGGCCCAATCGTATGCGGTGTTGAAGGCTTCGCACGTTGTAAAGTTTATCAGAAACAACATCATCTGTCGCTACGGAGTCCCAAACGAGATAATTTCAGATAATGGTTCCTACTTCAAGAAGGAAGTGATTGACTTGTTGGAAAAATACAACGTGGCTTTTCATATGTCATCCACCTATAGGCCGCAAACCAATGGAGCGGTTGAGGCCGCCAACAAGAACATCAAACACATACTGCAGAAGATGGTGGAAACCTACCGGGACTAGCCGGATAAGCTGCCGTTTGCTCTGTGGGGCTACCGGACTTCAATTAGAACTTCTACTAGGGCGACTCCGTATTCATTGGTTTATGGGATGGAGGCCGTTCTACCTATCGAAATTGAGGTTCCGCCTTTGCGAGTATTGGCTAAGTGTTAAATAGCCGAAGCAGATTGGCAGTAGAGCCAATTTGAGGAATTCATGCTCTTTGATGAGAGAAGAATGAAAGCACTGTACCATGTTCAAGGTTATCAGTGCAAAATTGCCCGGGCTTTCAACAAGAAAGTTAAGTCCAGGAATCTAAAAGAAGGAGATTTGGTGCTTAAGGACAACCGAGCTCCCATCCACGACCCAAGGGGCAAGTTCAAACCCAATTGGACCGGTCCCTACATCATTAAGTCTATCTGGTCAGGTGGAGCTGTGGTTCTGATGGATCTAGATGGCTTAGAGTTCTCACAACCGATCAATATGGACAAGTTGAAGAAATATTACCCTTGAGAGGCTCGCTAGGCCGAAAACCCGAAAGGGCGACCTAGGCAAAACTCAAAGCACAAAAAATTTTGAAATTATAAAAACTGAGCTCGCAAGGTTGAAAACCCGCAAAGGGCGGCCTTGGCAAAAGTCAGAGCGTAAAAGGAGAGTGAAAATACCCGAGGGAACCCACGCCTGAACTATGTAAGGCTTGATTCCCGTCTTTGGGATACGTAGGCAACTTCATCCTGAAGTTCAGCCATAAACTTTTCCCCGATCAACTTTGTCCATTTGATCATCTTAGTCATCTTTGTCTATCAGCATTCATCGTGATCTCCGGTGCAGTGCTTTTCAGACTAGGGGCAACTTTCCGTTGCTGTGCAGTGCTGCGGTACTTTTCAGACTAGGGGCAACTTTCCGTTGCTGTGCAGTGCTGTGGTACTATTCAGACTAGGGGCAACTTTCCAGTTGCTAGGATCCGGGGTTGTGCATCTCAGTGACAGATCTCAGGCGTGTCCAGTTCTGATCCATATCGAAAATGGTTTTGAAAAGTTTTAATAAAAGTTGACTTTGTTCAAAATTAATCTTTTTACAACTTAGACCATTTCTAGACCAAAGCGGAAAATTTTTAGTACCCACAACCTTCAATTTCATTAATTTCAATATAGAGTTCTCTTGCTCTTGGATACAAATTGAAGTTGCTTTTTATTACATTCATAAAGAAAACTTGAAAGTACTGGTAAAGCAATAAATCCGGGGCATAGATAAGTCAGTGTCCTCGCCTCCCAGTGGTGAAGCCTCGATGCCAAAATTTGGGCCCAATCATGCCTCTTCATTGAGCCAATCCAAGCACTCGTCAGACAAAGTGCAACTGAAAGTGGGAGCAGGGGCCAGGAGCTCTCTAATCCTCCATCTTTGTGGCATCTGCGACAAGCAGGCGCCTCGAGGCGAATGTGGCAGGATACTCTATCCCCTATGGCGGACAAGTCTGATCATGACCGAACTGGCGCTGGAATCGGAACGGAAAGTAGAACACACAGTGGGTCAGATCAATCAACTGGATCCCGGTCTGCCGGGACATGCTATAGCTCATTGCCGAGAGATTGAGCCAAGGACAACGCCAATCAATGCGATCTGCAGACAAATTGCACATCCAGTCGAACCACCATCCTTTATCAAGGGCATCGACTAGGCGTTATCGAAAGAAGTAGCCGCGAGCTGAGTAGGCTGGACAAGAGTCCACAATCTGCAATTTATCCATCAACCATACCTGGGGAGGGATGAAAAATGAGAGAATAAAGAATAGAGAGATGTACGATGAGAGAAAAGTAAGGAAAGGGTTTTGTGAGAAAAACCGAGCCTGAGGGCCGAGTGACGTGAGCAATATATATGTAAGATTGGGTGGGAAACATTACCTGTAGCAGTAGTGGACTCCCCGGAAATCTGGTCGTCTCCCGGCGATAGAAAGCATCCAAGCCCATCAGTGTCTCAGCCAATGTCATGGCAATGCAGCTCTTTCCTTCTTTCATGCCTTGAGCAACTTCGATAAGACGAATGCTAGATCCACCGAAGCCCGGGGCAAGCAAAAAGTGAGATAGCATGCACAAGCAACGTGCGTGTTGTTGAAAACCTTGCCAATAATGGTTGCCGCTGTCACTGGCATCAGAAAAGCGGTGAATCATGCTGAGGATGTCCAGTTCCCCGTTGCAGATCAGAGACCGAGCGTCATGCATGGTGAGCCCACACATCTGCCCTAAAGCTTGGACGTGGCCGAAGCGAAAGTGAGGCAAAATTTCTTCATGGCGTTCAGATTCCATCAAAACTTGAAAATCTTCGAAGGTTAGACATACCTCTTGCCCGTCGAAGCTAAAAATATGTGTTACTGGGTTCCAAAACCTCGCCGTGACATGAAGGAAAGGAAGGTGCAGCGGAGAACGGCCCAGCGTGAATAGTGCATTCAAGCCGAAGCCCCGGAAGTTCAACTTTTCCGAACCATCTACAGAAGCGATCCAAGCTGTGAGATTTTCGACGAGAAACGCCTCCATTTTGGTGCAAAACTGAGATGAAATGAATCAACTATGAGGCTAGGACTTTTAAAGAGGATAAGGCACTGTTCGGTGGACACGTGTCGAAAAACTGGTAGTTGCTGAGCTAAGTGGCTGGCCGGCCACCTTTTCTAGCAGGCCGGCCACCCATCTCCCCTCCAATGCAAAAAGCTGGCCGACCAGCTCCCAAAGGTGGCCGGCCATGCTGCAAAATGTGTCTATGGTCCTGTTCTACCCTCTAGAAGGAAGTTCCCAGCATTTGCATGAATCGGGGCTATCAAAGGCCTCCATTTCCCTCAGCTTCGGATGCGTTCCGTCACCCAGATCGTCCGAAATGCACTTTGTTCATAGAGTCGTTGTTAAGTCTTGCTTATCGAGTTGTTGTTTTGCTTATCGAGTTGTTAAGTTTTGTCGAACTAACGAGTCTCGTGCATTGAGTTGTTACTTTTTGTTTAATTTTGTTGTGCCTTATTTATCGAGTCATCAACTTTGTTGTGTTTTGCTTATCGAGTTGTAAACTTGCTAAGGTTTTGTTATTTCTTAGTAAGTTAGGTTGTTTAGTTTGTTGCGTCGGTTCACTACCTGACTTGGCAAATACACCATGCACATTTCCATTCAATCTCATTTTGGTGCAAAATGATTCGATGCGATGCTAAGAACATAAAATACAACACTTTTTCAAAAGCTGTTTCATTCCATCATGCTTCCTTTGTTACAACATTTTACAACAAGGGTACAAGTTTTACAAAAAATAAAACTGCCTAACAATGTACAATGTGCTACAATTACTAGTAAAAAGGTAAGTAAAGCAGGGAACAACTGCATCAACGCTCTCAAGAGCAAGAATGAGAGGCCCTCGTCGTCATCTTTTGCGGAACAACCTCTGTACCATCATCACTGTCATCTGAGTCGGGGCTGCCATCCTCGGAACCCTCCTCAGCCTTATCTCCACTACCGAAATCGTGGTCGGAGCCACCCTCTCTGTTAGCAGATGTCTCTGACTGGGGATCTGCAGCCTCCTCCTCCTCCTCCTCGCTGGGCTCCTCCTCTCTGATGTGCACCCTGCATCCGCCTCGTCCGGGAGACGACTCCCCTCTCCTAGCTCGTCGAGAAGGCCTAGATGGCCCATCTCCTCGGGAAGGCCCAGGTGGCCCGGACTGTGGCCCGGTATATATCGGAAGCATCTGAAAAGGAAGAATGCAATTTGAATACATCAGCTCAAATATGTATATCAGATGCAGATACAAGAAAGTTGCATGAAGTGGGTGCATACAGGTACAGTACGTAAGTGCGGTATGTGTCAGGCATGCTCTACACAGGTAGCCTATCAATGCAGTAAAATGTCCAAGATCAGCATGTCATCAGAAGTATGATAAATGTAAGAAAACTAAAAGGTACCTGGACACCCATGAGGGACAACTGCGCCTCTCTCTGTAGGACCATGCCCTCAAGTGAGGCTACCATCTCGAGCACCTCATCCATGTACTCCTTGGATGGCTGCAGATACAAGCTCAAGTCATCAATGAATAAACAAATGCCAAAGTATCTGTGTGATAAACGGAAAACAGTGGAACATACTGGTGGTGAATCGGGGTCATTGACATATCGGTGGTCGGGCATAGGAGGCTCTATCGGGATCGGATAGGAAGTCCCATATCGCCATCCCGTCAACTCAGTCGGCATATCTGGCCATCCAGGATGATGATAAGTCAGAGGAATCGGGGGAACCGGTCCATCCCCACCTCTGGATGTGTCAGCCCTGCTGGTGGAAGGGACATCTGTAGTCCAAGCCCGACTCGATGAAAGCATACCAGCAGACTTCCTTGTCGGAGTACGGACCCCCGTCAGTGGGGGCATCAAGTATGTGTGACGATAGGTCGCATACTTCCCCTGCTCCAGATATAAGAATGCATCGGTACCCTACATAGCACTGACGACATCCTAGGGAGAGAGCCTATCAGCGGTCCGCATGTCGTCTGGAGGCGCTGAAGGAAGGTCCTCAGTAGGGTAGCCCCATACCTGCCGCAAGAAGTGATCCCCCAAAAACCAGGCCCTACCAACTGGTCCCTCGAACAGGATCCTATACCAAGAGGCACCCCATGCTCCGGTAAACTGGAATCGGAGGTCTCTACCTAAAGGCGCCCAGGGCTGCCATGTGATCTGCGGATAACTGATGCATAAGCTCATCAAAAATGGTGAATGTGCAAGATAAATCAAAGATATGAAAACATGAAGATTTGAGAGTTTTGAAATACCTCTAACGGCCGCACTGTGTCGAAGTATTGCCGCCGGTAGAGGAAAGACTCCCGAGGTCTCGGCCGGTACTGGCCCTTGAATACGAGTGAATAAGGGGTCGTGAGGGGCACCTCCACCTTGAGCTTTGGGACTAACGTCGGGAAGTACGCGTAGACCCATAACTATGAAAAACAAAGCAGTAGCAATCAGAATACGGAATGCTGAGAGCAAAGTGCAAGGTACAGAATGTAAAGTGTGCCGTGTGTGCAATGTACAAGTAATGAGAAACAACAATATAAATCAGGAGGGCAGAAAGTACCTCCCAGGCCCTCCAATAGCCACCGACCATGTTCCCCCGTCCACGGGAGGTCGCGCTCATATAGCAATAGAGGGTAGCCAGGCTGGCGCCGCCCCAATCATACCGACTAACCTGTGAAAGGTCCGCTAGAGCACTCAACAGGTATAGCCCGACAGTGTTCCCCCTATCGGCGAACAGAGTGGTCCTGAAAAGGAACATCAGAAACCTGCGGGTGTACTGTGCCACCTCCTCAGGAGTCTCAGGCTCCATCTTTGCCCTCCAGAAATGGGAAGAGAACCAGGTGTATCGGACTCTGCCCGAAGATCTGTCAACTAGCAGGCGAGCCCCCAATAAATATATCTAGGCGGCCTCCCACTGGCCCGTATCCTCGTCATATGGGATGGCCCAGCCTCCCACATCAAGGCCCGTTAGTACGGCGAAGTCAAATGGGGTCATAGTTATATCCCCGGTGGCAGAGAAATGGAAGGAGTTGGTGGTGTCCTATCATCTCTCTACCAAAGCACCCATCAGCCTCCTTCTAGGAGGACAACGGGAGATCCCAGTGCAAAAGGGCCCAAACCCTGCTACGTCAACCAAATCCCAGACAGCCTTCGGGAGCTCCGCGTACCACTCTCTCGCCGTGATAGAGCCATATCCTCACGCAGTACGAGAAGTCACCTGCATTTAGGATGAACACATGTATTCAGTTTCAGAATGAAATGTATAAGCTGCGTGCAAATGAAATGAATAAGCTGTGTGCAAGTGAAATGAATAAGCTGCGTGCAAATGAAATGTATAAGCTGTGTGCAAGATCAAACTAGATACAGAATCTGAGCTGTGTGTTCAAATTTCAAAGTATGGGCTATGTGTTCATCTCAAAGTTTGGGCTGCGTATTCAACTCTCAATCAGTGTGTGCTGCGTGTTCACCTCAACGATGGGCCGTGTGTTCAGAATTCAAGCGTTTGGGCTGTGTGTTCAACTCTCAATCAGTGTGTGCTGTGTGTTCACCTCAACAACGAGCTGTGTGTTCAATATCAAAGTATAGGCTGTGTGTTCATCTCAAAGTTTGGGCTGCGTGTTCAACTCTCAATCAATGTGTGCTGTGTGTTTACCTCAACAACGGGCTGTGTGTTCATCTCAAAGTTTGGGCTGCGTGTTCAACTCTCAATCAGTGTGTGCTATGTGTTCACCTCAACAACGAGCTGTGTGTTCGACATCAAAGTATGGGCTGTGTGTTCATCTCAAAGTTTGGGTTGCGTGTTCAACTCTCAATCAGTGTGTGTTGTGTGTTCACCTCAACAACGGGCTGTGTGTTCAGATTTCAAAGTACGGGCTGTGCGTTCATCTCAAAGTTTGGGCTGCATGTTCAACTCTTAATCAGTGTGTGCTGTGTGTTCACCTCAACAACGAGCTGTGTGTTCGACATCAAAGTATGGGCTGTGTTCAATTCTCAACAAGTGTGTGCTGTGTGTTCACAATCAATATACGGACCGCGTGTTCAGAAAGTCAGAAGGTTTGAACTGTGTGTTCAAGATGCAAACGGAATACGACTAAACATTCAAAACAAGCTGTGTGCTTGAGTGAGCAGATAAACATAACGAAAGCACGAAATGCACGGAAAATGCAGAATGCATTGCAGAAAATGTAAGAGTGAATCAAATACCTCTCGTGCCTGGTAAGAGAAGTGGGACTCGCTCCGCGATAGTAGATCTCTGCATTATTCGCTTTGAAGTCGATAAAATGGTTGAAAACCGCTGCATGGGAGGATGTCTTGGCGGAGGTCACCTCTCGGGAATGAATGGCCGGATCCTCGGGGGTAAAGACATAATGTCTGCTCATCCCCGGCACCTGGAGAACCTCCACCTTGCAGAAAATGACCTGCCATCTCAAAAAATCTGCAAAAAGAAGCAAAAACGAGCAAAATGAGCCAAAATTGAAAAAAGTCAACAAAGGTCAACTCTCGGGAAATGAAAAAGTCAACAAAAGTCAACCCCCAAGAAAATCTTCCAAATGTTGACACAGACTTACCTCAAGTGGTGAAAATGAGAAAAGAAGCACCGAAATCAAAATTTAATCGGTTCAAAGTGACGAAAATTAAAAGATTTCGCGAAAACAACTAGCGTAGGGCGTTGGAAAACGCGTATAGAGAACAGATCTGAGAGTGAAAGTGGTCTAGGAAGGAAGAGGAGGAAATTTCAGAGCTGATGTTATGAGGACAAGTGCTTTGGATAAGCACATTTAAAGAAAAGAGAGCGAAAGGACCAAACTACCCCGGATTTGGGCTAGGTGGCCGGCCGGCCACCTTTCTTGGAAGGCCGGCCATCCCTTTGCCTCACCCCTGGCCGGCAGCCTCCTCCTTGGGCCAAATATGGCCGGTAGCCTTCCCAAGGTGGTCCCCAAGGTCTCTGCAAATTTTGGTGATCATTGGAGTCCCCAGCACCCTAGAAAGTACAAGGAAAGTGCACTTTTCGTCGCGAAATCCCTCCGCAGGAACTTCAACTCCAACTTTCGATGTGTGTCTCGTCGTTACTCGTCAAAAGAAAGGTGTATCCTTTTTGAATATGTTGTGATCCCTCCAGGAGGTAAACCGGAGGTTGCGATTGAGCCACCTTCGTTGAAACTTGCATTGCTTGCCTCGTTGTTTCGTTTCAAAATGTGCATTCAAGTTTACACTTATCCTGTATTGTTATGCACGTCACTTGCACTGTTCTGCATGTTTCACGAGCATTGTCATACCCTTGTGCTTAACTTGCGTTGTCACGCGCGTCTCTTCTCGCATTGCGATGCACTCACCCATCAACACCGCGTTTGCCTGCATTCGATATCACACTGAACATATGTTGCCAACTATGTTGTGCTTGTTGAGTTTGTTCCTTTTGCAGGCACGATATTGTATGTACGGTTCATTTGAGGCTGGTGCGACCAGACGTGCCGCACAGGTATTGTATCTTCTCCGTGTGAGACGTGGTGAGAATTCATTGATTCTCCGCATTCTTCAACTGCATGAAATGTAGTATTGCTTTGCATTCTCGCTTAAAACTGTTGCATCTATTGTGAATATTTGCTTCATTACAGCTTGCTGCTTCGCATGATCATTGAGTTACATCCGGCTTTGTACATATCATCTTGCATTTTGCCCCCTGCCTACGGGCATGCCTGCGGGCACATTTCTCTGTTATCTAGTATGTTTGTCTAAGTCTTCGGCCTTGTCAAAAATGGGTCGTCTCTGGGCTTTGACATTCACTCCCGTCACTTATGACTTTCGAGTTCTGTCAAAGAGGGGCAACTGTAGACACCCCATTTTTGACCGACATTAAGACTCAGACGTCACCAACTGAGCGCTTGGTGATGTTGCATATTGTGCTCGTTCTGAAGTTGCGAAGTCACGGCTGCGAGCCTTGTCTCTGGACTTCCAGACTCTTTTGTGCCTTACCTTGGTTTGCGAACCAGGTCCCGTTTTCTCTGTTATCTCTTCCCGAAGGGAGAGAGAGGTCTCGTAGATTATCTCTCAGTGGCCGTAGGCTACGTTTCATGGTCGTAGGCCATTTTTCCCGTTTGGAGCCCGGTTCCCGATTTTCGGAGCCATCGGCCGTGTGCCTCGGTTTGGGACCGCTTAACCACCTCCGTTTGCTCCGATTTTTGGTACACACGTTATTTCCCCCCTTTTTAGGGACACTGTGGCTCAAAAGACCAACTTCGTGGTCAAACGCCACCTCCGGTGCTTAACAGTCAGTTTTCGGGCCCCCGGACCGCGCGTTTTGGCCCCTGAACCTTGGTTTTGCATCGGTTTTGGTTCATTTTTGGTGGAGACCTTATTTTCATTATTAGGAAGGTTATAGAAGGGTAGAAGGCCAGCAATTGTTCTGAAGGCCAGCTTTATTCCTTCATCGCTTTTTATCGCCCGTTTTCTTCACTAGAAAGCTGACTTTTTCCATTCCCAGGCCACTTTTTCTGACTTTCCACCACACCATTGTGTTGTACACAGCTGGGAGGCCACCAATATGAATAGGTCGGCCATCAATTGTTCTTGACCCTTTTGAACCCCTCTAAAAAGTTGGTTTTTCTCCCTCTTGCGTTACATTTTCTGGGTTTTGACCATACAGCCGTGTTGTATACACATGGGAGGCCACCTTTTTGGGGTGGCCAGCCACTAATCTTTGTTGACCCTTTTGACCCTGGCCGGCCGGCCAGGTGAACCTCTTGAACCTGGCCGGCCATGTTTCTCTCTTCTGGTGCATGCCAGCTGTGCCAGCCATTTTGCACCAGACCCTTGCCCGGGAATCTGCCCTTTTGGGGGGGAAATTTGAATTTGTTTTTCCCCCCCCCCCTTTTGCTTGGCCTCTCCTCTATATAACCAGCACCCCTCCTCCATGATTAAGGGTTAGAAAAAATCAGCCAAGGCTCCCTTCCCTTCTCCCTCCATTTTCATTATTCCAAGTTCCAAAACTCTAAGATTCTTGCATCTTTTGCACTACAACCCATAGCACCACACCACCATCATCCATTACAGCCCCTTGGAAGTCATTTGTAGAGGTTGAAAGCTCCTTTTCTTGGACCAAAGGCTGCTGGAGGTTGGCTCTACAAGGGTAAGCTCCTATTCTCCTCATTTTTACACTATTTTGTGCTATATCTTAGCCCCTTTTGCTTACATTTTTGGGCTCCGACCCAAACTGGAGATAGTCTTATTTTGAGCTCATCTTCATGTTTGATTAAGGAATTTTTTCTTTTTGAGGCCATCTGCTACCCCTTTCCCTTTTATCTCTCTTTTAGGGCTATTTCTTGCATGATATATTAGCCCTATTTTTGAGCATTTCTGGGCTTCGAGCCAAACTGTGAAGTATCTTATTTTGAGCCCCTCTTCAACTTTGTTGAGGGCTCTTTGCTGTTTGAGGCCACCTACTGCCTCTTGCCCTTCATCTCTCTTTTAGGGCCATTTTTGCATCATATTGTAGCCTTACTTGTGAGCGTATTTGAGTTTTTCTATAAATTGTAAAGTATCTTGTTTTGAACCCCTCTTCAACTTTTTTGAAGGGCTCTTTGCTGTTTGAGGCCTTTGCTGCCTTGTTTGTTCAATCTCTCTTTTAGGGCTGTTTTTGCATGATATATTAGCCCTATTTGTGAGCCTTTTTGGACCTCGACATAAACTGAAAAAAGTCTTTTTTTGACATCATCTTCATGTTTGATTAAGGTCTATTCTCTGTTTGGGGTCATCTTCCCCTATGCATGCTTCATTCCTTCATGATTAGAGCTATGCATTAGAGCACTTGCATTGGCCATGGTTTGGCCTCTTAGCCACTGAAATCCAGTGGATTTTTTGTGGCTTCAATGCATTTTTGAGCCTTAAAAGCAGAGAAGGGTGACCCCCTCTCACCTTGTTTTGTTTGATGGTCGTTTTGGCCTTCCAAAGAGGCCCTATCTTGCATGCTTTGTTGACTAATTTTAGGGCCAATTTGATGATTTTTAGGATTATCATATTTGATTTTCAGAGTTTATTTGACTATGCTAAGTGTCCTTGATGCATGTGCTTAATAACCCCTTTGTATGCCCTCTAAAAGAACCCATCATTTGTACATATGTTGGCTGCATTTCAGAGGTTATTTGGGCATGTTTTGGCATGTTTTATTTACTGATTTTTTCTGGTTTGATGATTTCTCACCTGCTTCATATACATGCCATGTAAACCATGTTTGCTAGTCAAAGTTGCATGCTATTTTAGTCCTTCTTGCTAGCATCTTTTGGCCATGCTTTGAACTAGAAATGTTCATGTTTTGGGACTGCCTTGGTTCTGTCTTTATGCTTCATGATCAAATAATACATGCTTTGTATAGCTATAGGTCAATACATGTGCCTAGTTTTGTGTTTCAGGACCATTCCATGCATCGGGTGCCATGTTTCCATGTTTCGGGGTCATTTTGCATCACATTTCAGTGTTGGAACTTGCATGTCTGTATGCCATGTTTCATTCCTTGCCATGCCTTATAAGAGTGGCATTCGTGCCTAAGGATCGGTCCTCGGTTTGCGTACATGTATGAACGCATCTCGAGTGTCTTATTTTCATCATATGGCCACTGATGTGAGTGTGGCTGAGGTCCACCCATGTTGGTGTAAGTCCATCATGCATTGTGTATGCCATTTCAATTCATAGCATTGTGTATGCTAGGTTGTATGTTAGAGCATCGTGTATGCCATGTTACATCGTGCATTGTGTATGCCATTTCATAGCATTTTGTATGCTAGGTTGCATGTTAGGATTGCATTCATGCATGTCATGCATATTGCATTGTGCTTGGGATAGGAGTTAGTCCAAGCACGGGAAACGAGGGACGTTTCGTACTCCGAGTGACGGAACGTGTCTCAATTCCCAGTCACCGACACTCCGGATTATCCATGATGGAGTCTCGGTCTTGTTGTGTTTATATGTGCATACATTTCATATTGAGTCGTGCAATTCGACTCCTCGGCCATCATGCATCGAGATGCGCGATTGATGGGACGAGGATCGAGGACTATGCTCCCTGAAGAGTAGTCAAGCATACATATGTGAAAATACATTACTATGCCCCTTTCCTGCTCTCTGTTGTAGCAAATCAAAAACCGGCAACCTCTTGGGACTTCACGCAATATTCCGAGCTTAATTGTAAACAGAGGCTAATCGGGGCATTGTGATGGATTTCTGCACAAGGCAAACCGAACAAGCATCATTCATCATCCGGAGCATAGTTGAGGTAGTCCTTAGCTTGCTTGCCAATTTACTGCTTTCCTAGATTAATTTGTTAATTAATTAGGATTTTGTATTTATTCAGACTGTAATTATTCATTTGGGACTGTATATTATTTATTCGAACCCTCCGAGTGAAGGCACAATTGTAATAAGCGTGCGTGCGTGTGATGTATGTCTTTCAACCCCACGTCTTTCTCCCTTTTATTTACTAGTTTATAATGGTTAGATTAGGGCATGTTTCAATTAGCATACAGTATGATAGCATGTTTGCATTCATTCATCTGTTTTGCATGCACCGGGCTCGGCGCATCATAACTCACTGCATTGTATTTCGATTCCAAGTTGAATACTTGTTAGCTGTAGCATCCCATATGCCATCTTTAGAATAGCCGAGCCTGCTATAGTTGCATTTTTGCATGTGTTGCATTTGGCATTTCTGTATAATTAGGGTCATGCATGGATATCTAATTAGCTTCTATTTTGGCTTAGAGTAATCGGTAAGTTTTATGCTTTAGCATCCTTGTATGTGTATGAGTGATTGCCATGATAGCATGCTTACCATGAGGCTATATGCTTATGTGATATATCTGTCTTAATGCTTGTGGGTGAAGGTTGGGTTATTTGGATTGGGACAAATCATCAACTGTGAGTTTTAAGCCCATTAGATAGTGGCAAAACCATCTTTTCTAAGCCCACTTGAGGGTGGCAAAATCTGCATTTTAAGCCTACTTACGAGTAGCAAACCATCTTTTAAAAACAAACATAAAATGTTTTGTTCCAATTCAGGTGATCCAGTCTATACTTGTATGCTGTGCGCATCACATAGTAAATCTAGGCTAATAACCGGAATAAGAATGGATAATGTTTTCAAAACTAGATATCATGGTTAGTAGAGGCCGATCTTTGGTCGGGCGAGCGGGGGTCCTCACGAAGTGACCTTCCCCAATCGTACCCAAGTTCCCGAGCCGAGGCAACTTTGGTGATGACAGACACGTGGCCTTAGGCAGCGAGTCAGGGTTTCCTAAATTTCCCAAAATGAAATATTTAGGTGGCGACTCTGTATCTGGCAAAGCAGTCCATGTTTGGCACTTCTTTCAAAAATCTGTTTTCTCAAAACGATTTGTCGGATTTGGACTCTTTGGTTCAGATTACGAACCGTGACATTTAGAGTCCTAAACTGTAGTGAGCCCAAAACGAACGAAACGGGACGCATCCCTCCCGGGGCGTTCGGGGACGTCTACACCATCTCATTATCAATGGCATGTGGAACCAGTAGAGGAAGGAGAGTGCTGTCGGAGGCTAAGGCTTCACTTCAAATTGGCAAAGCTCTTAGTCTTGATTGTGAAGGGAAATATGTGGAGGTGACTAGCAAATTGATTGAACCTGAAGCCAAGGACAAAGAGAAAGTAAGGCAAATAGAGGGAGATGCTATCTAGATTAGCAATCCTAGGTGGGTAAGAGTGTTTTAGTGTGTTAATAAAGATACAATCATGGAATGTGAGAGGGATATGAAGACCACAGAAAAGAAAGAAGATAAAGAAAAGCATTGTTGAAAGAAAAGTGGACATTATTCTCCTTCAAGAAACTAAGCTCTCTGCAATCAATTCTGAATTGGCAGTCCCAAATACATTGTAGGTAACTTCTGGTGAAGGCAATTTAAATTAGAGGCAAACTCATGCAATAGTCCATCATCAACCCCAATACCACAGATAACACTCTTGTGATAATTTATTTTCAACCCTAATGCAATCTCAAAACATCTTAAAATTCTTTTAATATTACTCATTTCCTCCCTCTTAGTTTTACAGAACAAAAGCGTGTCATCCACAAATTGCAAATGAGTTACTCTTAGGCCATTAGACCTCACCTCTTCCCCTTTAATTAAGTCTAACTCCTTAGCCCTGCACAATAGTATCTTGAGTCCCTCCGTTACAATGTTGAACAAAAATGGTGACAATGGATCACCTTGTCTAAGGCCCCTTTGTGGACAAAATTCAGATGTTAGTGACCCATTAACTAAAACAAAGATCTTAGCAAAAGATACACAAGCTTTCATCCAACTCACCCATCTAGATCCAAAGCCAAACTTTGATAACATGTCAAATAGAAACTTCTAATTAATTGAGTCATAGGCCTTTTCAAAATCCAATTTAAGTACCAAACCTTTTCTATTAGATCTTTTCCATCCATCAAAAATTTCATTAGCTATCAGAATCCCATCTAGAATATTCTGACCTCCTAGAAAAGCTAACTAGACCTCACTAATGATCTTGGGCATCACTTGTTTCATTCTGTTTGATAACACCTTTGCTAGAATTTTATACAAGGAACCAATTAGGCTAATTGGCTGATATTCATTCAAACAAGATGGGCTATCGATTTTAGGAATTAAAGCAATGAAGGAACTATTGATCCCACTAACTAACCTTGTATTTGATGAAATTCCCTCATAAATTGTAACACATCAAATTTCACAAATTTCTAACACTTCTTGAAAAAAGCCATGTTGAATCCATTAGGCCCAGGTGCCTTATTACCTTCACAGTTCTTGATTACATTTCTAATTTCCTCCTCAATCAACTCAGCCTCCAATTGTTCCACAACATGAGGTCCTCCAATGTTCTTAAATTGACTAGACAGTTTAGGTCTGTCCTTTCAAGATTCAGAGAAATGCTGCATAAAGTGAGCCTTCACCTCAGGTTTTATTTCCACAGGCTCCTCAATCATTGAGTCATTCACAAAATTTGAGCACAAAGAGTTCCTACTATTCCTACTGCAAGCCATAATATGAAAATACATTGTATTCTTATCCCCTTTAAGAGCCCAATTCACTATGGATTTCTGCAGCCAAATCCACTCCAACATTTTACTTAAACTCCAAATTTCACCCCTTACTTCCTCTTTTCTAATCAGTTCTATATGAAGCAAAATTCTCTTTTCAACTAGCTAATCAAAAGCATGAGCTTCTTCTTCAACACCCTTAAGCTTAGTTTTTACCCTTAATCAAGCCTGTTATTTGCATGTTTACTAGTTAACACTATTCAAGATTCTTGTAGGAGGGGCTAAGGAGATTGAGAAAATGCAATTAGCTTTCCTGTTGGGTAGATCAGATTTTAGAAGAAAAGTGCATTTGGTTCATTTGGATGTGATTTCTAAGAATAAGAATCTAGCTGGTTTGGGCTTATGAAGGATTAGAACCTTGAATGAATGCCTTTTGGTAAAATGATGGTGGAGGTTTGGAGCTAAGAATCAAACCTTTTGAAAAGAAGTGATTTGCTCAAAATATAATGTTGGGTATGGGAAATGGTTTCCAAGATTGAAAGGCAGTGGATCTAAGTTCTGGACTAATATAATTAAAGAAGTTTTGTCCAACCGAGACTGGCATAATTTCTATATTAATAATTCTCAGATTGCTTTGGGAGATGGGAGAAGAGCACACTTCTGGTTGGACAAGTGGGCTAGTAATGTATGCTTCAAGGAGGAATTCCCTAGACTTTTTTTCTCTATCTATTGATAAGCATGGGGTGGTAAGGGGGGTTTTTTGAGGGAAGGGGTGAAGCTGATGATTAGAACTTAAGGTTTTGAAGAAATTTATTGGCCTGGGAAGAGAAGGAAGTCTATAGATTAGTCATGTTGCTTAGGAGTGCACCAACTCTTTATATAAATAAACCAGACGAATTGAAATGGGCTGCAGATCTATCTGGGCTGTTTAGTGTTGCCTCAGTTTATAAATGGAGTGAATCACTTCTTGGTACTGTATTGGCAATGACAGGCTCTATATGGAATAATTTTGCTCTTCCCAAAGTGCAATTCTTTGGGTGACTGGCATGGCTTGGTGAGGTTAAAACTTCTTCTTTCCTTCATAGAATTGGAATACTAGATAGGAGTGTTAATCTTGACTGTGTATTCTGTCATAATGATGTTGAAATTGTGGACCATATTCTTCTTTTTTGTCTTTTTATTTGGAAGCTGTGGTGAAACATTGTAAGATTGTGGGGTTTTCAGTGGGTTTTGCCAGGCTTTGTAGATGGGTTGCTACAGTGGTGGTCTGGTTGCAAAATGAAAAAATTGGAGAAGAAAATCTGGATGGTCCTCCATTTAGCAACTCTTTGGCCTACATGGAGGTAGAGAAATAAGTGTGTTTTTATTGGTTCTCAACCAAACTTAGAAGCTCTGTATGAAATTGTGAAAGTGAAAGTAGCTTTGTAGATCAAGGCCTCGTCATTACCTATGGAGGTCTCAGTGAATGATCTGGTGTACAATTTGCAGCAAATCAAGTATTGTATCAGGAATGGTGTTTGAGTGCTTATCTATTTTGTTGGTCTTGTGGTTGGTTTCTCAGGAGTGTTTATTTGTTTTGGTAGTGCTTCCCTGTTCCATCAGTATGGGTAGTGCTTTAGTGTTTGTCTTCTTTGTTGTTCTTGTGGTTGATTGTTCACAAACTTGGGGGTGCTAGCAAATGATAGGGTGCACATTTTGGTGCAAACATAATTGGGATTATCTTGCGTGCCGTGATACTTTTTGCACTTGTCTATCTTTATTGATGATCTTGTTTTGTACCGTGTACTACTCTTTTCATCAATAAAATTTTTTATTTACTGATAAAAAAAAGAGTTGATTAATGGTGTTTGGTTGCAATTTTAGATTATAACATATTTGATTTTTGAGCAAATTAATTTTTATATTTTAGCCCTTGTGTCGTTTTAGTAATTTGAAACCCTTAAATAAGTTAATAATTCCATAACGTTTGCCTTATTTATAACTTTTTGAGGGTATGCTGGATATATGTACAACAAAAAAAAGTTTGATGACAACTTATTTAAGCAAACATGTGCATCTTATTTATTTTTTTTATTTTTATTTTTTATTTATAGATTATGAAAATTTGCATCAGACATATTTACAATTATTTTAAAATTTTAAAGCTAATAATCTTAAAAGCTATAGAAATGCTACATGTACTAAAATTCTGACTAAAAATCATATTAAAAGAATGTATATTCAAACATCGTTAGATGTCAAAGTATTTTGACAACTAATTCTATTTGACCTTTCATACTTTTAGTAATATTTCAGTAAGTTAAAATTAATTACTCATAAATAGTGATACTACGTGCACTAAAATTCTTAATAAAAGTCTTACTAAAGTATGTATGTCCAAACATTATCAGATGTTTAAGTATCATTACTTTTTTAATAATCAATCATATAAATGATATTAAACCGGGTGATTGTAACCATAAATATCTAAAACAAGTGGGAATTGATTTTTATCTATAACCAGAGCAATATCAATTGGAGATTTTTTTTAGGGAGCTCAGGTTATAAATTCAAATTTTAAATTATTTGGTAATGCCTTCTGGTGCTAAACCCTTAAGGCCATAAGGATATGTATTTTCTGTTAGCCAGATTTATCATTATATTCATTTTATGCTAAATTTTTTTAAATTATCATAATCAAGTTTTATAAATCTGTTTTTAATAAAATTGACATCTGTAGTTTCATTTTTTTTTTCTGAGATTTTTCTAAAAAGATCAATATTGAATATAAATTTTTTTAAAAAGTGAATAAAATAATTTTTTGATCAATCAAAATAGAAAAATAATATTTTTGTGAAGGTAAGCGATCGAAATTGTTTTAGTAGCTTCAGATGGATAGATCTCGAAAAAAATATATGAAATAAAAAAAATTGTCCAAAATGGACTACCGAACATAAAGTTATGACTTATATCTGGTCAAGTCATTTACACCTTCATATAGCTATTGTTCAAATCGTTTATGGTGTTAAACCTTTAACGCGTCATAACTTTATACTCGACATTTCATTTTGGACGATGTTTTTCTTTTTGATTTTGTGTACTTTTTTTTTATTTTTTCTTTTTTGAGAATTTAAATTGAAGTTTGAAAATGGTAAGAGATATGATAAATTGAGAATTGACCTTGAATTTTGGTATTGTTGAGTTGTGAATATTAATTCACAATGGAAAAGGGGAAATTCGTACTCTTTAATCGGAATTAGTGACAGTGATGCGCGCAAGGCGCGCGAAAAAAGACCCATTGCAAAACGAATAAACTTTGTAAATTAATTTGTGAGATTTGAAATTGATGATATAATCAGACATTAAATTTTATTTTTTTTTGGGTTAAGAAAAGCCCTATCTTTATAGCTTTTAAACATTCAAAATTCAAGAGTGACAACTATGTGCTACAATTAAGGCTAAGTTTGGCATCTTAAAAATAAGTCAAAAAGTTAAAAAATTACTATTCTATTTAAGTCACATCATCTTATTTAAGTCACATCACCTCTACCACATCACTTCAAATTCAACTCATATTTTATAAAAAATAAAAAAGTACACTTATTTAGAACATCCCAAATAACCCCTAAATAATAATAATAAAAAACTTAATTTAAAATAAACAATCCTATTGCATAGGTGACTTTTCAAAATCTAAGATGGTACAACTAAATTTAAAAATAAATAAGTAAATCTTTATTCTATTGCAACTCTCTTCAAAAATCTCAAGTTCAACTTTAATTTTCAATTTTATTTTATTTTATTATTATTATTTTTTTATAAAAAAATTATTGTTTATCTCTTTTTCTCTTTTATTTATATGCCACAATACAAATAAAAAAATTGCATGACATTTTCTAACCATAATATAAAACATGAATGACAAAAATGTGCTTCGTAAAATTTATTAGACCTGTGCTTAACATTTTCTAATAACAGAGTTCACCATGTGGTTTGGTAGGCTATGAAAGGCAAACAACATAGAGATGGAGGACGGAAGCCAGTGATTCATAGGCATAAAAGACAAGGGACCTGGAACAGGAGGGGGACGCTAGCTCTGCACACTGTTTGTGTAGACAATATCCCAGAATCTATGGTGGCAAAAGGACTGTATACAATATTTTCAAACTTTGGAGTGGTGAAGGGCTTGTTTATTCCAAACAAGAGGAGGAGAATGACGTGATCTTGTTTTGGCTTTATAAGGTATTGTAACGCCTCAAAATAAATGCAATTAATCCAACTCATCAGAGAAGTGAGTATAATAGAATTGGTATGTCTTCATTTATCAGAGTTCGTATTACAAAAAATAACACATGTAATATACATTCATAAATGTTCATCCTGAATCTATAGCATGTAATATCAGTTAATAATCAACAAAATAAGTGCCCTACGGGCTTACATCTTTCCAATACATTGCTTAGTTATAGCAAAAGGAAGAGTCTAACTCAATATAACTTAGCCATTGGCTATACAAAAATAAATAAAATAAAAGGAAGCTCTTGTTCCAAGTCTTCCCAAATTACTGTCTCGGCAGAGGCATGTCTCCAACACCTGAAAATGGTTCCCAAATAAGGTGAGCCAAAGCCCAGTAGAAACATACTAATACAATATATGAGAATTAACAAGATAGAAGTATGATGTACATGTTCATTGTCCTACGACAAAATCTTTGTAACTCTTTCCAAAACCATGTTATGTCAAACTCGCATTTCAATTTATTCATTTTGGTTCAATAGATACATCCACTGCATTTAATCCATCAACGGAGGTTACATCTCACAAGTTTCCAACAAATAAAAATTATCATACAAACACATTCACTTCTATTTGCCATTTTACGGAAATTTCATCCGCGGGAATCGGCACCCATGTATACAAATGGTTTTTAGGACTTTTACCCTAGACGCACAGGCCAACTTAGTTCAATGGAGTCCATCCCCTTTCTTCTCCTCAAATTATGGAATACATCCACTTTCTCCTCCCAAATATCATACATGTACATTGTATATCATTCATTATCATATTCAATGATAATAGTTATGGGATTAGTTTCAATTTGCCTAATCCACATGTAATGTCTACAAGACTCCTGATTATCCTCAACTGATAGCCCAAAGTAGATATTTCTAAACAGATATACAATCTCTATAACAGAGAAATTATCAAATTTCCATAAGTGAGTGATTAAACAAATTCTACAACACCATTTATGTATACATCCTCCCAATTTCATATTTTCCATACCAATTTCATTATTTATACAAAATACTTATTCAAGACATTTTAGGGCAATGTTTCCCATTTTCCAAATATTAATCCAAAGGTCAAAATTAACTATTTTAACACAAGAAGATCTCATATCCAAACCTCATAATCATTTATATAACACCCACATATAAACTCCTCTTTTCAAACTTAAATCCAAACCTTAGGTTTGCTCAAAGCACTCCTAAATCTCACAATCTTCACACAACAACCTATAACTATGTTAAAGCTCATATTAAGGTGTAAAACGTCCCAACCTTAAGTGTAGAAGCCCAAATGAGAAGTGAAGAAACCTCAAGGATGTCCGAACTTGGCTTTATTCGGATCAAATGGAAGCCCCCCAAATGCTCTATATTTTTATCAAAGAGAGTAAGGTAGAGAGATCCTTAGATCTAGGTGTATTTGTAGAGAGAAGTTAAATTTTAGAGAGAAAAAGAGAGCTGGTCTAGGGTTTTTTTGCTGAAAAGAGATCAAAAAATGATGTAAAAAGGTGCTGCTACGAACTGATATACTGTAGACACCCCATTTTTGACCACCTTTAAGACTTAGACGCGACTGATGGTTTTAGAAGTTGTGCAGTGCAAAGGTTCAATTTCTTCGGCAAGGAGAGAGAGTCAAATCTCAACTTCATACCCCTTTTTTTTGGACCAAAACAATCTTGATCAAAATATTTTAGTCTTAAAACCCTCTCTTTCAAAACGTTTTCGAAATAAAGTTTTTACGATGTTCCGAGGCTCGCATTTTGTCAAATGTTGCGCTTTTCGGTAAACCGAGCAAGGACAAAGTGGAAATGAATGAAAGAGAGATGAAATCTTTGAAAAATCTTTCAAAACACCTTACGTAGGGGTTTGGAGTTGAAGAAAAGAGGAGAAGAGGGAAGAAATCCAGTTGGAGGAGAAAATGGGCATGAACCGTTAAGAAAGAGTCGAACGGCCCTCGCCGAATCAGGCCTATTCATTTGCATACTTGGAATCAAGTTATAAGGCTACCACCATTGGAAATAAGACTTCTGGGGCTTCATTTTTTACCCAAGAATCTCCTAAATCCAATTTCGGACGGGGGAGATATAGTTGATTGAAGTAGGGCATCACTCCGGTTGGACCGAAACCTGCGCGGCTTCACCAAAAAGGGCATAACTTTTTCCAAAGGAGGAATTTTAATGCAAGGTTTGCGCCATTGGAAAGATAACTTTCGAGGCTTCAATTTTGACACTTGAATGGCCACCATTGGACTTCCCTATCACTGGCTAGCCACCTTTCTTTCCGACAGACCTTTTTTTTTTCCTGAAAAGTAGCTGGCCGGCCAGAAAACATAGCAGGCCGGCCACTTACCTGTTGGATGACCTTTTTTGCCCTGTTGAGCTGGCCGGCCATGACCCCCTCCCCAAGTGTGTTCTAGATGTGCAATTTGTTTTCCTCCAGGCCCTATGCCCGAGGGTCAACCTTTTGGGGGGGAAATTTGAATTGGTTTTCCCTCCCATTTTTTTCCCTTTTTCTCCACTCTTTTGCCTATAAAACCAGCAGCTCCAGCTGCATTTTGGGAGGTTAAAAAATTGGTTTTGGAGCTCTTGCATTGAATCTCTCTCCCTCTCTATTCCAAGCATCAAAACCTTTCAAGTTCTACACCATTTCTACTCCATCTCCAAGCCAACCAATCCACACTCCATTCCAGCAGCATGGAGGCCATTTCCAGAGGCTAGGAGCACTATTCCTTGGACCAAGAGTTGTTGAAGACATAGGCTACAAGGGTGAGTCCCATTTTCCCTCTTTTGTGCATTTTTTTGGCCTATATCTTAGCTCCTTATGCTTATATTTTTGGGCTCTGACCCTAACTGAAAATAGTCTTATTTTAAGCTCTTTTTCATGTTTAATTAAGGGCCTTTCTGTGTTTGAGGCTTCCTTCTTACCCTTTGTGTTTAAACTCCCTTTTAGGCCTATTTTCGCATAGTATTTTAGGTTTATTTGTAGACTGTTTTGGGCTTGTTCATAAACTGAAAAGCGGCTTTTTTTGAGCCCTTCTTCAACATTGTTGAAGGGCTCTTCACTGTTTGAGACTTCCTTCTGTCACTTCCCTCTTTATCCCTCTTTTGGCCCTATTTTTGCATGTTTTTTTAGTTCCTTGTGCTTGTATTTTTGGGCTCCGACCTGAAATATAAATAGTCATATTTTGACCCCATCTTCATGTTTGATCAAGGGTCTTTTGCTTTTTGAGGCTCCCTTTTTACTCCTTGTGTTTAAACCTTCTTTTAGGCCTATTTTTGCATAGCAGTTTAAGCTTACTTTTTCACTGTTTTCGGCTTGGTAATAAACTTTAAGATACCTTTTTTTGAGCCTATCTTCAACTTTTTTGAAGGGATCTTCATGGTTTGGGGCCTGCAGCTGCTACTTGCCTCTTTACCTCTCTTTTGGGGCCATTTTTGCATGTTAACTAAGCCCTATTTGTGTTCACTTTTTGGACTTGCTTGAAACTGGAAATATGCATGTTTTGGGACTTCCTTGACTCTGTATTTATGGTTCATTTTCAAATAATTCATGCTTTGTATAGCTATAAGTCATTTCATGTGCCTAGTTTTGAGTTTCGGGTCTCATCTCATGCATTGGGTGCCATGTTGCCATGATTTGGGCTGTTTAGCATCATATTTTAGCTCTGAAATTTGCATGCTTGTATGCCATATTCCATGCCTTGCCATGTGTTATTAGAGTGGCATTTGTGCCTTAGGTTCGGTCCTCGGTTTGCGTGCACGTGTGCACGCATCTCGAGTGTCTCATTTCCATCTGATGGCCTCTTATGTGAGTGTGGCTAAGGTCCACTCATGTTGGTGTAAGTCCATTATGCATTATGTATGCCATTTCATTCTGTAGCATTGTGTATGCTAGGTTGTATGTTAGCGCATTGTGTATGCCATGTTACCTCGTGCATCGTGTATGCCATTTCATAGCATTATGCATGTTAGGTTGTATCTTAGTTTTCATTCATGCATGTCATGCATATTGCATTGTGTTTGGGATAGGAGTTAGCCCGAGCACGGGAAACGAGGGACGTTTCGTACTCCGAGTGACGGAACGTGTCTCAATTCCCTCAGTCGCCAACATTCCGGATTATCCGTGATGGAGTCTAGGTCTTGTTGTGTTTATATGTACATTCATTCTATATTAAGTAGTGCAATTCGATTCCTTGGCCATCATGCATCCAGATGCGTGATTGGTGGCACGAGGATTGAGGCATGCATACATATGTGAAAATATATTGCCATGCCCCTTTCCTGCTCTCTGTTGCAGCAAATCAGCCTTCCGGAGCTTAGCGCGCTTTCCAAGAACAATTGCAAACAAAGGCTAATTGGGGCATCGCAGTGGATTTCCGCGCAAGGCAACCCGAACATGCATCATCCATCATCCGGAGTAGAGTCGAGGCAGTCCCTGGCTTGCATGCCAATTTATAGCTTTCCTAGATTAATTTGCAAATTAAATAGGATTTTTGTACTTATTTGGACTGTATTTATTCGAGACTGTATATTATTCTTTCGGACCCTCTGCGTGAGGGCAATGTTGTAATAAGTGTGCGTGTGTGTGATGTATGTCTTCCAACCCAACGTCTTTCTTCCCTTTTATTTACCAGCTTATGATGGTTAGATTAGGGCATGTTTCAATTAGCATACAGTATGATAGCATGTTTGCATTCATTCATCTGTTTTGCATGCACCGGGCTCGGCGCATCATACTAACTGCATTTGTATCTCAATTCTGAGTTGAATACTTGATAGCTGTTGTATCTCATATGCCATGTTTAGAATAGCCGAGCCTGCTATAGTTGCATTTTTGCATGTATTGCATTAGGCATTTCTGTATAGTTAGGATCATGCATGGATTTCTAATTAGCTTCTGTTTTGGTTTGGAGTACTCGGTGAGTTTTTATACTTTAGCATCCTTGTATGCGTGTGAGTGACTACCATGATAGCATGCTTACCATGAGGCTATGTGCTTATGTGATATAACTACCTTGAATGCTTGTGGGTGAAGGTTGGGTTGTTTAGATTGGAACAAATCATCAACTATTTGTTTTAAGCCCATTAGATAGTGGCAAAAACATGTTTTCTAAGCCCACCCGAGGGTGGCAAATCCACGTCTTAGCCTACCTGCGGGTAACACCATCAAACTATTTTCAAACAAACAAACATGAAATGTTTTGTTCCAATTCAGGCGACCCAGTTTATACTTGTATGCTGTGCGCATCGCATAGTAAATCTAGGCTAATAACCGGAATAAGAGCACACAAAGTTTTCAAAACTAGATATCATGGTTAGTAGAGGCCGATCGTTGATCGGGCGAACGGGGGTGCTCACGAAGTGACCTTCCCCAATCGTACCCAAGTTCCCGAGCCGAGGCAACTTTGGTGATGATGGACACGTGGCCTTAGGCAAACAAGTCAGGGCTTCCTAAATTTTCCAAAAATAAAATATTTAGGTGGCGACTTTGTATCTGGCAAAGCAGTCCATGTTTGGCACTTCTTTCAAAAATCTATTTTCTCAAAACAATTTGCCGGATTTGGACTCTTTGGTTCAAGATTAAGAACCGTGACAAAAATCGAGTCCGAACTATGGCGAGGTCCCCCCGCAGGCTTGTTACATATACTCGAGGCTCACTCGAGCACAAGAGTTGTCGCTCGAGCGACCAGACGTAATAAGTCGCCTCACTTGAGTGCAAGAAGAGTTGCTTGAGTGCAAAATACAAACTTCCAGAAGTTTTATAGACAGAAGATCGTCGCTCGAGCGAACAACAACACCCTCTCAGTATCTCTGTAGGCATGCAAAAGTACTGGGAGATCACAAAGGTTGCTCGAGCGCAAGAAGCTTCGCTCGAGCAAAGATGCTAAAATCTGGGCAGCAACAAATTAGACCAACTAGCAACCAACCTATTCCAAACATGCCCAAGACATCCCAATACTCAAACTCAAAGGGTGAAAGGAGAGAAAAGACATGAATGACAATATTAAACCACAAGACTTGAGTCCGGAATACAACAAAGGTCGGGGTCAAAACCAGAATTGCTATAGGTATGATTGCTCAGTCATGCCAAGTATGGCAATACAAAAAGCAAATGGACTTTAGAGCAACGACAGAGCACTGAAAGTTAAAAAGGCAGAGTTTGGAAAAGACTATGTTACAAAACAAAGACTAGTATAACCAGTGTAGATAAGGAATGGCATGGGAAGTAGCCATATTGTCACTGCTAATCTTAATGGAAGGAAATCAGTTGCTGAGGTTGTGAGAGATAGAGGCTTAACAACCAATACAAACATATCCATTAAGGTATATGAGGAAGGTAATGGGTGGCTATAAGAAAATGTAGTGGTAAGGCTAAAACCATCATGTTCTATCTATAAATTAAAAAGGAATTACTAAGAAGAGGCTTTGGGGATGTTAAAGTTAGAGTTAGAGGAGGAAGAGATATTGTCTTGTCATTCCAGTCAATGGAAATCATGAAGGACAAGCTCATATTAATGGAAGGTTGGCTGTAGGAGTGACGTGAGTCAGTTTTGGAATGGAAACATGGGATGGCTATTGATCAAGAAAGATGTGTTTGGCTTAGCTACAATAGTGTTCCCTTGAACTTGTGGAGTAATAACACCTTCAGTAGCATAGGAAGAATCTAGGGAGAAGTTATTGGTACGGATGATGATACAATTTGTCTCAACTTTATTCATTGTGAAAAGGTGAGGATTGCTACGAGATGCATGGAGTCCATCAATCAAACTATCAATTTATAGTGTAAGAGGAAATTCTACCCAGTAAAGATATGTGAGGAGTAGATTATTGTATCAAAGATAGTAAAGGAGCAGTGCTTTTTCCAAGAACATAAATGGGAAGATGATGACTACAACTCAAATGAGGATGATTACTAGATTATTGATAAAGGAAGTATGAAGGGATAAGACGATGATGACGTGGAGCTTTACATTGAAGATGAGGTAGACAGAGGGAGTCACATAGAAGAGAGGGGTAGAGAGTTAACACATACTAGTGAGAATGACATGGAAGGGAAATATAAGTTGATGGATGTATCTGTAACAGAGGAAACAAAAATGATCAAAGTGTCAGAAAAGGGAGGCTCATGCGAAGATGGCTCTGGAATAATGGTGATGAGCTCCAAGCAAAGAGATAATGCAGAAAGCTGAAGGGTTGATGATGAGTTGTTTACTCTAGGCTTCATTAGAAGCATGAGTGGTTCAAAGGGGAATAACACTGGGATAAACTTGGATGTGGACTTAAATAGGGCTCAATAAAAGCATCAAAAACATAGGTTATGGTAGGATGTTCTAGAAAGGATAGATGGATGAGGGATCTTAATAATATGATTGAGCAATTAGAGGTGATTGATACCATAATGCTTAGGAGGAAGTTTACTTGGTGTAACTCTCTGGTAGGGGAGAAAAGAAGTAGAATAGACAGATTTTTACTCGACCCTGAGTAGATACAAAACTTTAATTTTAACCTATGGGGCCTTCCAAGATTGGTTTCAGATCATTGCCCTATTCTTTTAATCAAGGATGAGAGAGATTGGGGCCCTAAACCTTTTAGGTTCTTAAATGCCTAGTCTTTGCACTCCATACTTTTTGTGGAGAAGAGTTGGTTAGAGTCTTAGGTGAAGGGATGGGTAGGTTACAAAATGTCTTATGAAATTTAAAGCCCTGAAGTTGGCCTTAAAACAGTGGAATATTGAGGCTTTTGGAAAGGCTGCTAAAGAGAAATCTCATGCCTTAGACCTGATTGTTGAAGGAAGACCATTATTGGAGATAAAATTGGTTAGAATAAGAGAGGTTAGGGTTGAAGCATGGAGGTTAAGCAAAATGTTGGAGTGCACTTGGATCCAAAAATCCAGAATTAATTAGGCTGCTCAAGAAGATAGGAACAAAAGGTTCTTCCACATAATGGCCTACAATAAAAATAGTAGCAACTCTCTTTGCTCAATCCTAGTGAATGGATCGGTTGTTGAGGAGCCTAAAGAGGTCAAGTTTGAGGTCAAACACCATTTGATGAGACATTTCTTTGAATCTTGGCCCAACAGACCTAAGCTATCTGGCCCTTTCAAGACCATTGAAGGGGCTCTCAGGTTGGTAGTAACAACTATTTCACTTTCAATGGAAAGGCAAGCCAGTTGAGGGCGCATACTACTTTTGGAGGCTGAAGCAACATTGCAAGTTAGCAAAGTTCTTGGCTTAAGTTATAAAGGGAAGGATGAAGAGGTGATTAGCAAATCAGTGGAATTAGAAGCAAATGACAAAGAGAGAGTGCTGCAAAGAGGTGGAGTTACTAATTCATTAGCAATCCCAAGAGGATTAAGAGTGTTTGAAAGTTTTAATGAAGATGATATTATGGAATGTTAGGGGGATTGGAAGAGCTAAGAATCGAAGGAAAATCAAAAGAATTATTGTTGAAAGAAAGGTTGATATAGTACTACTACAAGAAACCAAGAGATCTTTGATAAATTTTGAAATTGTAAAAATCTATCAGGCCTGGTAATCAAGTTGATTTTACTTCAGTTGTTGTAGAAGGGAGAGCTAGAGGTCTGTCGTGCATATGGAATCAGGAGGTGTTCCAATTAGGTGATTGCTGCTGTAATCAAAGTGTCATCCTTTTGTTAAGTACTCTCTTTCATAGCTTTGAGTGTGTTGTTAATGTGTATGGTCCAAATGATGTGGTAAAAAACAAAGCGGTACCATGCCAACTCATGGTTGTAGTTCACTGTCGGTATCTGAAAATATTTTAATATGGGGGTGAAAATATAGTCCAGTAGGCAAAATATTTAATTTTAATTAATATAACCATATAATGTATATGATAATGATGCTCCACATTATACATATATAATATGTAATTTTTCCAGTTTCAACCAAAATACCTAAATATTTCCATGACCTCCTTATTTTTATCTCAAAATAATTTATATTTGTAGCTTACTTTTCGTGCTTCTTTCAGATACGACTATCCCTATAGTTCGAACTCACGTGGTTCTTTATCTGATTTTACAAGTGCAATATGAAATAGATAGACACAAATAAGTCCAAATCCGTCAAATCTTTTGGAAAATCAATGTTTGAATCAAATGTAAAAAATGGGCTGCTTTGCAAGATTTACAGAGTTGCCACCTAAATATTTTTTGAGAAATTTAGGAAACCTGTGTCTCATGCCAATGGCCATTAGTTCATCATCACCAAAGTGTCTCGGCTCGGGAATTTAGATATGAGAGGAGAAGGTCATGAATTGAGCACCCCACTTACCTGATCAAAGATCGACTTCTACTAATTATGATGTGATTTTTAGTTACATTATATGCCCTTGTTCCGATTTTTAAATTAACATTACTATGTGTTGCACATAAGTATAGACTAATTTGTAAAAGTTGGAACATTTGATTTCATGCTTGTTTGAAAAGTGTTTTGAATATGCATCACTTGAAAAAGTGGACTCATATGTACATTAATCAATTTACTCTAATTCAAGCAATTAGCCTTCATCCACCGGCATTCAAACAAATATATCACTTAAGCACTTAACCTCATGGAATATGCTTGATACGGCGACAATCACACGCAATGCAATATGCTAAAGCAATAAGTGCTCACTTAGTACACCAAGGCAAGCCAAACAAAGCAAAATAATTAGAAAACATGCATGCTCCTAACTTCATGCTATATGATTCCATTCAAGACATGTAATAAATCACATATTCATTTAAGAGAGTTAAATGCGACATCAGTTAGTATGATGAGCTGAACCATAAATGCATGCGAGACGAGTATATGCAAACATGGAAAATGCTAAGGAAACATGATGTTCTACGCTATCATTATAAGCAGGTAAATAAAAGGGAGAAAGAAATGGGGTTGAAAGATATACACCATTATTACATATTTTGCCCTGGGTCTGAATGTCCAAGTGTTCGAATTAATAGTTAATTATTACAACATCAAATTAATGAATTGAGCTAAACTAACTACTTATTACCTATTTAAATGAATTCTAATTTAACTAGCTATTTGCTTACAAGGTGTAGACACCCCATTTTTGACCGTCCTCAAGACTTGGACGTCATCACTTGTGCATATGGTGATTGTGATTGCATGTGCTCGTTTTGAGTGCCCGAAGTCCTCGGCGGAGTGCCCTGTCTTTGAGCCTTGAAACCTTATCTGTTTTGTGCCTTGTTTTGGACCAAAACCTTTTTTTCTTGCTTGGAACTTTTGGTGACCTGTCGGCCACCACCATAGGCTGTCAGCCATGGATAATGGTTATCGGCCAGGGGTGTGGCCGGTCAGCTACTAGTGGTGGCCGACGGCCACCAATGCCTTTTTCTAGATATTTGTTGACAGTTGTGCCAGCTGTTAGCACATTGAACTGCATCTGCCTACACGTGTATGGTGGGATGTTCCTAAGCTCAAGGAGTGTTTTTCTATAAATATGAGGGTTCCTCCCTCATTTTGAGGGGTTAGCAATTTTGGAAGAAAATTCTCTCTCTCTTTCTCTCTCTCTAGATTTCTCTCTCTCTCTAGATTTCTCTCTCTCTTTTACAATTTTGTGCACATACACTACCTTGATCAAAGTTACTTCTCCTAAGCTAAGGTTCGTTGAGACTTGTTTTGAGCTCTAGCAAGTGGTTTTAGCTTGGATTTGTGCCTAAAGTTGCTCTTTGCTTCAAGAGGTAGTTTACTTGCTTTGTTCACTTGTTTAGTATACTTGTTTTCTCATCTTTTTAAACTGTTTTGAGACTGGTTTTGAACCAAAAAAACCTCTGTTTTTATGACCTAGAAATGTTGGTTTGAGGCCATTTTCAAGTTAGGGGTGGTTCACCCTTCTTGTTTGTTAGCTTGTATAGCTTTTGTGTCCTTATTCATCACTTTCAAACCAATTTTTTTGGGCCTTTTAACCACTGAATTTCAGAGTATTTTCCGTGGCCAAAAACTTATTTTGAAGTCCAAAATTGGAGGGGTTAGCCTTCCCTCCTCATGTCTTGTTTGCATGCCTAGTTAGCTTCACATGTTAGTATGTTTTTCTAGCCTAACTTAGCTTGAGTCCAGCATGTTTTACACTCTATTTTAACCCGTTTTAGCTCTATTTTGGGCTGGTTAGTTTGTTTGAGTCTTGTTTTGCATAGTTATAGTGTTAATTCCTTCACTAGTTAAGTGTTTTAATGCTTTAACCATCATTGGTGTCAGTTGGTTGCATGTTTTTAGTGCTTTTATCACTCAATTTTAGCACCTAAAATCTCTACAATCTCCTTCATTTCTTCACTTTTTCATTTGTTTTGAGAGTTATTTCAACCTTAGGGTTGTTTAAGCTTGAGATTGAGGCTTATGCTTAATGGTTTAATCCTCATTTGAGGGTTCATTACCAATGGCATGAAGCTTCTCTCATGCCTTAAACTACCCCTTGGTTGACATTTCTTTCACTTTAGAAGACACTCACCAATGGACAAATTGATTAATGAATGGTTTGGTAATTAAAACGAGAATGAGTAAACAAAATTGGCAAGTAAAAGTGTGCAAGATAAGCATTCTTTGTGTTGCATTGCATGTGTTCAAATCGGACGTTAATTTGAACACAAGGAAAATGGAACATTTCATACTCAAAGTGATGAAATGTGTCATTTCCCTAGGTCACCATTGCCCTTGATCATGCATGATAGGGTGGTGGTTATTTTGGTCTTGTTTGTACGTTTATCAAACTTGGTTCTGTGGCCATCATGCAATGAAATTGCTTGGTTGATGGTTTGAGAGCCAAGAATATCACTCCTTTGAACTTGTGTGATGATAAGGAGGGTAAACAGTACAAATAACCTTCGAGAATACATTGTCTGCTCTGTTTTGCTTTCTGTTGCAGCATGGAAGTGTGAACCAGCAGTGGCCGACAGCCACCACCATGGAAGTGTGAAGCAGAGGTGTTCTGGAAGTTGGCAGAATTTTCAGTGATCAAATGTGCAAATAGAGGCTTACAGTAGCAAGGCAGTGGCTTTTCGGGTGAAGGATCGAGCATGCATGCATCCCTCACTTCCCGTTTACTTGTGGTTAGCTTATAATCCATTAATTAGCTAAGTAGTTAATTAGACGTGATGTAATTATTTAATTAATTAGCTAGAATAGTTAATTAGTTTTCGGTTTATAATAATTAGTTAGCTTAATTAGCGTAGCTAGCTAGTTAGCTTTTATTCATTCGAACCCTCCTTTGTGAGGGCATAATGTTGTAATAAGTGTGCATGCGTGTGTGTATGTCTTCCAAACTCTACATCTTTCTCCCTTTTATTTAATCGCTTTGGATGGTTAGATTAGGGACATGTTTTAATTATCATATCGCATGCTTGCATCCATTCATCTTGTATTGCATGCACCGAGGCTCGATGCATCATTCAAACTGCATTGTTATTTCAGTACTTCTTTGAATACGTGTTTAATCGCATGTTGTTCAAATCGATCCATATGCCATATTAGTAGCTGAGCTTGTTAATTGCATATTGCATGTGTTGCATTAGACACTTAGCATAGTTAGGATCATGTATCTTTCTAACTAGTTTCTATTGTGGCTTGGAGTACTATGTGAGTTTTTACGCTTTAGCATACTTGCATAAGTGTGAATGTTGCCATGATTAGCATGCTTTCCATGAGGCTATGTGCTTAAATGCTAAACTACTTGAATGCCTGTGGATGAAGGCTTGTTGTTTGAATTGGAACGATTCAACGATTGTAAGTTTTAAGCCCACTTTGTTGAGTGTCAAATTATTTTTTAAACCCACTATGTTTGGTGGCAAATCCGCAAACTTTAAGCCCACTTGAGGTGGCAAATTCAAACTATTTTCGCAAACAAACATGAGTTGAATTGTTCCAAATTAAGCAAACTAGTCTATATTTGCTTGTGCGCATCACATAGTAAAGCTAGTTTAATAACTGGAACAAGAGCACATAATGTTTATAAAAAAATCATATCATAATTAGTAGAGGCTGATCTTTGATCGAGCAAGCGGGGGTGCTCAATTCATGATCTTTCCCTCTCGTACCTAAGTTCTCGAGCCGAGGCAACTTTGGTGATGACGGACACGTGGCCTTCGGCACGAGTCAGGGTTTCCTAAATTTTCCTAAAAATAAAACATTTAGGTAGTGACTCTGTATCTGGCAAAGTAGTCCAATTTTGGCATTATTTGATTTAAAATTGATTTTCCAAAAGGTTTGCCAGATTTGGACTCTTTAGTGTTTATCAGTTTCACATTGCACTTGTGAGACTAGATTCAGAACCGCGGGAGTCCGAACTGTGAGGCTTTCTTTTCAAACTTTTCCAAAAGGCGGGGCACAGAAAAAGGCGAGTCCACAGTTTCTAGCGACTCTGTTGGGGATTTAGAGAACTTGACTCGAACTCATGATATGTTTTTTTATTTACACTTACGTGTTTCTTTGCATTTGCATTTGCATTTGCATTGGTGCGCCTAAGTCACAGTGTTTTCCATCTGCTATTCTTGAATGGTTTGCCAGAGGCTTGGCTTGAAAAAGCTTGCCAAAAGGCTGACCGATTGCGGGCTCTGCTACGATGGGAACACAACCCTTGGATCTGGACTACCACTGTACCATTTGATCCTCCTTTCAGTTCTCGGTGTTAGGTGTGAGAGATATATTAGGTAGTTTTGCTAAGATATCCTTTTTTGACCAATCGACCTAGTTGCATATCGGAAACCATAGAGACTGTTCCACACTAGGACAGGTTGCTCACCTGGATGCAAGAATTGCATGAAACCGCTTGCTTTGTGTAGTGAATCTCTAGCTCCTGACGAAATTAGGACAGGGTAACCCTACCCCATCATAGGGGTGTTTTGGCTCTCACTTGCTTGATATGTGCTTTTAGAGTGAAACTTTGCAAGAATGTATGTATCAATTGCAAGTCTGGGTATCAGTTTTGAGGTATAAATCAATATTTGAGTACAGTCCTTCAGCTTATGATTACAACTACGTGTTGTATGTGTCTGAGCCAAGGTGCTGTGCGGTTTCTGATTTTCTGTTTCTTTTGCTTTATTTCCTTTTTGCAAGGGAGTTTTTCACCATTGCTTTAGACGATTCCGTTACCCCCCAAGCACTTTGGACCCGAGTAAGGTGACTTTACCGATCCGAGGATCTTGTGAGAGGACAACCACTGTTTGCTTCACTCCCATCGGTTGCCAAACGGAGGAGAGTCAGACATAACTCACTAGTTCAGCAGTCACCGATTCAGCAGTCACCTTTTCAGGCCTAGTCGTCTATTTCTACTTCGGAAAGAGAGTATTCACCAGTTCTGATAACTCAACATCCCTTAGTCAGCATGGAAGATATGCTTCGTTAGCTCCAACAGACTATTGAGAACATGCAGCTAGATGTTGCCCAACAAGCTAAGGTCACAGCCCGCCAAGTTGAAATCGCAGCTTGCCAAGCTGAATTAATAGACAGGCTATAGCAACAGCAACCCCAACTGGCAGTAGCCTCTGCATATCATGCACCCCCAGCAGGAATTCCGGTACCTGGGGTCATGGTTAATGTCTAGGAAAATTCGGGCATTCAAGTAAACTCGATCCCACCTCAGACCTCCAAGGCACCAGTTTACCAAATGAAGGCATCGTTTGAATTCGAGGTTGACCCCACTGCATTAAAGGTCAACAAGTTAGAAAAGCTCTTCAAACGGTCTCAGGGCGTGAATTCAATCCCTGACATTGAGGATGGATACACTGACTCGGCAGTAACTCTGCTGGATATATTCAAGATCATAGACCGGTTTGACGGCTCTGGGGATCCCATGGTCCATCTGCAGCTATTTTCAAACATCTTACCACCAATGGGTCTCTCCAGACGACAGAAGTTGTCACTTTTTGGCTGGACCCTATCGGGTATAGCGGCCATCTGGTATGCCAAACTTGAAGACTCTGTGAAAAGAAACTTGGAGGAAATGGCCGAGGCCTTCATAGCACAGTACTCCTACAATACTCAGATCGAGGTCACTACTTGTGATCTCGAAGCGACCCGCCAGGAGCCGAAAGAGGGTTTCTCAGATTTTGTGACTTGGTGGAGGGCTAAGGCCTCCATGATGACTATTTAGCCATCCAAGAAGGACCAGATCAGAATGGTGGTCCGTAACTTGCAAGGAAAACTATTACAGAAAATGATAGTCTTGCCATTATTTACATTTGCTGAGCACCATGAAATAGGGGTGCAAATTGAGGATGCGATGAAGCAGGATCTGATAAACCATGAGAAGGAACAGCCCAAAAGGTCCTTTACACCCAGTTCTAATGTAGCCACGATTGGTGGCACCTCTGCACGGCCTTTGGATGTGAGCACGGTTACTACTACACCCAAGACTACTAATCCCTTTGCCGATACATCCAATACAACTTCCCAAACTTCCAGCTATCAGGCCCGAGGCCAGAGGTTTACCCCGCTCTACATGTCCTTATCTCAAGCCCTAGTGGTCCTAATCAAAAAGGGACATCTTTAACCGTTGGAACAGCGTCCGTTACCCGATCCTCTCCCTCTGAAACACAACCCAGCCAAATACTGTGCTTTTCATCAACAACATGGTTATGATACTGATCAATGCTTCAGGTTGCGTCATGAGATCTCATTGACAATAAGGTGATAGCACCTTCCAAAAAACCCAACGTCACTACAAATCCTCTCCCACCACATAACCAAGCCCCTCCACCCCGACAAATAAACCTTATCCACACACTGGCTGTCCCTTCTGACCCGAGTACATACATCACCCCCTCCCATTTACCTAAGTCGGTGTTGTTCATCCCTGATAGCACAGACTTGTGCATGATGATTGCGTCCTCACATCAACCCGAACCCGTGGTGGTGACAGTGGAAGATGAAGGGAAGTTAGCTTTGGTAGAGAATGCCAGTTCATTGTCCGAGGGCTTTGAGGATTTATCTGGAAGGACATACGACCCGAGCTACTATATTGTGCCAATCAATCAAGCTAAGCCGGAAGTGGTGCTGCCAATTGGGATAGAGGTCAGTGTAGTCCGAGAAAATAGACCAAGTCAGGGATTAGATGATCTAGCTGACCTGGAGGAGGACATGAACAATTTGCAGTTCTTTGATGAGTAAGATCAAGGAGACGTGCACATTAACAACAGACAATTTCGGGTGGCTAAGTGATGAGCCCAATATAGATGAGGGAACTGAATCAAAGATGGAGGAACAGAAAGCGAGAACCACTGCAATGGCCGGAATGACCAATAGGAAAGGGAAACTACTGGAAAGCACTGGTAAAGAACAACCGATTAAGGAATTGGGTATTGTTAGCACTATACATACAGAATAAGAAGCCGTGTTGGAGCAGTTTGGGCAGGAAATGAGTGAAAGTGATCAGAAAGCTGGAATAGCTCAACGCCTTGTGGGGAATGTTATTGCTGAGGGAACACTTAAGCTAGAACTAGACAATTGCTTGTAGGTTGCCGGACGTATGTGGTGGGAATATGATGATCTGCATCTTGCCCACATTGATGAAGATTGGGGTGAAGGTTTTCCTGACAATACCTAGTATGTGGGGGAAGTCGACCATATAACAAGAAATGGCCGATATTTCAAATCCCCGCATCTGGACCAATCCGAGGCATCTGGGAAGGACAAAGAGGTAGAGAAATAGAGGGAAAAACTGTTAGAGGAAGAGGTTGAAGATTCAAGCAAACATATCTATCTGGGGGCTTTCTATGGCTTCGTGAGTGCACAGACAAGCTATATTGACAGCGATGGATAAGCCAAAGTTGTCTGTCGACACCACCCCAGAACAACTGGTGGGATTAGTCTTCCCGAGAGACACTGCACCAACTTTGACCTTTTTCGATAAGGAATTGCTGCCAGACGGCTTTGCACACAACAAGCCTTTATACATATCCGTAGAGTGTTGGGAAAAGTGGGTACCAGTGGTATTGGTCGACACCGGGTTGGCAATCAACGTTTGTCCTTGCCGCATGACTTATGCTATTGGTCTGAAACCGACCGACTTTGTGCCTACGGCCCAAGTGATCTGGGCATACAGCAATACAAGTGGAGAAGTGATGTGAACTGTTCAGATCAGAACACAGGTCGGTCCAACCCAACAGGACATTGAATTTCATGTATTGGATATGCCGGCCACTTTCAACCTACTACTTGAGCAACCCTGGCTACACCAAGTAAGAGCTGTCTCTTCCACCCTACACCAAATGCTCAAGTACCCCTATGGAAAAGGGGTGGCCATAGTCTTCGGGAATTCATCTATACATCCTCCGCCAGAGGTTAGTACACCTATACTGGAGATTGTGCATGGAGAAGAGGATGTTTTCATTTCGGGGTTTACCTTGGCTGAGGCCTGAGTGGTGCAGAGTATCTTGGCTGTTGATGAGAGCCTATATGTCAGTGCCCAATCTGTATATCTCATGAACAAGTTACAGCACATGTTCGGAATGGGATTAGACAGAAGTGGCCGGAAGGACATTACTACATTAGCTGTCGTGCCACATAACTCTCATGTCTTTGGTCTTGGCTATACGCCTACCAATGAGGACTGGGTGAGGAAAGGGAAATAAATGGCCGGAAGAGCCAGAGCAAAGCAAAGTGGGAAGCACTACGAGCTTGTGCACCGACCAATCAGGGGAACCCTGAATGTCTATTTTGTTCGGGAGGGGGAAGACTTCCCATTCTGTTGTTTCCCCGAACCTTGGTTCAACTCTAATAAGCAGCGGGTTCCCGGCTTTGAGATTTTCTTCGACTTGCAGTTGCAAAAGAGTGACACGGAGGAACAAACTGAACTAACTGATGAGGCTGCAAAGAGCACATAAAGTGATTCCGATAGCAGTGAACTTAAGGTAGGAGCAACATTGGTATGCCTCATTTCGGATCCTCAGATCAATTCGGAGAGCTTGGGGGATGACCTAACCGTTTCCATGATCGGAGACCAATCAGGTGTGGATCCTTCTGCCGAGGTTTTGTCCAGGTCATCTTTTTTCTTTTCTTTTAAGTTGGTTGTAACCGACGAACGAGATGAACTAGACTTTGTGAATAAGAATGCCACTGCAGGTTTTGAGTACTTCTCTATGCCATTTGTATATTGCATTGATCACGATTTTCAAAATTTTGAAAAAAACAACGAGAAAGGAATTCCTCTGGTTTTGAAACATTTGATTGATCAAGAGGATGAGAGGTTTGTAAAACCCCTTGCTGATGAAATCATTCTAATTAATGTGGGTACTGAGAAGAATCCGCATTTGGTCCAGATCGGGTCCACGTTGTCTTTGGAGGTACGCGAGTGTTTAGTCTCTTTATTAAAAGATTTCAAAGATGTTTTCATATGGTCCTATGAAGACATGCTTGGAATCGATCCTGAGATTGTACAGCATTGGATCCCTCTTAACCCCGAGGCCTGACCCATCAAATAGAAGCTGCGGAGAATATGCCCGGATTGGGCTTTGAAGATTAAGGAAGAGGTCACCAGGTAGATAGGCGCAAGGTTTTTGCTAGTATCTGAGTATTGACTTGGTTGGCCAACATTGTTTCGGTGCCAAAGAAAGATGGCAGAATTCGGGTGTGTGTGGATTTCAGAGATTTGAACAAAGCTAGTCCAAAGGACGATTTTCCTCTATCGCACATCGATGAATTGGTGGACTTCACCGCAGGCCATGCGTTGCTCTCCTTCATGGATGGATTTTTTGGGTATAACCAGATTTTGATGGCACCAAAGGATAGAGAGAAAACGGCCTTCACCACACCGTGGGAACCTATTGCTACAGGGTGATGCCGATTGGGTTGAAGAATGCAGGGGCTACTTATCAACGGGCTGCAGCCACAATTCTACATGATATAATCCGCAAAGAGGTCGAAGTGTATACGGATGACATGATTGTCAAGTCCAAGGAAAGAGAGGGCCACTACACCGCCTTAAAGAAATTCTTTCAACGGATCAGAGAATATCGGTTGAAGTTGAATTCACAGAAGTGCACTTTTGGCATAATAGCAGGAAAAATGCTGGGTTTCTTGATCACACAGAAGGGCATCAAGGTAGATCCTTCCAAAATCAAGGCCATCCTAGAAATGCCACCACCAAGGACTGAAAAGGAGGTGCGAGGCTTTCTGGATAAAGTGCAATTCATAAGACGGTTTATTTCAAAATTAACTTTAACTTGTGAACCACTATTTGGTCTCCTGAAGAAAGGAAAGAAATTCCAATGGGATGACTGATGTCAGTTTGCTTTTGAGCAGATCAAGCAGTACCTTCAAAACCTACTCGTGTTGTTGTCGCTAGAGCCGGTAAAGCTGTTGATTCTGTACCTGTCAGTAACGGACACAACAATGGGATGTATAGTTGCTTAGGAATCTGAGGATAGAGTGGATAAAGCCATTTATTACCTGAGTAAGAAGATGCTGGATTATGAGACCTGTTACACCCCGCTGGAGAAGGCTTTCTTAGCCTTGGTATGGCCTACCAGGAAATTGAGACACTACCTGTTAGCTCACTTTGTAATTCTGGTTTCAAGATTAGATCCTATCAAATATCTCTTTGAGAAACCAACGCTTACGGGTAGGCTAGCTCGTTGGTTACTTCTTCTCTCCGAATTTGATCTGAAATATGTCGCTTGTAAGTCTGTTAAGGGGAGAGCGGTAGCTGAGTTCCTGGCAAATCACCCAGTGAAAGGGAATGAAGCGGTAGAATACCTATTCCCGAATGAAGCTATTCTGCAGGTCGAGGAAGAGATTTGGACAATATACTTTAACAGAGCGTCTAACTAGTACGGTTATGGGATAGGGGTGTTGCTGATAGCACCCGACAATTCCCACATACCTTTAGCTTTCAAACTTCGGTTAAAAGTATCCAACAACGAAGCAGAATACAAAGCGTGTATCCCTGCTTTGGAAGTCGCCTTGGAACTAAGGGCAAAAAGGTTGGATGTCATTGGGGACTTGAACCTGGTTGTGTCTCAAGCAAAAGGAGTCTGGAAGGTTAAAGAAGAAAATATGAAGATCTATCACCAGACTTTGGACGTTTTGGTTTCTAGGTTTGAGAAGTTAACCTTCACTCATCTACTATGAGAGAACAATAGGTTTGCTAACGCTTTGTCAACTCTATCTTCCATGATAGACACCCCGTTTGGAGTCTGGATGCGTTCGATCATTATTGAACAAAGATATACGCCGGCCTACGAGTTGATCGCCGCAATAGATGAAGTGCAAGATCAAGACCCCTGATATTATGATATCTGGAACTTCTTGGAAATTGAGGTTTATTCGCTAGGGGCAAATGCCAAAGATAAAAGGGCAATATGGCGGATGGCCGTTCAATTTATCATCTGCGGGGGTAAGTTGTATAAGAGGGGTCATCTGGGAATGCACAAGCTGTGTGTTGATGCAGAAGAGTCGAAGCGCCTAATGGAGGCCATCCATGGGGTAGAATGTGGAGTGCACATGAGCGGAGTAATGCTAGCCTGGAAGATTCTCAGGCAAGTTACTGGTCTACCATGGAGGAGGATTGTATTGCTTTTGTTCAACGATGCCACAAATGCCAAATTCATGCAAATCGCATAAATATCTCGCCGTCAAAGCTGTACAACATGATTTCACCATGGTCTTTCTCAGTCTGGGGAATTGACATCATTGGGGTAGTTACACCGAAAGGGTCAAATGGGCATGAGTACATTCTGGTAGCAATTGATTATTTTACGAAGTGGGTGGAAGCTCAGTCTTATACAGTGTTGAAAGCAGCGCATGTGGCTAAGTTTATCCGCAACAACATTATTTGTCGTTATAGAGTCTCGAACGAGATCATTTCAGACAATGGCTCCCATTTTCAGAAAGAAGTGATCGACTTGTTGGAGAAATACGTGGCTTTTCATAAGTCATCTACATATCAGCCGCAAACCAACGGAGTTGTTGAGGCCGCCAAGAAGAACATCAAGCACATTTTGTAGAAAATGGTTGAGATCTACAAGGAGTGGCCAAACAAATTGCCATTTTCTCTCTGGGGTTACAGAACTTCAATTCGGACATCTACTGGGGCAACTCCGTACTCTTTTGTTTATGGGATGGAAGCTGTTTTGCCGATTGAAATAGAGGTTCCATCGCTGCGGGTTATGGCTGAGTGCTAGATAACAGAAGCGGATTGGCAGTAGAGTAGGTTCGAAGAACTAATGCTGTTTGATGAGAGGAGGTTGAAAGCATTATACCATGTTCAGGGTTATCAACGTAGGATTGCCAGGGCTTTTAACAAGAAAGTTAAGTGTCATAATCTTAAGGAAGGAGATTTGGTGCTGAAAGACAACCGAGCTCCTATCCATGACCCTAGGGGTAAGTTCAGACCTAACTGGACTGGTCCTTATATTATCAAAACCATTTGGTCGGGTGGAGCTATTATTCTTATGGACCTGGATGGCCTAGAATTTTTCCAACCAATCAACATGGACAACTTGAAAAAATATTACTGTGGACTCGCCTTTTTCCGTGCCTCGCCTTTCAGAAAGGTTTGAAAAGAAGGGCCTCATAGTTTGGACTCCCGCGGTTCTAAATCTAGTCTCACAAGTGCAATGTGAAACTGATAAATACCAAATAGTCCAAGTCCGGCAAATCTTTTTGGAAAATCGATTTTAAATCAAATAATGTCAAAATTGGACTGTTTTGCCAGATACAGAGTCGCCACCTAAATATTTTATTTTCGAGAAATTTAGGAAACCCTGACTCATGCCAAAGGCAACATGTCTGTCATCACCAAAGTTGCCTCGGCTCAGGAACTTAGGTATGAGAGGGAAAAGTCATGAATTGAGCACCTCTGCTCGCCCAATCAAAGATCGACCTCTACTAATCATGATATGATTTTTTATAAATATTATGTGCTCTTGTTTCGGTTATTAAACTAGCTTTACTATGTGATGCGCACAAGTAAGTATAGACTAGTTTGCTCAATTTAGAACAATTCAACTCATGTTTATTTGCGAAAATGATTTGAATTTGCCACCTCAAGTGAGCTTAAAGATTGCGGATTTGCCACTAAACAAAGTGGGTTTAAAACATGATTTGCCACTCAACAAAGTGGGCTTAAAACATACATTTGTTGAATTTCCAATTCAAACAATAAGCCTTCATCCACAGGAATTCAAACAGTTTAGCAAGTAAGCACATAGCCTCATGGCAAGCATGCTAATCATGGCAACATTCACACTCATGCAAGTATGCTAAAACATAAAACTCACTGAGTACTCCAAGCCAAAACAGAAAACTAGTTAGAAAGATGCATGATCCTAACTATACAAGATGTCTAATGCAACACATGCAATATGCATTTAATAAGCTCTACTGCTAATATGGCATATGAATCGATTTGAACAACATGTGGTTAAACACATATTCAAAGAAGTATTGAAATGACAATGTAGTTTGAATGATGCGCCGAGCCTCGGTACATGTAAGACAAGATGAATGGATGCAAGCATGTAATATGCTAAGTTGAAATATGACTCTAATCTAACCATCAAAAGTGATTAGATAAAAAGGAGAATGTCGTGGGGTTGGAAGACATACACACAAGCACGTACACTTATTACAACATTACCCCTTTGCAAAGGAGGGTCCTAATGGATAAGCTGATCAACTAGCTACGCTATTTAAGCTAAGTAATTATTACAAACCGAAACTAATTAACTAGCTAAGCTAACTAATTATTTATAACACTTAATTAGCTACAACTAATTAATTACAACATGCATCTAAGCTAGATATTTAAGCAATAAGCGAGCTTGAAAATGCAAGGGAGGCTCATGCACACGCCCGGTTTCTACTTGAAAAGTTGCTGTTTTGCTTCTGCAAGCCTTTGTTTGCGCATTTGATCACTGAAAATCTGCCAACTTCTAGAACAACTCTGCTTCATCTTACCAACACATTGTGCAAAAATCATTGATAGCTGACAAGAGGGACAAAGGGCCGGTCGGCCACTGTTGGTTCACAGTTCCACGCTGCAACAGAGAGCAAAACAGTGTATTCTCACAGGTTGTTTGTATTGTTTACCCTCCTTATCATCGCACAAGCTCAAAGGAGAAAAACTCTTGTCCCTCAAACCATCAATCAAGTAATTTCCATACATGATGGCTAAGGGACCAAGTTTATACAAGTTTAATAAATGCACAAACAAGACCAAAATGACCACCACCCTATCATGCATGATCTAGGGCAATGGTGACTAAGGAAAGTAGCACATTTCATCACTTTTGAGTATGAAATGTCCTATTTTCCTTATGTTCAAATTAACGTTTGATTCGAACACATGCAATGCAACATGAAAGATGCTTATCTTGCCTATTTTACTTGTTCTTTTTTTATTTACTCATTTTAATTATCAAACCATTCCTTAATCTAATTGTCCATTGGTGATTGTCCTCTAGTGGAAAGATGGCTCAAACCACGAGTAGCTTTGGGCATGAAAAAGGCATTACACTGTTGGTAATGAACTCCCTAAGGGATTAAACCATTAGGTGTAGCACCTCCATTTCATACTTAGACAAACAAGGGGTTTAAAATCACTTTCAAAGCAAACAAAAGAGTGAAGAATTGAGGGAGATTGCAGAGATTAAAGTGCTGAAATTAAGTATAAAACAACACTAAAACATGCCATCAACTCAAAACAAAGGTGATTAAAGCCCTAAAACACCAAGCTAGTGAAGGAAATTACACTACAACCATGCCATATAAGGCTCAAATGAATTAACCAGTCAAAAATAGAGGCAGAACAGCCCTAAATATAGTCTAAAACATACTTAAGCTACAAAAAGCTAAAACAATAAGCTAATACATGAGGCTAACTAGGCATGCAAGCGAGACACAAGAAGGGGAGGCTAACCCCTTCAATTTTGGACTTTAAAATGAGGTTTTTGCCATTGAAAAACCTCTGAAATTCAGTGGTTAAAAGGCCCTAAAAATTTGGTTTGAAAGTGATGAATAATAGCACAAAAGCTTAACAAGCAAAGGAGCAAGAAGGGCAGACCACCCCCTAACTCAAAATGACCTCAAACCAACGCTTTTAAACCATAAAAACAGAGTTTTTGACAGTTCAAAATTAGCCCAAAAACAGTTGAACAAGATGGGAAAATAAGTATACAAAACAAGCTTAAACAAGGCAAGTGCTATAAGAAAAGCACAAATTAACCACAAATTCAAGCTCAAACCTCCTTCGAGACCTCAAACAAGACTCCAAGGAACCTTAGCTCAAAGATGGTCAAGTTTGATTAAGGGTTGGTATGCAAAAGTATGGAGAAACTAGGCAACCAAGCACAAAAATATCAAGAGAGAGGGAGAGAAAGCTAGAGAGAGATATTTTTTTGGTCCAAAATTGCTAACCCTCAAAAATCGGAGAGGAACCCCCTTATATATAAAAACAAGTCTTGAGCTTAGGAACATCTTACCATACACGTGTATGGAGATGCAGCTCAGTATGCAACAACTGGCACAACTATCAACAAATATCTAGAAAAGGAGACTGGTGGCCGTCGGCCACCACTGGTAGTCAACAAGCATAAGCCAAGGCCGACAGCCTTGGGGTTGGCCGACAGGTCACCCACTCTTCCAAACTTGAAACAATAAGCTTTTGGTCCAAAACAGTGCGCAAAACAAATAAGGTTTCAAGGCTCAAAGGCAAAGTACTCCACCAAGGACTTCGAGCACTCAAAACGAACACAAACAAGCACAATCATCGAGTGCACAAGTGATGACGTCTGAGTCTTGAGGACGGTCAAAAATGGGGTGTCTACAGTTGTCTCTCTTTGACAGAACTCAGAAGTCATGAAATGACAGGAGTGAATGTCAAAGCCCAGAGACGACTCATTTTTGACAAAGCCGAAGACTTGGACAAGAAAACAAACAAGACAAAACAAATGCTTGTGCCCACAGGCTGCCTACTTATTCCTTTGTAAGGAATTAAACCAACGTAGTTCTGGGGCAAGATGCAAATGATATGCACGATGCAAGAACATAACTTATGATCATGCAATGAGACTGTAATGAAACATCTAGATGCAAATGTCATGCATAGAAATGCTACATTCATACAAACCGAAACAAGGTATAGCAACCTTACACACGAAAGTAAGTAAGTAAACATGAACCAAACCACATTTCATGCAGAAAGGATGTAACAAAATTATGCAAGCTAAACTACGCGACTCGCAGGAAAGGCAAAAAGTGACTGGTGGGCGCACCCGAGGTCTCAACTGAGATCCTAATGTGTTACACACAGAAGGAAAAAAGAAAAAAAAAAAGGGGGGGGAGGAAGGGTGTGAACACCGGGACGCACCTGAATGGGCTTAACCAAAGGAAAGTGTAAACACCGGGACATACCCGAATGCTTTTAACCAAAGGGGGGTGTAAACATCAGGACGTACCCGAATGCTTTTAACTAAAGGGAGTGGTGTAAACACCGGGACGCACCCGAGTGCTTTTAACCAAAGGGGATATAAACACCAGGACGTACCCGAATGTTTTTAACCAAAAGGAGGTGTAAACACCGGGACGTACCCGAGTGCTTTTAACCAAAGGGAGTGGTGTAAACACCGGGACGCACTCGAGTGCTTTTAACCAAAGGGGGTATAAACACCAGAACGCATCCGAATGTTTTTAACCAAAGGGAGGTGTAAACATCGGGACATACCCGAGTGCTTTTAACCAAAGGGAGTGGTGTAAACACCGGGGCACACCCGAATGCTTTTAACCAAAAGGAGTGGTGTAAACACCGGGGCGCACCCGAATGTTTTTAATCAAAGGGAGTTGTAAACACTGGGACAGACCCGAGTGCTTTTAACCAAAGGGAGTGGTGTAAACACTGGGACGTACCCGAGTGCTTTTAACCAAAGGGGGTATAAACACTAGGATGCACCCGAATGTTTTTAACCGAAACGGCGACCGAAGGATACAAGTGATTCTACCTGGAAGACCTCTGAATGAACCGTACATACAATATTGTACCTACATAAGAAAGAAACTTAACAGGTACAATATAGTAAGAATCCATGTTCCATACAAGACGAATAACCAAGACACAATGTTAAAGGCATGTTTTATGCACAACATACGAGAAACAAAACAAAAGCATTCTATGCGGCGAGAGTCGGAGCATGTTCTATGCTACATTGGGATGCATGGTCAATGCAACAGTACAAACTGCATGTTCTATGCACAATCAATTATACAAATTCATGTTCAATACGAGATTAACAGCATGTTCTATGTAAAATACCAAATGCATGTTCTATGCGAATGGGAAATAAAAGCATGCTCTATACAAATGTGAGAAGTGCACATTCTATGCAAGATCACATGTGAAATGCACGTTCCATGCAACGACAAAGATACACGTTCTATGCAATGAAAAAAGCGTGTTTGATAAAACTGACTCAGTTGCAACTTCCGATTTACCTCTCGGAAGAGTTGCAATATGTTTTAAAAGGATACACCTCGTTCATGTTGACTGGCACTGAGCATCATGTTCTGAAGACATGATTTAGAGCTTCCACAGAGGCAATTGGAACTTAAAAGTGAACTTTCATTGCACTTCTTGAGAAATGAAGACACAAAACAGCATCAAAATTCAAAGGAGGAGCACTAGGAACTTGTTAGCCACCAGGGGAAGGCGTCGGCCACCTGTTGGCCACCCCAAGCACTGTCGGCCACCAATGTGGCTTGTCGGCCATCGATGGCGGATTGGGGCCATTTTGGCCTTTTCTCCTCGGGCCTTCAAGTAAACACACCCAAACTTCATTTCCACATTTCCCCATTGCCGAAAATTCATCCTCTCCCTCTCTAGACACTTTTCCCCTATAGATTCGTGCTTTATATGCGTTTTCCAACGCCCCACGGACGTTTGATTCGCTAAATCCTCTTTGTATACTCCGTTTTGAACCGATTGAAATTCGATTTTGGTCCTTTTTCTTGGAGTTTCACCATTTGAGGCTTGTTTCCCTCGAGTTTCTCTTGGGTTTGGTGCTTTTGTCCGGGCTTTGAATTTTTCTTCCCTTTTCTCTCTCCTAGGGTTGACTTTTGTTGACTTTTGGCATTTTCCACCCATCTTGCTCATTTTCACCCACTCTCTCACCTCCTTTCCAGATAGTAGACGACATACCACGTGACGGAGCTTCTTCGGGGATGGAGGTGGATCCCGAGCCTGTGTTACTACCACCCGGCAACATATCATCCTAAGACGCATGTGCTAGCACCCGATAGTATTTGTCATTTCAGAGGGTTTGCACGAGGTGTGCTAGAGGACCTCTTGCTACGAGAGTCGGAGTCCCATTTATCTTACGGTGCCACTGAGATATACACTGTATTCTTACACTTTCCCCAATGTACTTTGCTTTTCTTGCATAAATCACACTCTTGCATTGTATTTCTTACATTGTTTTTCATTTGCTTGTCTCAAACACATTCTTGCATTGTATTTCTTACACTGCCTTTCATCTGCCCATTCTGATTACAGGTGGACTCACACTTTATCAGAGGATACGGAGCCACATCCATGAGGGAGTGATACATGGAGCTCCCTGTCAGCATCCGCTAGATTATTGACGAGGCCGGCTTTGGTTCGTTCTGTATGGGGTTGTCGCGCCTCATAGCGAGTCAGCCCTTACTTGGAGCACTAGTAGAGTGGTGGTGGGATACCACCAACTCTTTCCACTTCTCTACTACGGGGGAGATGACGATGACTCCCTATGACTTCTCTATGCTCACTGGCATAGAGGTAGGGGGTCGTCCGATCCCTTATGATGCAGACATGGGCGAGTGGGAAGCCGCATGGATCTACCTGCTAGGGGCACGCCCACCTCTCTTCCAATCGGGGATGGTGCGATACACTTGGTTTTCATAACATTTCAGAGGGACAGAGCCATAGACCCTAGATGAGATTGAGTAGTACGCCCGAGGCTTCTTGATGTTCCTTTTTGGCACCACCTTGTTCGCAGACAGGGCGAACACTGTAGGATTATATCTCTTGAATGCCTTTGTGGACTTGTCTCAGGTCTGGCTTTACAATTAGGACGGCGCTGGCCTTGCTACCTTGTATGGCTACATGAGCTCGATATCCCGCAGGAGCGGGAATAGAGTCGGTGGCTATTGGAGAGCCTGAGAGGTATGCTTTACTTTTCTGCTTTGCATTTCTTGCTGTGCTTTCTGCTTTGCACTTTCTGTACACTGCACACACATAGTCTGCTCTCTGCTTTACACTTGTACTTTCTGTATGCTGTACTACACATTATGTTTTCTGCATTCTCTATATTCTACATACCCATTCTGCTTTCTGCATTGTCTGTGTTTATATGTTGTATACTCACTATTTCCTTTTTGCTTCTTGCAGCTATGGGTATATGCATACTTCCTGACCCTTGCCCCAGAGCCGGGGGTAGAGATGTCTCCTATTGTACCATACTCTCATTGGTACGACGACAGGTGCTTGAGGAGGACCAGGGAGACCTTTCCATTCGTCCGCCGTGACTGCGATAGAGGTAACTCAAAACTCATAGTTATTGCTACTTTACTTCAGCTCTGATTCATATTGCATATCTAATGGCAACTAACAACCTGTGTATTCTCTGCTTGAAGATCTCTTGGTAGCCTTAGGCAACGATGCCTAAGGGAGTCAGGGACCAATTTGTCAGCACTCGGGGGGCTTCCCGTTTCCGACTTGTGCTCGAGGGCCTGGTATGCCGAGCTTGGTTCTTAGGCGAGCATTTCATATGCCAAACCTTGGGTTTGTCGCAGCAGGTAGTTCCTGTGGCACCTCTGCCATCTATGCGAGCTACAGAGAGCCTCTCCTCACAGGAGGTGATTGACTTTACTTGGGGTGTGGATGCCGACTACTTTCTCGGAGAGGGGGACTATGCAACATTTATCCAGACGCGTCTCATGCCTCCCTTGACGAGTACTCGTGCTTGTGCAGGAAGCGAGACGCCTTTGACAGCGAGGCTCGAGTGTTGAGGTAGGTCGGAGGGTGCTCCGCTAAACCAGACTTCAGTTAGCGAGCTTCAGTGAGTTGACATCTTTGGCGGTATCTGCGTGAGGCTTACCAGATTCCGATTGAGCCTCTAGTGGTTGGTTATAGATATGTCAGAGCTCCTGACTCACCTCCGATATGTATCACAATTTTTTATTTTTTCCATTCTCTCTCAGATATTCATTCCTTCTGGATACTGATCATTCCCAAATACATTTGCAGGCACCTCCATGGTACACTAAGGATTTACTGGACCTATTAGCCTCATTTGAGGGCATGATCTTGAGAAGGGAGGCACTGCTCGGCTTCCACAGCATTCAGGTAATTTCTTTAGTTTTCTTACATTCGAGTCATCACATTTCCACCGACACACTAAAATTGACATTTCAACTGAAAATTTTCCCACGCTGCACTGATATACTACATCTGAATTCATACATTGTACCTGACTTCTACATCTAGGCATTCTGCACACCATACTTGCATCTGATACACATACTGTGGCTAGCATGTACTAACTGCCTTTTTTGGTCCCACCTATATCGGCAAGACCAGCAGTAGCGAGACCATCAATAAACCCTCGATGGCGAGGAGAGAGATAGGCTCAAAGCGGCCTTGAGGCCGAGCTAGGAGCACCCCAGCTAAGAGTGGCCCCTCAGAGCCTATTTTGAGCAAGGATGATACTGAGACCAGCGAGGCCGAGGAGGCGGCGAGTCAACATTCAGAGTCATCAGAGAGCAAAGACGATGACGCTGGCTCAGGTTCTGCTAGTGGCGATGATGCCGAGTCAGGATCTGAGGTAGAGGGCGATGATGACTCTAGTTCCGGTTCTGATTTAGCATCTGGTTCAGATAGTGGCGCAGATGGCGACAACTTTGCAGAGTCTGCTTCGCCGAGGAAGAGAGCGAAGAGGGCCTCTACAGCTTGAGATAGCTGGTGTTGATCTACTAGTATTTATTTTTTTGCTTAGTATCTTTTGTTAGTAGTGTTAGCACTTTGTACAACTTCAGACGAGTTTTATTTACTATAAAAACTTGTACTGCACTTTTTGTAAAAACAAGCATGATCGGAGTGGAAACTAGTTTTTGTATGAAAAAGTGTTGTATTTTGCATTCTGAGCATCGCATAGCATGGAAATGAGATTGAACTTGATTGATGGAAATTGCACATTGTATTGGCATAACCTTCTTGATCAAGTAATGAACCGACTAACAACAAAGCAAGGAAAACAATGTACAACTTGATAAATAATCAAGTAATATACAACGTGATAAAAAGCACACAATATACAACAACTCAATAAGCAAAACAAATACAACTCGATAAGCAAAACAAGACAAATACAACTCGATAAAGAAATTGAAACAAAACGGCAAAACAAAACTAACTAAAACAAGACAACACAATGCACAAAGAGTAGAACAAAACATAGGTTCTCAGCACTCTCAACACACAAGTAGACCACAGGACAAACCAAGAGGTCGTCAGCCATAAATAGAGGCTGTCGGCCACCAAAAGAGGTCTGTCGGCCATCACCACTGGCTGGTTGGCCATCAATGCGAGGGACCTCCAGATTGTTGCCACCTGTCTTCCACTCAGTGCCTTATCTTGTACAAAAGCTGGGGCTTTGTAGTTTCTTCATTCCAGCCCTATTTTTGCCACAAATGGAGTCATTCTTTGCCAAAAGAACTCTCAAATTAGATTGCAACATTAGATGACTTAGAAAAAGTGAATTTTCGGGGTTTCGGGATAAATACACTATTCCTGCTAAGTCGTTCTCCATTGTGTTTTCCGTTCCTTCATGCCGTGGCTAGATATTGGAATCCGATTACACGCGTTTTTAACTTCGGGAAACAAGAGCTATGCCCGACAATCGAAGAATTTCAAGTGTTGATGGAATCCTGGCGTGACAAGGAAATCTTACCTCAGTCCCATTTTGGTCACATCCAAACTCTAGGAAGGATGTGTGGGCTCACTTCACATGAGGCTCGATCCTTGGTTCACAACAGAGAGCTGGATATTCCTAGCCTCATTCATTGATTTTCTAACGTCGGTGACCGCGGTGACCGTCTTTGGTAGAGTTTTCAGCAGCATGTCCTTTGTTTGTGCATGCAAGCACATTTCCTTCTTGCCCCTAGTTTCGGGGGGTCTAGCATTCGGCTAGTTGAAGTGGCCCAAGGTTTGAAAGAGGGCAAAAGCTGCATCAGCTTGACATTAGCTGAGACTTTGACAGGCCTAGACGCCTTCCATCGGCGAGAGGCCACCAAATTCGCGGGAAGTCCACTACTTCTTCAGGTAATGTTTCCCACCCTTTCTAATATGTGTTTCTTACATCACTCGGCGCTCATGTTCTGTTTTTCTCTCAAAGCCCTTTTCTCACTTTTTCTCTCAGTGCACATCTCTCTATTCTTTAATCTCTCTTTTCTTTCATCCCTCCCCAGATATGGCTTATGGATAGGTTGAAAGTAGTGGATTCTTGCTCTGCATATTCAGCATGAGGCTATTTCTTTCGCCAACAGCTAGTTGACTTCCCGAACGAAGGGTGGTGGTGCCATTGGATGTGCAGCAAGTCTGCTGTTGACATTGCTTAGCGTTGCCTCTAGTTTGATCTGCCCGAGATGAGCTACAGCATGGCTCGGCAACCCGACATTCAACTGATTGGCTTGACACACTGTGTTTTCTACTTTCCGTTCTGATTCAGGCGTCAGTTCAGACATGACCAGACTTGCCCAGAAGGTAGAGTACCTGACTTCATTCCTAATTCGAGGTTCACTATTGGCTTGATACCTCAATGCTTGGAGGACAAGAGAACTTTTGGCTCTCGCTCCCAATTTCAATTGCACCCTTTCTGGTGAGTGTTTGACTTGGCTTGAAGATGAGGCACAAGCTGGGCCCACTCTAGCATTTGAAACTTCTACGAGCTCAGGGAAGGGACGCAGGAACACCTGATTGATCTATGCCCCAAGTTTATTGCTTTGATCTAACTTTTCAAGTTTTCTTTTTGAATATAATAAAAGCAACTTTGATTTGTATTGAGAGTTGGAGAACTTTGTATTGAAATCAATGAAATTGAAGTTGTGGACACTGAAGATTTTCCTTTTGGTCCAAAAATGGTCTAAGTTGTAAAAAGATTAATTTGAACAAAATCAACTTTTATCAAAACTTTTCAAAACCCTTTTCGATAAGGATCACAACTTGACACACATGGAATTTATCCTTGAGATGTACAACCCCGCATCCAAAAATGGAAAATTGCCCCTTGACTGAATAGCACTGCTCAGCGCTGTAGTCAGCTCTTCTCTCAGGGTAAGGATCACAATCAATTTTTCAAATAACGAACAGACAAAGATGCCTTGATCAAACACATGGACATAATTGATTTGGAGGTATTTACGGCCGAATTTTGAGATGAAATTGCCTACGTATCCCGAAGATGGAAATCAGGCCTTATGTAGTTCGGTTCAGGTTCATTTGGGTATTAATGCTCTTCTTTTGTGCTCTAACTTTTGCCAAGGTCGTCCTTTAGGTTTTCAACCTTGCGAGCTCAATTTTTCTTTTTTTCCAATTTTTTGTGCTCTAACTTTTGCCTAGGTCGCCCTTCCGGGTTTTCAGCCTAGCGAGCCTCTCAGGGGTAATATTTCTTCAACTTGTCCATGTTGATTGGTTGTGAATATTCTAGGCCATCCAGGTCCATAAAAATAACAGCTCCACCCGACCAAATGGTTTTGATAATGTAAGGACCAGTCCAATTAGGTCTTAACTTGCCCCTAGGGTCATGGATGGGAGCTCGGTTGTCTTTCAGTACCAAATCCCCTTTCTTAAGATTCCAAGACTTAACTTTCTTGTTAAAAGCTCTGTCAATCCTACGTTGATACCCTTGAACATGGTACAGTGCTTTTAGCCTCCTTTCATCGAACAACATTAGTTCCTCGAACCTGCTCTACTGCTAATCCGCTTCTGCTATCTGGCACTCAGCCATAACCCGCAGCGACGGAACCTCTATTTTAATCGACAGAACAGCTTCCATTCCATAAACAAGAGAGTACAGAGTTGCCCCAGTAGATGTCTGAATTGGATTCCTGTAGCCCCAGAGAGCAAATGGCAATTTTTCTGGCCAGTCCTTATAAGTCTTAACCATTTTCTACAAAATGTGCTTGATGTTCTTGTTGGTGACTTCAACAGCTTCGTTGGTTTACGGCTGGTATGTGGATGACTTATGAAAAGCCACATTGTATTTCTCCAACAAGTCGATCACTTCTCTTTTGAAATGGGAGTCATTATCTGAAATGATCTCATTTGGGACTCCATAATGGCAAATGATGTTGTTGTGGATGAACTTAGCTATATGCCCTGCTTTCAACACTGCATAAGACTAGGCTTCCACCCACTTAGTGAAATAATCAATTGCCATTAGAATGTACTCGTGTCCATTTGACCCTGTCAGTGTAATTGCCCCAATGACGTTAATTCCCCAGACTGAGAAAGGCCATGGTGAAGTCATGTTGTACAGCTTCGATGGTGGGATATTCATGCAATTAGCATTTGTGGCATCGCCGAACAAAACCAATACAATCCTCCTCCATGGTAGACCAGTAATAACCTTGCTTGAGAATCTTCCGGGCTAGCATTGCTCCGCTCATGTGTGCTCCACACTCTCCCCCATGGATGGCCTCCATTAAGCGCTTCGACTCTTTTGCATCAACACACAACTTGTGCATTCCCATATGACCCCTCTTATACAACTTACCCCCGCAAATGATAAATTGAACGGCCATCCGCCGTATTGCCCTTTTATCTTTGGCATTTGTCCCTGGTGAATAAACCTCATTTTTCTAAGAAGTTCCAGATATCATAATACCAGGGGTTTTGATCTTGCACTTCATCTATTGCGGCGATCAACTCGTAGGCCGGTGTATATCTCTGTTCAATAATGATCGAACGCATCTAAACTCCCAATGGGATGTCTATCATGGAAGATAGAGTTGATAAAGCATTAGCGAACCTATTGTTCTCTCTTAGTAGATGAGTGAAGGTTAGCTTCTCGAACCTAGGAATTAGAACATCCAAGGTCTGGTGATAGATTTTCATCTTTTCTTTTTTGACCTTCCAATCTCCTTTTGCTTGAGATATAACCAGGTTCGAGTCCCCAATGACGTCCAACCTTTTGCCCATAGTTCCAAGGCGGCTTCCAAACTAGCGATACACGACTCGTATTCTACTTTGCTGTTAGATACTTTGAACTGGAGTTTAAAGGCTAAGGGTATATGGGAATTGTTTGGTGCTATCAGCAACACCCCTATGCCATAACCGTATTGGTTATACGCTCCGTCAAAGTACATTGTACAGGTTTCTCCCTCAACTTGCAGAATAGCCACATTTGGGAATAGGTATTCTACTGCTTCATCCCCTTTCACTGGTGTGGACTCGCCTTTTTCTGCACCCGCCTTTTGGAAAGGGTTTGAAAAGAAGGCCTCATAGTTCGAACTCTAGTGGTTCTAAATCTAGTCTCACAAAGTGCAATGTGAAACTGATAATCACCAAAGAGTCCAAATTCGGCAAACCTTTTTGAAAATTCGATTTTAAATCAAATAATGCCAAAATTGGACTGCTTTGCCAGATATAGAGTCACCACCTAAATATTTATTTTTTTGGGAAACTCGTGCCGAAGGCTACGTGTCCGTCATCACAAAAGTTGCCTCGGCTTGGGAACTTGGGTATGAAAGGAGAAGGTCCTGAAATGAGCACCCCCATTCGCTCGATCAAAGATCGGCCTCTACTAATCATGATATGATGTTTTATAAACATTATGTGTTCCTCTTCCGGTTATTAAACTAGCTTTACTATGTGATGTGCACAAGCAAGTATAGACTAGTCGGAAGACTTGGAATAATTCAACTCATGTTTGTTTTCAAAAATGGTTTGAATTTGCCACCCTCAAGTGGGCTTAAAGATGTGGATTTTCCAACAAACATAGTGGGCTTAAAACATGATAATTGCCACAACAAAGTGGGCTTAAAATGCACATTGGTTGAATCGTTCCAATTCAAACAATAAGCCTTCATCCACAGGCATTCAAGCGGTTTAGCATTTAAGCACATAGTCTCATGGAAAGCATGCGAAACATGGCAACATGGCAATCACACTCATGTAAGTATGCTAAAGCATAAAACTCACCGAGTACTCGAAGCCAAAACAAAAACTAGTTAGAAAAACGCATGAGTCCTAACTATGTTAAATGACCAATGCAACACATGCAATGATGTAACTAAATAGGCTCGACTACTTAATCATGGTATTTGCAACACTTTGATAGCATGCTTTGAAACATGTATTCAAGGAAGTATTGAATTTGCAATGCAGTTCGAATGATGCGCAGAGCCTCGATGCATGTAAGACAAATGAATGGATGCAAACATGCGAGCATAAGGCATACTAATTGAAAATGTCCCTAATCTAACCATCAAAAGTGATTAAATAAAAAGGAGAAAGACGTGGGGTTGGAAGACATACACACACGCACGTACACTTATTACAACATTACGCCCTCGCGAATGAGGGTTTGAATGAATAAGCTAACTAGCTACGCTAATTATGCTAATTAATTATTACAACAATTGAAACAAATTAACTATTCTAATTAATTAATTATTACAACAATTGAAACGAATTAACTATTCTAGTTAATTAATTATTACAACATGATATTTAACTAACTATTATAAGTTAATTAAATACAAAGCAATTAAACTAATTAACTAGCTACCACTAATTAACTAGACAAAGCAATTAAATGGCCTCGAGAGGCGAGGGATGCATGCTCGGTTTCTCCACCCGAAAGGCCATCGCCTTGCCATTGAACGCCTCTGTTTGCACATTTTTGAACACCAAAGAAGCTACCAACTTCCAGAATAACTCCGCTCCCCTTTTTCATCACACTGAGCAACTTTCTTCATTGATGGCCAGTTGGCTATCAATGGTGGCCATCGGCTACCATTGGTGCCGGTCAGCTACTGCTGGTGGTCGGTCGTCCACCCCTGCCCTGAACTTCCTTTTGGTACAACAAGGAGCAAACAGAGGCAAAGCAGTGTATTCTCAAGGAGTGTTTGTATTGTTACACTCCTTATCATCACACAAGTTCAAAGGAGTGTGACTCTTGGCACTCAAACCATCAACCAAGCATTTTCCATGCATGAAGGCTAAGGAACCAAGCTTGTACAAGCTTGATGAGTGCAAAACAAGACTCAAAACGACCACCACCCTATCATGTATGATCAAGGGTGATGGTGACCAAGGAAAGTGGCATATTTCATCACTTTGAGTATGAAATGTCCCATTTTCCTCATGTTCAAATTAACGTCCGATTCGAACACATGCAATACAACATGAAAGATGTTTATCTTGCCTCTTTTACTTGTTCATTTTGTTTACTCAGTTTACATTACCGATTCATTCTTTAATTGATTAAGTCCATTGGTGAGTGTCTTCTAAAGTGAAAGAAATGTCAACGAAGGGGTAGTTCAAGGCATGAAGGAAGCTTCATGTCGTTGGTAATGAACCCTCAAAAGAGGATTAAACCATTAAGCATGAGCCTTAACCTCAAGCTTAAACAACCCTAAGGTTGAAACAACCCTCAAACAAATGAAAAAGTGAAGCAAAGAGGGAGGTTACAGAGATGTTAAGTGCTGGAATTAGGCATGAAAAAGCATTAAAACATGCAACCAAGACACACAAATGATGCTCAAAGTCTAGAAACACTAAGCTAGTGAAGGAAATTACACCACAACTATACAAAACAAAGCTCAAATGACCCAAACAGCCCAAAAGAGAGCTAAAACAGGTCAAAATAGAGGCAAAAACATGCTGGACTAAAGCTAAGTTAGGCTAGAAAAACATACTAACATGTGAAGCTAACAAGGCATGCAAGCAAGACACTAGGAGGGGAGGCTAACCCCTCCAATTTTGGACTTCAAAAGAAGGTTTTTGTCACTGAAAAACCTCTAAATTTCAGTGGTCAAAAGGCCCAAAAAGTTTGATTTGAATGTGATGAAAAATGGTGCAAAAGTTTAAACCATTAAGCAACAGGAAGGGTGGAATACCCCTTAACACAAGATAGCCTCAAACCATCATTTTAAGCCTCAAAAATCGAGTTTTTTTTTATAGTTGAAAAACAGCCCAAAAAGAATACAAAGGATGGGAAAACAAGTATTCAAAGCAAGTATACTAATCAAGTAAACTACCTCTTGAAGCTCAAGCACAAATTAAGCAACAATCCAGGCTTAAACCTTCTTCCAGATCACAAACAAGACTACAAGAGGCCTCAGCTCCAAGGTGGCCAAGTTTGCTTAAGGGTTGATGTGAAAAAGTGTAGAGAAACTAGACTTTAAGGCACAAAATAACCTGAGGGAGAGAGAATTCTAGAGAGAGAAAGAGATTTTTGGTCTAAAATGTCTAACCCTCCAAAATGGGGGAGGAACCCCCCTATATATAGAAAATCACGTCTTGAGCTTGAATACATCCTACCATACACGTGTATAAAGATGCAGCTCAATGAACAACAGCTGGCACAGCTGACAAACAAATATTTGGAAAAAGGAACCAATGGCCATCGGCCACCACTGGTAGCCGACAAGAAGAATCCATGGCCGACAGATCCCAGGGCTGGTCGACAGGTCACCCTCTCTTCCAGGCCAGAGACAACAAGCTCTTGGTCCAAAAACATGCACAAAACAAGCAAGGTTTAGAGGCTCAAAGACAAGGCGTTCTACCAAGGACTTCGGGAACTCAAAACGAACACAAACAAGCACAATCATCAAGTGCACACACGATGATGTCCAAGTCTTGAGGTCGGTCAAGAATGGGGTGTCTACAGTTGCCCCTCTTTGACAAAACTCGGAAGTCATGAAATGACGTGAGTGAATGTCAAAGCCCAGAGACGACCTATTTTTGACAAGACTGAAGACTTAGACAAACAAACAAGCAAGACAAAGAACGATTGCGCCCGCAGCCTGCCTACGTATCCCTTTGCAAGGAATCAAACCAGCGTAATTCTGGGGCAACATATAAGTGATATGCACAATGCAAGAATATAACTTATGATCATGCAATGGGGCTGTAATGAAACATCTAGATGCAAATGTTATACAAAGAAATGCTACATTTATACAAACTGAAACATGGTATAGCAAACTCAAGCATAATCAAGCAAACATTACCAAACCACATTTCATGTAGAAAGGATGTAAGAAAATTATGCAAACTTAAGTACGCGTGATGCAGGAAAGGCAAAGAACAACACAACCGTCGAGCGCACCCGAGGAGTCAAACAAGATCCTAACGCATCGCACACGGAAGGCAAGAAGGAAAGGTGTGAACACCGGGGTGTGCCCGACTGTTCTTAACCAAATGGAATGGTGATAAACATCGGAACACGTCCAAATGTTTTTAACCAAAACAGGGAGTGGTGGTAAACATCGAAACACGTCCAAATGTTTTTAACAAAACAGGGAGTGGTGGTAAACATTGGAACACGTCCAAATGTTTTTAACCAAAACAAAGAGTGGTGGTGAACATCAGAACACGTCCAAATGCTTTTAACCAAAATAGGGAGTGGTGGTAAACATCGAAACACATCCAAATGTTTTTAACCAAAACAAGGAGTGGTGGTAAACATCCGAACATATCCAAATGTTTTTAACCAAAACAAGGCGTGGTGGTGAACATTGGAACACGTCAAAATGCTTTTAACCAAAACAGGGAGTGGTGGTAAACATCGGAACAGGTCCAAATGTTTTTAACCAAAACAGGGTCAAAGGACAGGAATGATCTCACCTAGAATTCCTCTGAATGAACTGTACATAAAATATCATGCCTGTATAAGAAATAGACTTAACAAGCATAACATAGTAAGAGTGCATATTCTACGCAAGATGAATAATCATGCAATGTTAGAGACATGTTTTATGCAAAACATGCAAGAAACAAAACAGAAGCATATTCTATGCGGCGTGAGCCAGAGTATGTTCTATGCCACATTAGGATGCATATTCTATGCAATAGTATAGGATGCATGTTCTTTGTAGTGATCAATAGTAGAAAATGCATGTTCAATGCGGGATTAACAGCATGTTCTATGCAAAACACCAAATGCATACTCTATGCGAATAGGAAATAGAAGCATGTTCTATGCAAATGCGAAGAGTGCACATTTTATGCAAGATCTCATGTGACAGGCACGTACTATGCAACGACAAAGAGATACACGTTCTATGCAATGACAAAAGCATGTTTGATAAAATCAATTCAGTCGCAACTTCTGATTTACCTCTCAGAAGAATTGCAATATGTTTTAAAAAGGATACACCTCATTGATGTTGATTAGTGATGAATTGCGCACCGAAGACACAGTTTGAAGCTTCCGTAGAGACAATTTGAGCTTAAAGTGAACTTTTCTTGCACTTTCTCGAGAGTTGAAGACACAAAACAGCATAAAGACCCAATATAAGAGCACTGGGAACCTATCGGCCACCAAGGGAAGTCATCGGCCACCCGTCGGCCACTCATGAAAGTTGTCAGCCATCAATGGTGGCCGGTCGGCCACCAATGGCAATTCGAGGATATTTTGGACATTTCATGTCAGGTCCTTAAATGAACACATCCAAACTTCATTTCCTCACTTCTTCCTTGCCAAAATTCCTTCCTTTCTCACTCTAGAGACTTTTCCCCTCTAGATCTGAGCTTTGTACCATTTTTCCAATGCCCCAAGCGAAGTTAATTCGTTAAAACCTCTTGATTTCCTTCGTTTTGAATCGATTGAAATTTGATTTTGGTGCTTTCTTCTTCATTTCCACCACTGGAGGCTTGTTTCCCTTGAGTTTTTCTTGGGTTATGTGCCTTTTCCCAAGCTTTGACTTTTTTTCCATTTTCTCTCTCTTAGGGTTGACTTTTGGCATTCTCAACTCATTTTTCTCATTTTGGCCCACTTTCTCACATCCTTTCCAGATGGCAGACGACATTTCCCATGACGGAGCTTCTCTAGGGATGGAGGCAGATCCCAAGCATGTACCATTACCATCCAGGGTTCGTTCCTTTGACCCGGAGACATATCACCCTGAGGTGCACGTGCTACCGCCCGATACTATTCACCATTTCAGAGGTTTTGCATGAGGCGCGCCAGAGGATCTCTTGCAACGAGAGCCGGAGTCTCATTTATCCTACGGCGCCACCAAGGTATACACTATCTTCTTACATTTTTCGCAATGTACCTTGCATTTCTTGCATAGATCACGCTTACGCTGTCTTTCATCTGTTTGTCTCAAACACATTCTTACATTGTATTTCTTACACTACCTTCTCAAATACATTTTGATTACAGGAGGACTCTCATTCTATCGGAGGATACAGAGCCACATCTGCGAGGGAGTCATATATGGACCTCCACGCTGGCATCCGCCAGATTGTCAATGAGGCCAGATTCGGTTTATTCTGCATGGGGCTATCGCGTCTCATAGTGAGCAGGCCTTTACTTAGTGCACTGGTAGAGAGGTGGTGGGATACCACTAATTCTTTCCACTTCTCTACTGCGGGAGACATGACGATGACTCCATATGACTTTGCTATGCTCACCGGCATCGAGGGAGGGGGTTGGCCGATCCCTTATGATACGACATGGGCGAATGGGAGGCCGCCTGGATCTTCCTGCTAGGGGCACGCCTGCGTATCTTTCAATCAGGGATGGTTCGATACACTTGGTTCCCGGAGCATTTCAGAGGGACAGACCCAGAGACTCCAGAGGAGATCGAGCAGCACGCCCCGAGGCCTATTGATGTTCTTCTTTGGCACCACCTTGTTCACTGACAGAGCGAACACTATCGGGCTATATCTCTTGAGTGCCTTGGTGGACTTATCTCGGGTCCGGCTTTACGACTGGGGCGGCACTGGCCTCGCTACCTTGTACGGTTACATGAGCTCGACATCCCGCAGGAGCAGGAACAGAGTTAGTAGCTATTGGAGAGCCTGAGAGGTATGTTTTGCTTTTCTGCTTTACACTTCCTACCGTGCTTTCTACCTTGCACTTTCTGTACACTACACACACATAGTTTGATCTTTGCTTTGCATTTGTACTTTCTGTATGCTGTACTATACACTCTGCTTTCTACACTCTACATTCTATATTCTCTATTTTCTGCATTCTCTGGACGTTGCACATATATTCTGCTTTTCGCATTACCTGTGTTTATCTATTGTATACTCACTGTCACCCTTTTGCTTTTTGCAACTATGGGTATATGCATATTTTCCACCCTCGCCCTAGAGCCAGAGGTGGAGATGCCTCTTGTTATACCGTACTCTTATCGGTACGACGACAGGTGCATGAGGAGGACCAGGGAGACCTTCTCATTCTTCCACCGGTATTTTGACACGGTGATTGCAGCAGAGGTAACTCGAAACTCACAGTTATTTCTACTTTACTTCAGCTCTAATTCATATTGCATATCTAATGGCAACTAACAATTTGTGTATTTGCTATTTGTAGATCTTGTGGCGACCTTGGGCGACGATGCTTGAGGTTATCAGATACCAGTTTGCTAGTGCTTAGGGTGCTTCCCGTTACCGGCTTGTACTCAAGGGACCGGTAGGCCGAGCTTGGTTCTTAGGCGAGCGCTTCCTGTGCCAATCTTTGGGTTTGCCATTGCAGGTGGTTTCCATGCTACCTTCGCCATCCATACGGGCTACAGAGAGTCTCTCCTCGCAAGAGGTGATCAACTTTACACGAGGTGTGGATGTCGACTACTTTCTTGGAGAGGGGGACTATGCGACATATATCCAGACACATCTCATGCCTCCATTGACGGGTACTTGTGCTCATACATGAAGAGCAGCAGACGCCCCTTTGACTAGCAGGGCTCAAGCACCGAAGGACGGGGCCAGAGGGGTGCAGCCTGCTAGACAAAGCTTCGGTTGGCCAGAGCTTCCAACCGAGTTGACATGTTGGCGACACACTGGAGAGGCCTATCAAATTCCTATTGAGCCTACTCCGGCCAGGCATAGATATGTCAGAGCGCCTGATTTACCTCTGGTATGTACTACAATTCTCATTTTTTCCATTCTCGCTCAAATACTCAGATATTCATTTTTTCCGGATATTGATCATTCCCAATACATTTACAGGCACCCGTAGGGTACGTCGAGGGATTGCTCGAGATGTTGGCCTCATTCGAGAGCATGATATTGAGGAGAGAGGCACTACTTGGCTTCTACAACATTCAGGTACTTTCTTCAGTTTTCTTACATTCCAGTCATCAAATTTCTGCTGACACACTGAAACTGACATTTTAACTTAACACTTCTCCACACTGCACTGATACACTGCATCTATAGATCATATCTGACACAATGTATTCACACACTGTATCTGACCTCTGCATCACATCTGATATATCTGCTGTTACAAATATGAACTATCCATTCAGGTTTCACCCGTACCGATGGGACTAGCAGCACCTGCAGCACCAGCACTAGCGGTGCCCCCTTCAGCGGCAGGGAGGAGAGAGGGACAAGCTCCGGCACACAGTTAAGGGAGACGTCAAGGTCGAGATTAGAGAAGGCCTTTAGAGCCTATCATGAGCGATGACGACGATGAGACCAGCGAGATCGAGGAGGCAGTGGGTTAGCACAATGAGTCATCCGAGAGTGGAGACGATGACGCTGGCTCAGGTTTTGCTAGTGGAGATGGCGCTGAGTCATGCTATGAGGCAGAGAACGGTGATGACTCTGGTTGAATTCTGGTTCAGAGGGAGGTACAGACAACGGCGCTGATGGAGACAACTCTGAGTTCGTGCCCAGGAAGAGAACGAAGAGGGCCTCTTGAGACTGAGATAGACGACGTTGATTCATATGTTTTTGCTTAGTTTGTTTTTGCTAGTAATGTTAGCACATTGTACATCTTAGACAGTTTTATTTTCTTTAAAAACTTGTACTCTTTTGTAAAAAGTAACCATGATCATAATGAAAACCGGCTTTTTGTATGAAAAAGTGCTTTATTTTGCATCTTGAGCACCACATGAGCACCACATTGCATAAAAACAAGATTGATGGAAATTGAACACTGTATTGGCACAACTTTCTTAATCAGGTAATGAACCGACCAACACTTAACAACCAGAGTAAAATAACTCGATGAACAACTAATACTAACGACTCGATAATCACAACAATACAAATACAACTCCATAAGCAAAAAAAATATAACTCAATAAGCAAAACAAGACGAATACTACTCGGCAAACAAATTAAAATAGAACGGCTCAACAAAACTAACCAAGACAAGACAACACAATGCACAAAGAATAGAACAAAACACAGGTTCTCAGCACTCTCGACATACAGATTGACCATTGGACAAACTAGGAGGCCATCGGCTATGAACAGAGGCTGTCGGCCACCAGTGGTGGTCGGTCGGCTACCAGCACTGGCCAATCAGCCACTAGTACAGGGGACCTCCAGATTGTTGCCACTTGTCTTCCACTCAGTGCCTTATCTTCTACAAAAGCTGGGACTTCGTAGTTTCTTCATTCTAGCTCTGTTTTCGCCACAAATAGAGCCATTCTTTGCCGAAAAACTCTCAAATTGGATTGCAACTTGAGATGGCTTTGAAAAAGTGAATTTCTGGTGTTTTGGGATAAATGCACTATTCTCGCTAAGTTGTTCTCCGCTGTGTTTCAGGATAAATGCCACTGATGTCAAAAATTAGATTTTTTGCAGATATTTACCTCCAGCTGTTTCCAGATTGCTCCAACTATCCATTAATGGATATTTTCGACCAAAGCTCATGGATTTCTATATATATATATATATGGCCTATCTCTCATATTTCAAGGTTGGAAGAATTTTGGAAGCCTCTCTCTTTATAATCCTCTCTCTCTAGATTTCTCTCTCTCTAGAGCTTTTGTGCTTAGAAGCTTGCATACATCAAACTTTAACCTATCAACCCTTAATCAAACTTGACCATCTTTGGGCTGAGGTCTCTTGGAGTCTTGTTTGAGCTCTAGAAGGAGGTTTGAGCTTGGATTTGTGCCTAAGTTGTGCTTTGCTTCAAAGGTATAACACTTACCTTCTTTGAGCTTGTTTTGCCACCTTTGCAAACTGTTTTTGGCCTGGTTTTCAACTACAAAAATCTCTATTTTTTAGGCTTAAAAATGTTGGCTTGAGGCTATTTTGGAGTTAGGGGTGGTCCACCCTTGTTGTAGCTTGCTTCCTAAGTTGTTGTGCCATCTTTCAAAGTTGTTTTAAATCAAACTTTTTGGCCTTTCTAACCACTAAAAATCAGAGTTATTTCAGTGGAAAAAAAAATCTGTTTTGAAGTTCGAAAGTGGAGGGGTTAGCCTCCCCTCCTTGTGTCTTGTTAGCATGTGTAGATAGCTTAACATGTGACCATGATGTTCTAGCATTTTGTGACTTGATCTTAGCATGTTGTTACTACTATTTTGACTTGTTTTACCTTTGTTTGGGGCTGGTTAAGTCACTTGAGGCTTGCTTTGTATGCTTGTAGTGCAATTGTGCTTAATAGTATAGTTTGTGCTATGTGTTGGCCCTTCATTCTAGCCTTTTTTTAGCTTACTTCAAGCATGTTTTAGAACTCCTTTTAAGCTATTTTAGGACTATTTTAGATTGTTTGTCCCTTTTGAGCTTTGTATTGCATGCCTATACTGTAGTGATCTTCACTAGTTTAGTATTTTTGGCTTTTGAACATGTTGTGCATGAGTTGCTTGCATGTTGTAGTATCATTTTTCATACCGTTTCAACACTGAAATATCTACAACCTCCCTCATTTCTTCACTTTTCCATTTGTTTTGAGGGTTGGTTAACCTTAAGGTTGTGTTTAAGCTTGAGTTTGAGCTTGTGCTCAATGGTTTTAATCCTCTTTTGAGGTTTCTACTAACCAAAGGCAGGATCTCTCTCATGTCTTAAATCATCCTTTGGTTGACCCCTCTCTCATTAGAGAACAATCACTTTGGACTTAATCGGTTAAAGAATGATTTGGTAATGTAAAATGAGTAAATAAAACATGAACAAGATAAGCATGTTGTGTTTGCATCGCATGTGTTCAATCAGACGTTATATTGAACGTAAGGTAGATTGGAGCATTTCATACTCAAAGTGATGAAATGAGCCAATCTCCTTTGTCTCCATTGCCTTTGATCATTCATGACAAGGTAGTGGTCTAGAGTCTTGTTTTTGTGCATTTATTGAAAGTGTACAACTCGGATCTTTGGTCATCATGCATTGAAAGTGCTTGATTGGTGGTTTTAGATCCAAGAATGCCACTCCTTTGATGTTTTGATATGATAAGAAGGGGCATAGTACAAACATATCCTTGGAAACCCTCAATTTTTCTTTGTTTGTGCTCTGTTGTAGTGTGGTGATTCAGTACACCAGTGGCCGCAGTGCTTCATCCTTGGCCGGCAGGGGGCTGGAAGCAAGCATTCATGGCCGGTAGGCCACTGGTGCAGTCCTTAGCATTGGTTTGGTAAGGTGGAGCAAAAGGTTCTAGAGTGTAGTCAACCCTGTAAACAGAGCCTCTCAAGAGTAAACCAGAAGGCTTTTCGGGGCGAAAACCAAATGCATGCATCCTACATTTCCTAAAGCAGAGCTGTGACAGCATAGTTCAGTGCTCTAAATGTTTAATTAGTGTACATTTGTATTGTAATTAACTAGTTGCTAATTAGTTAAGTGTTGTAATAATTAAGTAGCTTAGTTTAGCTATTTCTTTATTTTGTTTTGTAATAATTAATCTAATTAATTAGTTTAATTAGATTAGCTTAATTAGCTAAGCTTAGTGTAGCTTAGCTTATTCATTCGGACCCTCCTTCGTGGGGGCGTAATGTTGCAATAAGTGTGCGTGCGTGTGTATATGTCTTCCAACCTGACGTCTTTCTCTGTTTTATTTATCCGCTTTTGATGATTAGATTAGGGACATTTTCAATTAGCATACCTTATGCTCGCATGTTTGCATCCATTCATTTGTCTTGCATGCACCGAGGCTCGGTGCATCATTCAAACCGCATCGTCATTTCAATACACTTATTTGAATACGTGTTTCCAAGCATGTTATCAAATTGAATCATATGCCATATTAGTAGCCGAGCCTACTAATTGCATATTGCCTGTGTTGCATTAGGCATCCTGTATAGTTAGGATCATGCATTCTTTCTAACTAATTTTTGTTTTGGCTTGGAGTACTCTCGGTAAGGTTTTACGCTTTAGCATACTTGCATGAGTTTGATTTCCATGTTGCCATGTTTCGCATGCTTGCCATGAGGCTATGTGCTTATTTGCTAAACTGTATGAAATGCCTATGGATGAAGGCTTGATTGTTTGAATTGGAATGATTCAACGAATGCAAGTTTTAAGCCCACTTTGCAAAGTGGCAAATCATGTTGTTAAGCCCATCATGTTTGGTGGCAAATCCGCATTTTAGCCCACCTGAGGGTGGCAATTTCAAACCATTTTCATAAACAAACATGAGTTGATTTGTTCCAAGTCTTGCGACTTAGTCTAAATTTGATTGTGTGTGCGTCATATAGTAAAGTTAGCTAATAACCAGATAAGAACACATGAGGTTTATAAAATAATATATCATGCTTAGTAGAGGCCGATCTTTGATCGGGCGAGCAGGGGTGCTCATTTCAGGACCTTCCCCTCTCATACCCAAGTTCCCGAGCCGAGGCAAATTTGGTGATGATGGATACATGGCCTTTGGCACGAGTCGGGGTTTCTTAAATTTCCCGAAAACAAAACATTTAGGTGGCGACTTTGTAATCTGGCAAAGCAGTCTAATTTTGGCATTATTTGATTCTAAATCGATTTTCCAGAATGATTTGCCGGATTGGACTCTTTTGTGTTTATCAGTTTCACATTGCACTTTGTGAAATTAGATTCAGAACTGTGATAGGAGTCCGAACTGTAGGACCAATTTGAGCTCTTCGAAAGGGGGGCGCGAGAAAAAGGTGAGCTACAGTTTCTGGCGACTCTGCTGGGGATTTACAGAACTTGACTCAAACTCATGATATGTTGTTTTGTTTACAGTTATTTGTTTCTTTGCATTTGCATTTGCATTGGTGTGCTTAAGTCATAGTGTCTGCCATCTACTATTCCTGAGCGGTTTACTAGAGGTTTGCTTAGAAAAGTGTGTCATAAGGCTAACCGGTTCCGGGCTCTGCCACAATGGGAACAAAAGCCTTGGATCTAGACTACCGCTGTACTGTTTGATCCTTCTTTCACTTCTCGGTGTTAGGAGTGAGAGGTATATTAGGTAGTCTTGCTGAGGTACCCTTTCTGACCAATCGGCCTAGTTGCATATCGGAAGCCATAGAGACTGCTCCAAACTAGGACATATTGCTCACCCAAATGCAGGATTGTATGAAATCGCTTCTTTGCGTAGTGAACGCCCATCATATGGGTGTTTTGGCTCATACTTTCTTGATACGTGCTTTTAAAGTGAAACTCTGCAGGAATGTATGTATCAGTTGCAAGTATGGGTGTCAGTTTTGGGTCAAAATTCAGTAGAGAGTACAGTTATTTAACTGTGATCATATCTGTTCTCGTGAATTAGGCTGAGATGCTGCCTATTTTCTCTTTTGTAAGGTAGTCCTGGAACCATAGCTTTAGAAGGCTCTAATATCCCCCAGGTACTCTGGACTTGTGTCGACAGACTTTATCAGGTCAGAGATTCAGTTCAAAAGAGTAACTAGTGTTTCGTTCACTGGTGGCAGGGCAAAGAAGGGCCAAACAAGGCTCATTAGTTCAACTAATCCAGCAGTCACCAGTTAGATCGCCTTTATCCAACTTAGCAGATCCGTGATGGCACAGAGTCCGGAAGAAGTTGTGGCCATGATAGCAGCATTAAACTAGGGAATCGCCATGCATGATGAGACCAATGCTGAAATGCAATGCCCATCAAGGGCACTAACCACGCATCCAGTCTCGGGATCCCAGCCGAACTTTAACCCACTTCTGCCAGCTGAAGATTCGCATGGTTTGGATCCCCAAGAAGGGTTGGCTCAAGCTCGAGTTTTCAGACCCCTGGTGCAGCCTAATGAGAGGCTTTATCCCCTTGATATTAATGAGCTCGACCCGACCTCATTAAAATTGTTAAGCTTGAGAAGCAATTCAAAAAGGCACAGGGCCTTAACTCCATTCCTGACATTGAGGATGGGTACACCAAGGCTGCCGTATGACTCCCAGACAGATTCAAAATGCCACATATTGACTATTTCGACGGGTCTGGAGATCCTATGGTACATATTCGGCTTTTCATGGACGTCCTAAAACCGATGGGTCTGACTAAGCCGTAGAAACTCTCTCTGTATGGAAGAACCCTGTCAGGCATAGCAGCCACTTGGTACGCCAAGTTGGAGGATAAAGTGAAGCAGAACTGGAAAGAATTGGCTGAGGCCTTTGTCTATTAGCATTCTTACAATACCCAAGTTGAAATGACCACTCAAGACCTTGAAGCTACCCACCAGAATCCTGGAGAATCTTTTGTGGAATTTGTTATAAGGTGGAGAGCAAAGGCAGCACAGATGACAAATCAACCTTCTGAGTGAGCATGATATGTTGCAAAAGTTAATAGTCGCTTCACTATTCACTTTCAATAGTTTGCATGAATTGAGGGTTCAGATTGAGAGTGCATTTAATAGAGGGATTATTCCCAGAACAAGTGAACCAATAAGGAGGGTTTTTGCCGGGAGTGCCCGTGCTGGCGATAGCACTATTCCCAAACCCACTGAAATCAATATAGTCACCACAGCCAACCCTTTTGCCAAATCAACCCTACAAACAACCAGCCCAGCCTGAGCTCAAGGCAGAACTTTCACCCCCCTCTATATGAGCCTAACTAACGCACTAAAAGTCCTGATGGAAAGAGGGTATCTCAAACCCCTTGATCCTCAACCTCTGCCTGACCCACTCCCTGCCAGACATAATCCTACCAAATACTGCGTGTATCATCAGCAGCTCGATCATGGCACCGATCGTTGCTACCGCCTTCGTCATGAGGTCCAGAATCTCATCGACAATCAGACGATATCTCCACCTCAAGACCCTAATGACCAAGTACCTCATCCACACCTCAATGTAATCCATACATTGCCATTCACCTACAACCCCAGCATATACATCACCTCGGCCCATCTACCCAAGCCTGAGGTGTTTATCCCAGAAATCATGGACTTATGCATGATGGATGCACTTGAACCCCAATCATCTCAAACCCATGAACCCACTACTTTTGAGCTAATGAGAATGATTGAAGATCTTTAGAGAACTGTGGCAGATTTAGCCTTTAGGGTTTTGGCTCCATCATCGACCATATCACATGCCAGAAATTTCATGCCAAAAAGCTCCCCGATATTAGGACTGGCTGCATTGGAAGCAAGCCAATCCCTTGGCAAAGTGGAGGCAAATGGCAAGAACAAGGTAGGGGCAGGCATTGGTCGCTATGAACACCTTCAGTGGGCTATTGAGGCTTTAAAGGATGAAGGACTAAACAAACAGCAAGTGCTCGCAGTTGTTGCAAAGATTGTGGACAGCACTTTCGCCACTCAGGATGAGAGCATTTTGAATCAAAGGGCAAGCCAGGAAAAGGGATGTTATACCAGAAACACCCATTTCAGCTTCAATTCTATACTCGGAAGAGATCATCAAACCTAGTCAGCACTTGCCAATCCCTTTGCTGGTACATCCAATACAACCTCACAAACCCGAAGCACTAGCCCCAAGGCCAGAGGGTCTTCAATCCCTTCTACATGACTTTGTCCAAAGCTCTCCAAATCCTCGTTGGACAAGGCCATCTCAAACCCCTTGAGCCTTGGCCTCTCCCGTACCCCCTTCCAGCTAAGCATAATCAGGCCAAGTACTGTGTCTTCCATCAACAAGCCGGCCATGACACTAACAGTTGCTTTCGTCTTCGCCATGAAATACAAGATTTGATTTACAACGAGGTCATCGCCGCACCAGGTCCTGCAAAGTCTATCGGCACTGGATCGATGAACTTGGGGGATAATGTGATTATATGATTGAGGGATTAACCACCTGCTGATGGTGCTCATTTTACTCCAGATGTGGTGGATGGCATGCACTGTTTTGAGCAATTTGCGAATGCTGTTATTTTACTTTCTGACTTGGGTATTGGGTCAGTCTTGTTATGTTGTATTGAGTTAGTCTTTTTGTACTGAGTCAATTGAGTCTGTCTTGTTGTATCGAGTTAGTCCTGTTGTGTTACAGTCGGGTGATTTCGGGGGTGTTACCTCAGGCATCACTTACTTGTTTTGTGTTTGTCTCTTACATCCTTTCTTTTGCATTTGTTTTTGCCATTGAGTCGGTTACACCAGAAGATCTGAATGAAACGACAAAGATTTTCACCCACTTTTTCTATGCCTTGAAATCATTGCATTGACCTAAGTTTTTCAAAAAAAAAATTCTAATACTGTAATGAAAACAAAGAGGGAGGAATTCCTTGGGATTTGCAAAAATTTGATCAACTAAGAGAAAGAGAGGCATGCTAAGTCCTTAATGAATGAGATCATATTTGTTAATGTGAGTACTGAGAAGGATCCCAGCTTGATCTAGATTGATTCTACATTGTCTTCAGCGCGAGCGACTAGTCGCTTTCTTAAAAGATTTCAAAAAATGTTTTGCGTGGTCCTGTGAAGACATGCATGGAATTGATTTTGATATTTTGCAGCATAGGATCACTCTCGGCCTCGAGACTCGACCCCTTTTGCTTTTAAACCTTGAACCTTGACTTAGAATGTTCAAACGATCAATCACAACATAAGGCTTGTATGGCCGGATTGGAAGTAACCCTTGAACTAGGGGCAAAAATGTCAGATGTGCTCAAAGATTCAAAGGATGGGTCATTCCGCAAACCAATGAAGATTGGCAAGAAAGCCAAATTCCAGAATCTGAAAGAAGAAAAGTTTTGCTGAAGGACAATCGAGTTCCTATCCACAACACTAGGGGTAAATTCAGACCCGATTGGATGGGCTCCCATATCATCAGCGAACCACAGCCATTCTCCTAGATTCAGATAGCTTCGAGATCCTATGGCCAATCAACATGGACAAGTTAAACTTTTCTATCCTTGAGAGGCTTGCTGGGCCGAAAACCCAGAATGGCGACTCAGGCAAAAGTTAGAGCAAAAAAGAAAAGAAAAAGAACAAAAGAAAAAAGAAGAAAAAAAAAAGAAGAAAAGAAAAAAAGAGAAAAATAGAGAAAAATGAAAAGAAAAGAAAAACAGAGCTCGCAAGGTTAAAAACCCAGAAAGGCAACCTTCGCAAAAGTTAGAGCGCAAAAGGAGAGTGTCAACACCCGAGTAAACCTCAACCCGGAACTACGTACGTGTAGACGTCCCCGAACGTCCCGGGAGGGAAATCCCGTTTTGTTCATTGGGCTTACTGCAGTTCGGACTCAAATTGTCATGGTTCTTAATCTGAACCAAAGAGTCCAAATCCGGCAAATTGTTTTGAGAAAACAAATTTTTAGAAAAGAAGTACCAAACATGGACTGCTTTGCCAGATACAGAGTCGCCACCTAAATATTTTTTAATGGGGAATTTAGGAAACCCTGACTCGTTTGCCTAAGGCCACATGTCCGTCATCACCAAAGTTGCCTCAGCTCGGGAACTTAGGTATGATTGGGGAAGGTCATCTATGAGCACCCCCTCTCGCCCGATTTGAAGATCGGCCTCTACTAACCATGATATCTTGTTTCGAAAACGTTATGTGCTCTTATTCTGGTTATTAGCCTAGATTTACTATGTGATGCGCACAACACAAAAGTGTAGACTAGATCGCCTAATTTGGAACAAAGCATTGCATATCCGCTCGTTTTGAAATATGGTTTGAAATTTGCTACTCGTAAGTAGGCTAAAACACGGATTTCAACGAGTTGTTCCAACTCAAACAATCCAACCTTCACCCACAGGCATTCAGGCAATTATATCATTTAAGCACATAGCCTCATGGTAAAGCATGCTGACATGGCAACACTCACACGCGTGCAAGGATGCTAAAACATAAATACTTACGGAGTACTCCAAGACAAAACAGAAAATAGTTAGTAATCATATGCATGATCCTAGTTCATGTTAAGATGGCTAATGCAACACATGTGAGATGCAACTACAATAGGCTCGGCTATCCTAATATGGCATATGATGATACTACAGCTATCACGTATTCAACTTGGAATTGAAATACAATGCAGTTAGCATGATGCGCCGAGCCCGGTGCATGCAAAACGAATGAATGTATGCAAACATGCTATCATAAGTATGCTAATTGAAACATGCCCTAAACTAACCATCGAAAGCTAGTAAATAAAAGGGAAGAAAGACGTGGGGTTAGAAGACATACACACACTCACTCACACTTATTACGCAATTGCCCTCGTTCGGAGGGTTCGAATAAATATTACAAAACAAATAAATAATTAACTCTTCTAACTAATTAAATATTACATATCTTCTATTTAAGTAACAAATTAAATGCAGAAAGAGGATGGCCGCAGCCCCGCCTCGGAATGCTAGGATGATGCATGCTCGACTCGCCTTGCCTAGAAACCCGTGCCATGCCACTGTTGCCTCTATTTACACTGCCTTGCTCCTCTGAAAATTCTGAAAGTCCCCAGACCCATTTTGAATCACCCTCTGAGTGCTCTGGGGTGTCACCGGCCACAATTCAAGTTCACCGGCCATGGGGATGGGCTTATCGGCCAAAAGTTACACCACCGGCTGGACATTGATGGTCGGTCGGCACTGTATGCGGCCAACCGGCCATTTCTTTCTACAGAAACCTATTTTTGACAACAGCAGAGGGCAGATAGTGCATGGTAAGGAAATTCAAAGCAATGTATGCATGGACACTCTCCCAATGATGCTATGGACTCATGGGAGTGTGACCCTCGATACTCGGGCCACCAATTACGCATTTCGATGCATGATGGCCTAAGGCACCAAGCTTGCAACTTAATGTAAATGCATGCATAAAAGAGATAAATGCCTTATGCCCTATCATGTTGGGGTCAAGGGCATTGGCGACCGAGGGTTGAGGTGAGTTTCGTCACTTTGAGTACGAACACACCTCATCTCTCATGCTTGGTTTGACACCCCAAACCAAACCATGTAATGCATGTATACAAACATGGCTAAAAAATGCAACGTGGCTCAAATATGCAACATGAGGCTAAGTTACAAGACATGCCAAATGCAAGGTAACGTATCATGCAAGCATGTAATGTGCCAAGTATGTAATGCTACAATGCGATGCAACCCAACATGTGATGCAAGCATGGTATGATGTAAGCATGTAATTAAAGGCAATATGTCAAACATGCAACTATACACAAGGAGGGACTTAAACTGAAATGGGAGGCCTTAGCCTCACCCCAAAACAGTGGCCAAAGATGATGCAAAAGGGAACAAATTATGCATGCAAATGTGCACACACCAAGGCCCATCACCCAAGCATGGAGGGCTACTCTCAAGAACACTCAAATGTGATATACATGGACACTAAACACTCATGTTAAACTCTGAAAAGCATGCCAAGAATGATGCCAAAACATGCTAGGGAATGGATGCAAAAATGGAAGGGATTCAAGGCCACAACATTGCTCAACACCTACCCCAAGCACTCATGGCGTGAACTAAGCAACCAAAAACAGAATTTCTATGCATCAAAATACACCCCAAAACCCACTGATATGGTAGCCTCAAATGCCTAAACATGGTATCATACACAATGAGTCATTTCTAGGCATAAAAGAACAATCCTTCAAGGCATGAAAGGGATGATGAATGTAAGCATACAAGCATGGATTAGGGACTAAAATAGCATGAGAAGTGATTCCAAATCACTGAAATAACCCAACTAAAGCATGCTCACGACTCACACCCTCAAGGCTCACAAGCCAAAATACAAAGGGGCTACCTTAAACACGGAAAATATGACCAAAACAGTTCCCAACTGACCTCAACCATGCTAAGACATGGCTAAGAACTTCATAAAGTTAGGCCAAAACATGAGAGCATGGTAGACTAAATACATGATGCACTTCTAGGCAAAAGAGAGGAATACAAATCAAGTATATTAAGCATGAAAGGGGTCACTAATCCGACCAAAAATAGAGGCATAATATGACCCAATAACACCCAAAAACCTTTGAAATGAAGCCAAGAACAACTAATCATACATGCTACCCCTATGGGCCAAAGATGTAAACAAAAGATAGACCAAGGGAGAGGGGTGTCCCTCCCCTAGGCAGGACTTCAAAACCACTTCTTCACCATTGAAATCCCATTGGATTTCAGTGGTGAGAAGGCCAATACACAAAAGTCCCCAAAGCTTATCAAAGAGAGCACAAAAAGGGCCAAACAAGGCCTAAGAGGGGGAGGTCGACCCCCAACACCAAAATGACCTTAATGAAAGATCTTAAGCATACAAATACAAGACTTTTTTCAGTTATACACAAAGCTTAAATCAGTATGCAAGATAGACTAAAGACTAGTGCAAGATTGGAGAATATAAAGTAAATAGTGTTACCCTTGAAGAACACTTCAAGAATAGCAAGCTCAGCCCTCTTCTTCTGATCGAAACCGACCCAAAGCTCCAAGAACAAACCCTCAAGACCTCCAAAGTCGAAGTATGGTGTAATAGTAGGTGACTTAGTGCAAAACTAAGGACTAAATGCACTTTTAGGCCCTCAAACACACACAAATGAAGAGAGAGAGAGAGAGAGAGAGAGAGAGAGAGAGAGAGAGAGGGAGATATATAGAGAGAAGATGTATATATCACAATATATATGTTTTAGGTCTGATTTTGATGAACCAACACAAAGGAGGAGGAGGGGACTCTTATATAGACAAGGTAATGGCTCCAAGCTTCTTAGAGAAGCTAATATAAAAGGGTCAAGGGGGTCAAGCTTCCAAGGGAAGCTAACCCAAAGGGTGCAAGCTTCTTGAGGAAGCTAGACCAAAAGAGGTCAAGCTTCCATGAGAAGCTTGAGAAAAAGGGTGCAAAGGTTCAAAACAGCCACACACGTATATGGGGGGGAGGGTCCGTGCACTCCAGCTGGCACAGCTGGCATGCATTATGCCTTAAAAAGGCAAAAAGGTGGTATCGGCCAGAAAAGGAGGCCATCGGCCAAATAGATGGTCGACCGACCACACCAAATGCCGACCGGCCAACGGTATATTTCACCAATGGCCGGTAGCAAGAAAAAACGGCCAGTGGCCTCAAGCTAGGGCCGGTGGGTGTCAGGGGTAGCTAACAAGGTACTCTCTACCCTCAGAAGCAAAAACACAAGTGTTTGGTGCAAAATCAAACACAAAACAGCCAAGTTGAGAGATCCTGAGGCAAGGCGCATACCCTAGACCTCCAAGAACTCAAAACGAACACGAACATAGGTGATCACCGAGTGTTCAAGCGGTGACGTCCAAGTCTCGAGGACAGTCAAAAATAGGGTGTCTACAGTACGGCCTGATTCCCATGTTTGGGATATGTAGGCAACTTCATCCTGAAGTTCGGCCCCAATTATTTTCAGCCTGCTTGGCTCATCCATGTTGATTGATTTATCCTTGTTCAAACTCGGCTACTTTATCCATGTGCAAATTGGCTCAGCTTCATTCAAAATTGGACTGTCCTATTCCATTAGAAAGATTCAACTGCAAGACAATTTAAGTTCATATCTGAGATTGTGCATCTCAAGGGTAAATTCTATGTTGGTCGAGCAGTGGCCATTTGCAAAAATAGTTTTTGAGAATTTTTAATGAGGTTGACTAAGTCTCTCGAAAATTATTCCATTTTTCCAAAACTGGACCATTTCTTGGACCCAAAAAAGAAAAAATTTCAGTGTTCACAACCTGACTTGCATGATTTCAAATCAGAAAATCGAATAAGTGTGTTAATCTAACTTTCATGTTGGTCAAAATTGTTTTAGTAGAACGCCAAAAACAAAAAATGGTCAAAATAATGAACTAGGGGCATAGGTGAGTCAGGTTTTCTGTATTTTCCCCGTTCTCAACATATTTGCCGAAAAGGGCACTGTATTCACTAGAAAGGGCACAGCTGAAGTTAGCAGCAGGGGGCCAAGCGCTTTCTCATCCTCCAGACAATGAGGTATCAGGCCAAGTGCGAAGCTCGAACTGGAATGGATCAAGATATTCCACTCCCTTATCTGGACAGGTCTGATTACATCCAAACTGGCCAAGGGCATCGTTAACTGATGTCAGTTGCAGATCTGCTACACATCCAGTCGTACCACAACCCCTCTGTGGGAGAAGCTCACTAGTTGTGAGCCAAAAAAGGAGCATCTAGTAGAATACTAGGGGCAAGAGCCCACAACTTTCTGTTTATCCATCAACTACTCAGGGAAGGGATAAAAAATAAGAGAGATTGAAGAATAGAGAGATGTGCGCTGAGAGAAAAAGTGAGGAAAGGGCTTTTTCAGAAAACTAGAGATTAAGTGCCAAAGTGATGTGAGAATCACAAATAAGAAAGGGTGGGAAATAATACCCGAAGAAATAGGCTCCCATGAACTGAGAGGTCTCTCACCATTGGAACACATTCGAGTGTTGTGTTTGTTGTTTTTGTTTGTCTCGATTCTTATTTTGAGTCGTTTCGAGTGTCAATAGATGTGTTTAGGTTGTTTTACCTTTGTTTTTCCTTTGTTGAGTCATTTTGACTGTGGACAGTCGTAGGCTCAATACCCGGTTAAGAACTCGTTCTCACTTTCAATTTCAAAAAAAATTCATTTTGTGCCCGGAGTGCTGTGCTATTCTCCACATATGTGCAAAACATGATTTGTTCTTTCATAAAACTACAGGGTTCAACCCAAGTCATGTGAGAACAATAAAACCAGGACCTATCTGAAGCTACATAGGTTCCGGACTACAAAGCAAAAGAAAATAAAGTAAAAGAAAAGAGGGAAAATTTGGAGCATCTTAGTGTGTTTCGACTTCGGCAAATTCCGAGACTGCATTCCAGGTGCATCTTCTCAGACCTCGCCTTTCTCTGGAGTATGAGTGTACCTCGACCCCAAGCTTAAGCCTGCTTCAAGTCAAAATGGCAGTCCAAGCAGCACCCATGGTTTTCACATGCAGACGTTACCCCTCACCAATATGAACAGGGTGTGTCCTTTTTGAGTTAAGCATGCTGCAAAGTCCTCTGAGAGGTAAATTGGAAGCACCAAAGTACATATTTGCCTCCCTTCTTGCATAGAATGTACATTTTCATATACACTTCTGTTGCATGTGTGCCGCGCATCGTTTATGATTCTTGCATAGAATATGCTTTCAATGTTGCATAGAATATGCCTGTCTCTTGCATAAAATATGCTTTCAGTGTTGCATAGAATATGTTTTTGTCTCTTGCGTAGAATATGCTTGTTTCATGCATAGAACATGCTTTCAATTCACATCATACATCTATCGCACAATAATCTCACTCAGTGCATCTATTTCACAACTTCATATCACTCACACTGTCTTGCGCACCTTGTGGTCGTGTATCACTCGCACTGTCTTGTGCACCTTGTGGTCGTGTACCACTCACACTGTCTTGTGCACCTTGTGGTCGTGTATCACTCGCACTGTCTTGTGCACTTTGTGGTTGTGTATTACTCGCACTGTCTTGTGCACCTTGTGGTCGTGTATCACTCGCACTATCTTGTGCACCTTGTGGTCGTATATCACTCGCACTGTCTTGTGCACTTTATGGTTGTGTATCACTCGCACTGTCTTGTACACCTAGTGGTTGTGTCTCACTAGCATTGTCTCGTGCATTTACACTTTGTGTCTCACTCACACTGTCTTGTACATTCTTTGGTCTGGGAGACCTTAAAATCCTGCATTTACACTCGCGCTTTCTTGCGCATCGCACTTTTTTGTGCAGTTTACACTTACACTTTCTTGCGCATCGCACTTTTTTGTGCAGTTTACACTTGCGCTTTCCTGTGCATCATACTTTTTTGTGCAGTTTACACTCGCGCTTTCTTGCGCATCGCACTTTTTTGTGTAGTTTACACTCGTGCTTTCTTGTGCATCGCACTTTCATGTGCAATTTACACTCACGCTTTCTTGCGCATTTGTTCACTCTTTCTCCACTCACGTGAGGTGCGTGTGGACGCATTCGCACTTTCTTGTGCAACTTATATTCGCGTTTTCTTGCGCACTTATTCCCTCTTTTTCCACTCGCATGAGGCGCGTTTAGATGTATTCACACTGTTTTGTGCACTTTACATATTGCACTGTCTTGTGCATTCATATCTATTTCATGCATGCACTTGCATCGCACTATTTTGTGCATTTAACCCATATTGCACTGTCTTGTGCACACTTGCATCGCACTGTCTTGTGCATTCAACCTACATCGCACTGTTTTGTGCATTCACTCTGCATCGCACTGTCTTGTGCACTCTCTGGTCTGGGAGACCTTAAATCCTCTAAAGGTGCAATTCCTTTAGTGTTTGTCGTACCCAAACGACTTCCAGTGGTCTGGTATAGCCACCTGCCTATGTTTGCAGTGAGTTCCGAAGAGATCAACTGATACGGTGGAAACTAGAGTTCGAATGGCCGTTGCCTAGAATGAAAAGGTTCGGAATTTTCGAGACTAAAGTCTAGTTTAAATACCCAGGGGTGTATCCTCGACTTGAAATCTGTATAGCAGCCCCATAGGTTGAGATAACGTGTATGCGCCTCAATTCTGGATACTGACCCAGCCTAGTCTGTCACCCTATTGGAGAATAGGGAAAGTTGCGAACATAGCCGGGGAGAAAAGTAGTACCTGCGGTTTGGAAGCACAATCAAAAGGGAAAGATCCCCAATAGCATAAGGTCAGTCATCGCCAATTGCCCCTGTAAGGTACTTTCACTTCCTAGCTGCTACATCATATTTAGTATCTATTGCATCACATTACGTCTATTGCATTGCATATAGCATTTATTGCATGCATCTACTCCATTATCTATTTTATCGCCTGCATCCTTTCCATGTTAAGCTTAGTTTGGCATGTGCTCATACATTTCCTTCGTTGAAGCATGGTTCTGTGATAATGTGTACGCGCCTATTCCACTAAGAGAATTGTGGTCTGAGGGCATCGACATCTTTTCTGTGTTAGACGTGGTCTGTTTTGTGTCCATGCCTTTTCTAGGCAAAATGTGGTTCGACTTGCACCTTATTCACTGCATCCATTGCATTGTACTTTGTTTTGTTGCATTCAGCATTTAGGATCGCGATCTTTCCACAACATATCATTCCTCATTTATATCATCCCACCTAATCACTTGTATTGTTTCTGCGAAACACATAGTTCTGCATGAGCATGCACCTATTCCGCAAGAATTGTGGTTAGAATGCTCCAGCACCTTTTCTGTGTTAAACGTTGTTTGATTTTGCATCTCCATCTCTTTATAATATTTGTGTGGTTTTGCACTGCTTGTGGTTTGATTATTTCGTTACATTGTATATCTTTTGTAGTGTTTCGTTGCACTGTATATCATTGCATTGTTTTGTTATATTGTATATCATTTTGCATCATGCCCCTGAACTACGCTAACTTGATTCCTTACAAAGGGATACATAGGTAGCCTACGGGCGCAACCATTTGTTTCTACATCTGCATTTTCTTTGTTTGTCCAAGTCTTCGGCCTCGTAAAAAATGAGTCGTCTCTGGGCTTTGACATTTACTCACATCATTTCATGACTTCGAGCTCTGTCAAAGAGGGGCAACTGTAGACAACCCATTTTTGACCGCCCTCAAGACTTGGGGGCCTTTGATTGTTTACTTGATGGAGAAAGTTGTGTAGTGCTAAGATTTGATTTCTTCAGCAAGAGGAACTTCAAATCCTAACCTCACACCCCTTTTTTGGACGAAAGCCTTTTCACTAAAATGTTTTTTTAGACCTTAAAACCCTCTCTTTCAAAATATTTTTGAAAAATGATTCTACGATGTTCCGAGGCTTGCATTTCGCTAAATGTTGCATTTTTCGGTAAACTGAGCAAGGACAATGTGGAAATGAATGAAAGAGAGGTGAACTCTTTGAAAAATCTTTAAAACATCTTGTTTAGAGGTTTGTAATTGAAGAACAGAGGAGTGGAGAGAAGAAAACTAGTTTGGGAGAAGTTCGGTATGAATCCGGGTAGGATCGAAACTGAGCAGTTTTCACTAAAAGAAGCATATCCTTTTGCACACTTGGAATTTTAATGTGAGGCTGCCACCATTGGAAATAAGACTTCAAGCGCTTCAATTTAGGCTCAGGAATGACCTGCAAAGGAGTCTAGATGAAGAAGATATTCCCTTTTGAAGTTGGGCCCAAAAAGTAGATTTTTCTGGCCAACCAGAGGTGGAGGTTGCTGGCCATGTGCCGGCCATGAATGGCCTTTGCCGGCCATGTGCCGTCCAAGAGTGATCCTTGCCGGCCAAGAATGGACCTATGCCGGCCACTAATGTCAAAAATCAGATTTTTTGCAGATATTTACCTCCAGTTGTTTCCAGATTGCTCCAACTGTCCATTAATGGATATTTTCAACCAAAGCTCATGGTTTTCTATATATATATGGCCTATCTCTCATATTTCAAGGTTGGAAGAATTTTGGGAGCCTCTCTCTCTCTACAATCCTTTCTCTCTAGATTTCCCTCTCTCTAGAGCTTTTGTGCTTAGAAGCTTGCATACATCAAACTTTAACCTATCAACCCTTAATCAAACTTGACCATCTTTGGGTTGAGGTCTCTTGGTCTTGCTTGAGCTCTAGAAGGAGGTTTGAGCTTGGATTTGTGCCTAAGTTGTGCTTTGCTTCAAAGGTATAACACTTACCTTCTTTGAGCTTGTTTTGCCACCTTTGCAAATTGTTTTTGGCCTAGTTTTCAACTACAAAACCTCTGTTTTTGAGGCTTAAAAATGGTGGTTTAAGACTATTTTGGAGTTAGGGGTGGTCCACCCTTGTTGTAGCTTGCTTGCTAAGTTGTTGTGCCATCTTTCAAAGTTGTTTTAAATCAGACTTTTTGGCCTTTCTAACCACTGAAAATCAAAGTTATTTCAATGGAAAAAACTCTGTTTTGAAGTCCAAAAGTGGAGGGGTTAGCCCCCCCTCCTTGTGTCTTGTCAGCATGTGTAGATAGCTTAACATGTGACCATGATTTTATAGCATTTTGTGACTTCATCTCAGCATGTTGTTGCTACTATTTTGACTTGTTTTACCTTTGTTTGGGGCTGGTTAAGTCACTTAAGGCTTGCTTTGTATGCTTGTAGTCCAATTGTGCTTAATAGTATAGTTTGTGCTATGTGTTGGCCCTTCATTCTAGCCTTTTTTTAGCTTACTTCAAGCATGTTTAGAACTCCCTTTAAGCTGTTTTAGGACTATTTTAGATTGTTTGTCCCTTTTGAGCTCTGTATTGCATGCCTATAGTGTAGTGATCTTCACTAGTTTAGTATTTTTGGCTTATGAACATGTTGTGCATGAGTTGCTTGCATGTTGTAGTATCATTTTTCATACCGTTTCAACACTGAAATATCTGCAACCTCCCTCATTTCTTCACTTTTCCATTTGTTTTGAGGGTTGGTTAACCTTAAGGTTGTGTTTAAGCTTGAGTTTGAGCTTGTGCTCAATGTTTTTAATCCTCTTTTGAGGTTTCTACTAACCAAAGGCATGATCTCTCTCATGTCTTAAATCATCCTTTGGTTGACCCCTCTCTCATTAGGGGACAATCAGCTTGGACTTAACCGGTTAAAGAATGATTTGGTAATGTAAAATGAGTAAATAAAACATGACAAGTAAAACATGAACAAGATAAGCATGTTGTGTTTACATCACATGTGTTCAATTGGACGTTATATTGAACACAAGGTAGATTGGAGCATTTCATACTCAAAGTGATGAAATGAGCCAATCTCCTTTATCTCCATTGCCTTTGATCATTCATGACAAGGTAATGGTCTAGAGTCTTGCTTTTGTGCATTTATTGAAAGTGTACAACTCGGATCTTTGGTCATCATGCATTGAAAGGGCTTGATTGGTGGTTTTGGATCCAAGAGTGCCACTACTTTGATGTTTTGATATGATAAGAAGGGGCACAGTACAAACATATCCTTGGAAAACCCTCCATTTTTCTTTGTTTGTGCTATGTTACAGTGTGGTGATTAGCACATCAGTGGCCGGCACTGGCTCATTGATGGCCGGCAGTGCTTCATCCTTGGCCGGCATGGCACATTTTTGGCGAGCAGGGGGCTGGCAGCAAGCATTCATGGCCGGTAGGCCACTGGTGCAGTCCTTAGCATTGGTTTGGTAAGGCGCAGCAAAAGGTTCTGGAGTGTAGTCAACCCTACAAACAGAGCCTCTCAAGAGTAAACCGGAAGGCTTTTCTGGGCAAAAACCAAATGCATGCATCCTCCATTTCCTAAAGCAAAGCTGTGCCAGCGTAGTTCAGTGCTCTAAATGTTTAATTAGTGTACATTTGTATTGTAATTAACTAGTTGCTAATTAGTTAAGTGTTGTAATAATTAAGTAGCTTAGTTTAGCTATTTCTTTATTTTGTTTTGTAATAATTAATCTAATTAGTTTAATTAGATTAGCTTAATTAGCTTAGCTCAGTGTAGCTTAGCTTATTCATTCGGACCCTCCTTCGTGGGGGCGTAATGTTGTAATAAGTGTGCTTGCGTGTGTGTATGTCTTCCAGCCCGACGTCTTTCTCTGTTTTATTTATCTGCTTTCGATGATTAGATTAGGGACATTTTCAATTAGCATACCTTATGCTCGCATGTTTGCATCCATTCATTTGTCTTGCATGCACCGAGGCTCAGTGCATCATTCAAACCACATCGTCATTTCGATACACTTATTTGAATACGTGTTTCCAAGCATGTTATCAAATTGAATCATATGCCATATTAGTAGCCGAGCCTATTAATTGCATATTGCCTGTGTTGCATTAGGCATCCTGTATAGTTAGGATCATGCATTCTTTCTAACTAATTTTTGTTTTGGTTTAGAGTACTCGGTAAGGTTTTACACTTTAGCATACTTGCATGAGTTTGATTGCCATGTTGCCATGTTTTGCATGCTTGCCATGAGGCTATGTGCTTATTTGCTAAACTATATGAAATGCCTGTGGATGAAGGCTTGATTGTTTGAATTGGAATGATTCAACGAATGTAAGTTTTAAGCCCACTTTGTGAAGTGGCAAATCATGTTTTTAAGCCCATCATGTTTGGTGGCAAATCTGCGTTTTAGCCCACCTGAGGGTGGCAATTTCAAACCATTTTCGTAAACAAACATGAGTTGATTTGTTCCAAGTCTTGCGACTCAGTCTATATTTGATTGTGTGTGTGTCATATAGTAAAGTTAGCTAATAACAGAATAAGAACACATGAGGTTTATAAAACAACATATCATGCTTAGTAGAGGTCGATCTTTGATCGGGCTAGCGGGGGTGCTCATTTCAGGACCTTCCCCTCTCATACCAAAGTTCCTGAGCCGAGGCAACTTTGGTGATGACAGACACGTGGCCTTTGGCACGAGTCTAGGTTTCCTAAATTTCCCAAAAACAAAACATTTAGTTGGCAACTCTGTAATCTGGCAAAGCAGTCCAATTTTGGCATTATTTGATTCAAAATCGATTTTTCAAAATGATTTGCCGGATTGGACTCTTTGGTGTTTATCAGTTTCACATTGCACTTTGTGAAATTAGATTCAGAATCGTGACAAGAGTCTGAACAGTAAGACCAATTCGAGCTCTTCGAAAGGGGGGCGCGAAGAAAGGCGAGCCACACCACATTAATTGCAACGATTTCATCAACTAGGGTTTTACAAACCTCTCGTCCTCTCGATCAATCAAATGTTTCAAAACCAGAGGAATTCCTTCCTCATCATTTTTATCAAAATTTTGAAAGTCGTGATCAATGCAAGACACAAGTGGCACAAAGAAGTACTCAGAAACTGCAGTGGTATCATTCTCATTCAAAGGTTCCAGCTCTTCCAAAGGCTCAAAAGAAAAGGAAAAAGATGACTTGGACAAAACTACGGCATCCGGGTTATCAACCCCAAGAATATCGGACTCCGACTCAAAAGAACTAGAATCTGATTCCAACTCCACAGTCTCTGTCGAACAAGATTCTGGCTCACTACCTGATTTAGAACTCCTGGACAAAAAGCCCTCCTCTAACTGCCAAATGAGAGAGGGTGCGTTAGATGCATTAAGAATACCACCGGAAGGGTCCATACTTAATTGGTCTTTGTAGACACCCCATTTTTGACTGACCTTAAGACTCAGACGTCATCGTTTGAGCACTCGGTGATAGTGCATGTTGTGCTCGTTTCGAGTTTCTGGAGTTTTAGCTGAGTGCCTTACCTCCGGGCCTCTGAACTCTTTGTGCTTCGGCTCAGTTTGCGGACCAAACCTTGTTTTCCTTGCCTGAGGGAAGGAGAGGTCTTGTAAACCCCTTCTCGTGGTCGTTGGCCACTTTTCTCGTTTGGAGACTAATTTTTGAATTTCGGAGCCTTCGGCCGCGCGCCTTGTCTCGGGACTGCTTAACGTTCTCCGTTTGACGTGGTTTTTGAACCACACCTTGTTGCCTCTGCCTAGAGGAACACTGTGGTTTGGGAGACCACTTTTGTGGTCATAAACCACCTTTGATGCCCATAGACTAGTTTTCGAGGCTTCTGGCTGCGCACTTTGCCTCCCGAACTTTCGTCTTGCATCCGTTTTGGTTTGTTTTTGGTACAAACCTTGTTTTCCTTGTTTGAAAGGTGGTACAAGGGTGGGAGACCAGTATTTCCCCTTGGAGACCACTTTTCTTCCCGTCAGCCAGTTTTCTAGTCTAACAACTGGCTTTCTTAGTCTTTGGGCCACCTTTTCTGGTCGGCCACCACACCACCACCTTGTTTTTAGTGTCTAGACTCTCTCTCACCATGGCCGACCACTTGTTGTCTTGGGAGACCACTTGTGGTGGTTGGCTGCTTTTTGTCACCTTTTTGGAGATATTTTCCTCCAGCTGGCACAGCTGGAGGACACTGAAACCATCCTCCATATGCGTGTATGGAGGGATGGCCTTGGACCCTTAGCTTCCTCAAAAAGCTTTACCTTTTGTTCTCTATAAGAGAGAACCATCTCCTCCCTCCTCTAGGTTCAGAATTTTGAGGCTTGAGTGATAGATACACACTTGTCTCTATATTTTCTTGTTTGTTCTTGTTTTGTGCCGTAAAATGTCATTTTCTCTCACTTTTGTACACAAACACATACTCAAACACCATCATTTGGTTGCTGAGATGCTTAGGAGCTGGTTTTGGAGTTCTTGGATTGGTTTGAGCTCAGAAAAGTGGCTGGAGTTGCAGTTTTGAAGGTGGCCTTCGAGGGTGAGCTTTTAACCTTTTAAACCCCCATTTTTGCTTAAGCTTTTGGACCTATTTGCATGCTGATTTAAGCTTAGCTTTCTACTGCAAAAATTTCTATTTTTCAGTCCTTGTGATGTTTATTTAAGGTCACTTTTGCATTGGGGGTGGTTCACCCCCTCTTAGGCGTTGTTAGGCCTTGTTTTGAGCCATCCCTTTTGGCTCTTGCTCTAGCCTTTGCATGACCTTTCTACCACTGAAATCCAAAGGATTTTCAGTGGTGGAAAGGTGGTTTTGAGGTCCCTAATAGGAGAGGGTCATCCCTTCTCCTTGTGCTTTGAATACTTACTTCATATGCCTCATGTTTGAGCATGTTTGTTAAGCTTTTGTTGGCCATATCTTAGCATTTATTTGGGGTTATTTTGCTGTGGCATGCTACTATTTTTACTTGGTTTTGTCACTCCATACATGCCTAATACACTTGTACTGTAAATCACACAAACTAGTCTTGTATGCTTCATGAAGTAGATGTCATTCTAGCTTGTTTTGTGTCCATTTCAGCATGTTTTTGGTGATTTTTTGCCATGTCATACCTCTGTTAGGGTTTGGTTTGGTCACCCCTTGCATGCTCTATGCACTTGTAGTGCAATTCCATGATTTAGCCTAACATGTGCCATGCTTTAACATGTCATTCTAGCATGGTTTTGGCTTAACTTAAAGAAGCTTTTGTCCATGTTTTAACATGCTTTAGCTCTGATTTGTGTTGTTTTGGCCATGCATGACTTGCTTTGTATAGCTATAATGCATTCTAGCTTGTTAGCTTTGTGCATCAAGTCCACTAGCATGCATTACTTGGACTATTTGAATGATTTGGCATCATTTGTAATGTGATTTTAGTCCATGTAGTGTAGTCGTACAACTGCATCTTTCACTCATTCAATGCGTTGGAGGGTTGGTCCTTTATGCCTTAACATGAGTCATTGCGTATGCCTTCATGCCTAAGCTTGCGAGCTATCATTTCAATGTGTATTTAGGGTTATTTTGCCATGATATAACTCTAATTTTTGTTGGTGAAGCCATCCCATGCTTGGTTCTAATAGGTGTAGTGTAATCCACCTTATTTGCCTTGCATATTCCATGCTTCATGTCCTTCATGCTAGCATATTTTGGCTTCCTTCCATACATGTTTTAGTATTATTTTGACATGTTCTAGGACTGTTTTGGGTTGCCTTGGCTGTATGCTTCATGTTTTGCATAGTTGTGGTATAACTACATATGCTAGTTTCAAGCTTTGGGTACCATAGTATGCTTTATTTGTGTTGTGTACATGATTTGGTATCATTTACCATGTCATTTTAGAGTATATAGGACTGCCATGTTCCCACTTCATTCACCCTTTGAGTGTCTTTGAGTGTTATGCATTGTTGCCTTGTTTGTGGCCTAGCTTGTATGCTTGGATGCCTTGACCTTTGAGCCCCTCATCTCAGCATGTTTTGGTCACTATCTTGACCTATTTTCAGCTCTGTCCATGTTTGGTTCATGTATTTGTGCCATGTATTGCATGCCTCATTTGTAGTCCTCCTTATTAGCTTTCATGCTTTAGGACCTTTGCATGCTATACTTGTGTTTGATTGAATGATTTGGCATCATTTCTTACTTACTTTCAGTGCATTTAGTGTTGTTACACTTCTACATTTGTCACTCTTTGAGCACTCTTGAGAGTTGTGCTCTTAGGCCTAGTTAATTGGCCAATGCATTGTGCATGCATGCCTTGTCTTTTCATGCCTTTGTTTCATCATTATGGCTACTGATTTAGGCATGATTGAGGTCTATCCATTTTGGTTTAAGTCCATTGAACATGTTTGCTTTCATGTTATTTGCATGCTTACATTGTCATGTTGTTGCATGCTTATATTGTCTTGCTTTATGTATGCATGCATTGGCCTTCTTTGCATGTCATTAGTTTTGTTAGGTTGATCATGTTACATTGCATTGAGTATGCCATGTTGTCCATTGCATTGTGTATGTTGTGTTCTTCACCTTGTGCATGCCATCTTACATTGCATTGTGTATGCCATGTAGTTGCATTGCATGTTTGCATGTTATTTGTTGCATTTTGTTTGCAGTAGGTGTTAATCCAAACACGGGAAACGAGAGACGTTTCATATTTGAAGTGATGAAACGTGCCTCAATTCTCGGTCGTCGACGCTCTTGATCATACATGATAGAGTTCTAGGCATTTATGTGTTTATTTTTGCATTCATTTTCATATTGAATCGTGCAACTTCGCCTCTCGACCATCATACATTGAAATGCGCGATTGGTGGCCCGAGGGTCGAGAACCACACTCCCTTGAGCTCATGAAATGATAGGGAGGGTGGTTGTGCACACATATCTTGCAAATACATTGCCATGCCCTTTCTTGCTCTCTGTTGGAGAAAACTGGAGTTTGGCAGCAACAACTGGTTGGCCAGCCAGAAAAACTAGCTGGCCGACCACTTTTTCTGGTTCACAACAAAGATAGGTGGCCGGCCATGGCTAGTGGCACCGCTAGGTGGTTGGCCACCCTCCCACAGGTTCCCATGGTGGAGTTTAAGCTTTCTGGAGCTTGGTGCAAGGTTCTGAGAACAATTGCAAACAGAGGCAAGTTGAGGCATCGCGACGGATTTCCGAACGAGGCGACCGAGCATGCATGCATTCTTCCCTCTGAGGGCATCTCTGTTTACTGCTTTACTTAGCTAATTTTCTTAGCTAGTTTATGCTTTGGTCTTGTAATTAAGTAGTTAATGCGTTTAGCTGCTCATTTGTTTTGTAATAGCTTAATTAGTTAGCTTGTTAGTTAGCTAGTTTGGTTGTGTAATAATTAGTTTAATTAGCTTAGATTAGCTAGTTAGCTTCTTATTCGGACCCTCTGTCGAGAGGGCCAACTGTTGTAATAAGCGTGCGTGTGTGGGATGCATGTCTTCCAGCCCCCATTTCTTTCTCCCTTTTACTTAACCGCTTATGATGGTTAGTTTTAAGGCATATTTCATTTAGCATACCTTATGCTTACATGTGTGCATCCATTCATCTGTCTTGCATGCACTGTGCTCGGCGTCTCATGCTAACTGCATTGTATTTCAATTCCTATTTGAATACATGTACCAAGTTGCATTTCATATGCCATCTTAGAATAGCCGAGCCTATTTTAATTGCATTCTCGCATGTGTTACATTAGCCATCTTAACATGAACTAGGATCATGCATGATTTCTAACTAGTTCTCTATTTTGGCTGGGAGTACACTGTAAGTGTTTATGCTTTAGCATCCCTACATGAGATGTGTATGATGCCATGATAGCATGCTTGCCATTAGGCTAACTGCTTATTTGATATAACTGCCTGAATGCCTGTGGGTGAAGGTTTGATTGCTTGAATTGGAATAATTCATTGAAATCCGCATTTTTAGCCTACTTGCGAGTAGCAAACTGCAAATCACTTTTCACAAACGAACATGCAATGTTTTGTTCCAACTTAGGCGATCTAGTCTATACTTGTATGCTGTGCACATCACATAGTAATTCTAGGTTAAATAACCGGAATAAGAACACTTGTGTTTTCAAAAACAAAATATCATGCTTACTACAGGCCGATCTTTGATCGGGCGAGCAGGGGTGCTCATTGCATGACCTTCCCCTCTCGTACCCAAGTTCCCGAGCCAAGGCAACTTTGGTGATGACGGACACGTGGCCTTAGACACGAGTCAGGGTTTCCTAAATTTCTCCCAAAATAAAATATCTAGGTGGCGACTCTGTATCTGGCAAAGCAGTCCATGTTTGACACTTCTTTATAAAAATCAGTTTTCCAAAACGATTTGCCGAATTTGGACTCTTTTGTGATTTATCGGTCTTACATCGCACATTGTAAGATTAGATTCAGAACCGTGACATGAGTCCGAACTTGTAGTAGCTAGAGAGCAAACCAAAATCTCGCGCCCTCGCAAGCACGGAGTGCCAGGAGTTCTCGGGGGCAGTCTACAGTCTCCGACCATGGAAACAGTGAAGTCATCCCCCAAGCTCTCCGGTTCGATCTGAGGATCCAAAAGGAGACAAGCCAATGCTGCCCCTATCTCAAGTTCACTGTTGTTGGACTCACCCTCTATACTCTGTTTAGCTTCAATAGTTAACTCAGTCTGTTCCTCTGAGGCTTCATCCTCTTGCAGCTGTAGAAAGAAGAAAATCTCAAAGCCAGGCAGATGCCGCTTCTCAGAGTTCAACCATGGCTCAAAAAAGCCACAAAATGGGAAGTTTTTCTCCTCCCGAACAAAGCGGCCGTTCAGAGTTCCCTGAATTGGTCTATGTACAAGCTCATAGTGCTTCCCACGTTGCTTAGCTTTGGCTCTCCCGGCTATTTCATTCCCTTTTCTCACCCAATCCTCCTTGGTGGGCGTATAGCCCAAGGCAAAGGCATAAGGGTTATGTGGCACTTCGGCCAGTGCAGTAACGTCCTTCCGGCTGCTCTTTCCTAATCCCATCCCGAGTATATGTTGTAGCTTGTTCATGAGGTAGATTGATTAAGCACTGACGTACAACCCCTCATCAATAACTAAGATGTTTTGCACCACCCAGGCCTCGGCAAAGGTAAAATTAGACAAGAAATCATCCTCATCGCCGTGTACAATCTCCAGTACTGGTGTAGTGACCTCCGGCGGAGGATGTATAGAAGAATTCCCAAAAACAATGGCTACCCCTTTTCCAAGAGGGTACTTTAGCATTTGATGTAAGATGGAAGAAATAACTTTTACTTGGTGCAGCTAGGGTCGCCCAAATAACAAGTTAAAGGTAGCCGGAACATCCAGGACATGAAACTCAAAATCTTGTTAGGCCAGCCTGACTTGTGTTATAATCTGAACTGTTCTCATCACCTCTCTGCTTATGTTCTCATAAACCCGGATCACCTGAGCCGCTGGTACAAAATCTGTTGGCTTCAAGCCAATAGCATAGGCCGTGCGAGATAGACAAACATTAATCGCAGACCCCGTGTCAACCAGTACAACTGGTACTTACTTCTCCTTACATTCAACTGAGATGCATAAGGGTTTGTTATGCACAGAGCCCTCGGGTGGCAATTCCTTATCCGAGAAGGTCAAGGTGGGCGAAGCACCTCTTGGGAAGACAAGTCCCACTAGTTGTTCCGAGGTTGTGTCGATAAACAGCTTGGCCTTATCCATTGCTGACAGAACAGCTTACCGGTGCATTCGTGAAGCCATGAGCAACCCCCAGATAGATATGTCTGCTTGAATCTTCTTTAACTGTTTCAGCACAACTTCTTCTTCCAACTGCTTGTCCTTCTATTTTTCGGCCTCTTTATCCTTTCCGGATGCTTCTAGTTGGTCTAAGTGTGGGGGTTCGAAGTACCGCCTCTCCTAGTCATGTGATCCACCACCTCAGAGTACCAAGTGTCGTCTGGCAGGTCTTGGCCCCAATCCTCGTCTGTGTGGGCAAGATGCAAATCATCATCTTCCCACCATACTCCTTCGACAACCGACAGGCAATTGTTCAATTTTGTTGTAATTACTCTCACATCATAGTTATCCCCCGCAGGGTGTTTGGCTTTTCTAGCTTCCTGACTATTCCCATCCTTTTTGTATTCAAACCGCTTCAGTGCGGCTTCTTGCTCTATATCAGCAGTACCAATGACGCCCACTTCTTAAGCGAAATTCTTAGTACCGGCGCTCTCCGGCAGCTTCCCTTTGTCCTCTTCCATTCTGACCCTTGTAACAGTTCCTGCTTCTGGCTGTTCCAGCTTTACTTGACGTCCCTCATCCACATCAGGTTCGTCACTGAGCCACCCCGAGTTGTCTGTCGACCCATTCAGGTCGAACCAGTCAATCTATACATTCCTAGGATCTTGTTCATTGTAGAATTGCAGATTGTCCAAGTCTTCTTCCAACTCTGTTCGATCATCCAGACTTTGGCTCTAGCCATCCTCCCAGACTACACTGACTTCCACTCCTATCGGCAGCTCTACACCTGGTCTGGCCTGATTGGTTGGCACAATATAACGGCATGGGTTGTATTCCTCCTTAACTAAATCCACGGAGCCCTTAAGCACTAGACTGATATTCTCATTCTCCACCAAGGCTAGCCTGCCTTCATCTACCAGAGTCACCACCATAAGTTCGGGTTGGAATGTGGACACGTTCACCATGCATAGATCTGTGCTTTCCGAGATGAACAGCGTCAGCTTAGGTTGGTAGACAGGGGTGATGTATATACTGGGTTGTAAGGGACGACCAATGTATGGATGAGGTTTATTTGCCGAGGTGGAGGGACCTGGTTATGTGGTGGAAGGGGATTTGTAGTGACATTGGGTTTTTCAAGAGGTGCTATCACCTTATTGTCAATGAGATCTTGAATCTCATGACGCAATCTGAAGCATAGATTAGTGTCGTGACCATGTTGTTGATGAAAAGCACAGTATTTGGCCGGGTTATGTTTAGGAGGGAGAGGATTGGGCAATGGGCGTTGTTCTAACGGTTTCAGATGCCCTTTTCTGATCAAGATCCTTAAAGCCACAAATAGAGACATGTAGAGTGGGGTGAAAACCCTCTGGCCTCGGGGTTGGTGTCTCGAGGTTTGTGAGGTTGTATTGGATGTGCCGGTAAAGGGGTTAGCAGTCTTGGGTGTGGTGGCGACCATACTCACATCTGAAGGCCGTACAACTACACTACCGCCAGTAGTTGCATTGGAACTGCGTGTGAAAGCCCTCGTGGGCTGCTCCTTCTCGTGGTCTATCAAACCTTGCTTCATTGCATCCTATTTTTGCACCCCTATCTCATGGAGGTCAGCAAAAGTAGACAAATGCAAGACTATCATTTTTTGTAACAGTCTTGGTTGCAAATTATGCACCACCATTCTGATCCAGTCCTTTTCAGCCGACCGGAAAGTCATCATGGAGTCCTTGGCCCTCCACTGGGTGACAAAATCCGAGAAGCCCTCATTCCCCTCCTGGTGAGTTGCTTCGAGATCACGAGTAGTGACCTCGATTTGAGTGTTGTAGGAGTACTACGTTGTGAAGGCCTTGGCCATCTCTTTCCAATTTATCTTCACAGAGTCTTCGAGCTTAGCATACCAGATGGCTGTTATACCCGACAGGGTCCGACCAAAGAGCAACAGCTTCTGTAGTCTGGTGAGACCCATGGGTCGTAGGATGTCAGAGAAGATGGACCATAGGATCCCCGGAACCATCAAACCAGTCTATATACGACATTTTGAATCTGTTTGGCAACGTCACCGCCAACTCAGTATAGCCATCCTCTGTGCCAGGGATCGAGTTCACACCCTGTGCTCGTTTAAAGAGCTTCTCCAGCTTGCTCACTTTCAGTGTAATAGGGTCGACCTCAATTTCAAACTGCGCTTCTGTTTGGTATGTCGGTGCTTTGGAGGTCCAGAGTGGAATCGGATGCACTGGAATGTCTGCATTTTCTTGGACACTAACTGTGGAAGCAGTAGCTCCGAGTACTGGAATGTTTGCAGGAGGTGGATGGGATCTGAGGTCGCCGCTTCTGCGCTTGTTGTTCTTCAGACCTAGCGATCAACTCGACTTCTTTGGGCTTCAATTTCCGCTTGGCAAGCTGTAACCTCCACTTGGCAATCAGCATGTAGCTGCATAGCCTCAATAGTTTGCTGGAGTTGTCGAAGCATATCTTCCATGTCAACTGGAGAATTTTGAATTGCCGGAACTGGCGAATACTCTCTGTCTGCAGTCGAAGTATATGATTAGGCCTGACTGGGCACAGGTGAGGTAAACGGTGACCGCTGTATTGGCGAATTCTGCCGAATCCTCCTCCGTTTAGTAACTGGCAGGAGTGACACAAACACTGGCTATCCCCTGACTAGATCCCTAGATCTACAAATCCTTCTAACTCGGGTCCAGAGTGCTTGGGGGGGGGGGTAACAGACTCATCTGAAGCAATGGTGAAAGACTACCTTACAAAAAGGAAATAAAGCAAAAAGAAACAAAAATCAGAAATCGCACAACACCTCGGCTCAGACAGAAACAACACACAGTTGCAATCATAAACTGGATAAATATACTCAAACAATGATTTCTGCCCCAAATTTCTGCCCTAAAACAGATACCCAGACTTGCAACTGATACATACATTCCTGTAGAGTTTCACTCTAAAGCACGTATCAAGCACATAAGAGCCAAAACACCCCTATGATGGGGTAGGGTTACCCTGTCCTAATTTCGTCAAAAGTTATATGCAAGCAAGTGGTTTCAAACAATTCTTGCATTCGGGTGAGCAACCTGTCCTAGTCAGCGGTAGTCTAGATCCAAGGGTTGTGTTCCCATCGTGGCAGAGCCCACAACCGGTCAGCCTTTTGGTGAGCTTTTGCAAGCAAGCCTCGGGCAAACCGTTCAGGAATAGCAAATGGAAAATACTGTGACTTAGGTGCATCGATGCAAATGCAAATGCAAATGCAAAGAAACACTTAAGTATAGATAAAACAACATATCATGAGTTCGAGTCAAGTTCTCTAAGTCACCAACGGAGTCGCTTGAAACTGTGGACTCGCCTTTTTCTGCGCCCCACTTTTCGAAAAGGGTTTGAAAAGAAAGCCTCACAGTTCGGACTCCCGCGGTTCTGAATCTAGTCTCACAAAGTGCAATGTGAAACTAATAATCACCAAAGAGTCCAAATTCGGCAAACCTTTTTGGAAAATCGATTTTAAATCAAATAATGCCAAAATTGCACTGCTTTGCAAGATACAGAGTCGCCACCTAAATATTTATTCTTTTTGGAAAATTTAGGAAACCCTGACTCGTGCCAAAGGCCACATGTCCATCATCACCAAAGTTGCCTCGGCTCGGGAACTTGGGTACGAGAGGGGAAGGTCTTGAAATGAGCACCCTCGCTCGCTCGATCAAAGATTAGCCTCTACTAATCATCATATGATGTGTTATAAACATTATGTGTTCTTATTTCGGTTATTAAACTAGCTTTACTATGTGACGTGCACAAGCAAGTATAGACTAGTCGCAAGACTTGCAACAATTCAACTCATGTTTGTTTTTTAAAATGGTTTGAATTTACCACCCTCAAGTGGGCTTAAAGATGCGGATTTGCCACCAAACATAGTGGGCTTAAAACATGATAATTGCCACAACAAAGTGGGCTTAAAACACCATTTCTTAAATCGTTTCAATTCAAACAACAAGCCTTCATCCACAGACATTCAAGCAGTTTAGCATTTAAGCACATAGCCTCATGGTAAGCATGCGAAACATGGAAACGTGGCATTCGCACTCATGCAAGTATGCTATAGCATAAAACTCACCGAGTACTCGAAGCGAAAACAAAAACTAGTTAGAAAAATGCATGATTCCTAACTATGTTAAATGACTAATGTAACACATGTAATGATGTAACTAAATAGGCTCGGCTACTTAATCATGGTATTTGCAAGACTTTGATAGCATGCTTTGAAACACGTATTCAAAGAAGTATTGTATTTGCAATGCAGTTCGAATGATACGCCGAGCCTCGATACATGCAAGACAAATAAATGGATGCAAACATGCGAGCATAAGGCATGCTAATTGAAAATGTCCCTAATCGAACCATCAAAAGTGATTAAATAAAAGGGAGAAAGACGTGGGGTTGGAAGACATACACACGCGCACGCACACTTATTACAACAGTACACCCTCGCAAAAGAGGGTCCAAATGAATAAGCTAACTAGCTATGCTAATTAAGCTAACTAATTATTACAACAATTGAAACAAATTAACTATTCTAGTTAATTAATTATTACAACATGATATTTAACAAACTATTCTAAGCTAATTAAATACAAAGCAATTAAATTTATTAATTAGCTACCACTAATTAACTAGACAAAGAAATTAAATGGCCTCGAGGGGCGAGGGATGCATGCTTGATTTCTCCACCCGAAAAGCCACCGCCTCGCCATTGAATACCTCTGTTTGCACATTTTTGAACACCAAATAAGCTACCAACTTCCAGAACACCTATGTTCCCCTTTTTAATCACACTGAGCAACTTTCTTCATTGATGGTCGGTCGGCTACTGCTGGTGGCTCATCGGCCACCCCTACCATGAACTTCCTTTTGCTACAACATGGAGCAAACAGAGACAAAACAGCGTACTCTCAAGGAGTGTTTGTACTGTTACGCTCCTTATCATCACACAAGTTCAAAAAAGTGTAACTCTCGACTCTTAAACCATCAACCAAGAGTTTTCCATACATGAGGGCTAAGGAACCAAGCTTGTACAAGCTTAATGAGTGCAAAACAAGACTCAAAAGGACCACCACCCTATCATGCACGATCAAGGGTGATAGTGACTAAGGAACATGGTACATTTCATCACTTTAAGTATGAAATGTCCCATTTTCCTCATGTTTGAATTAATGTCCGAGTCGAACACATGCAATGCAACATGAAGGATGTTTATCTTGCCTCTTTTACTTGTTCATTTTTTTTACTCATTTTACATTACCGATTCATTCTTTAATCGATTAAGTCCATTGGTGAGTGTCTTCTAAAGCGAACTAAGTGTCAACCAAAGGGGTAGTTCAAGGCATTAAGGAAGCTTCATGCCGTTGGTAATGAACCCTCAAAAGAGGATTAAACCATTAAGCATGAGCCTTAACCTCAAGCTTAAACAACCCTAAGGTTGCAACAACCCTCAAACAAAAGAAAAAGTGAAGCAAAGAGGGAGGTTGCAGAGATGTTAAGTGCTAGAATTAGGCATGAAAAAGCGTTAAAACATGCAACCAAGACACACAAATGATGCTCAAAGTCTAGCAGCACTAAGCTAGTGACGGAAATCACACCACAACTATACAAAACAAAACTCAAATGACCGAAATAGCGCAAAAGAGAGCTAAAGCAAGTCAAAATAGAGGCAAAAACATGCTGGACTAAAGCTAAGTTAGGCTAGAAAAACAAACCAACATGTGAAGCTAACAAGGCATGCAAGCAAGACACAAGGAGGGGAGGCTAACCCCTCCAATTTTGGACTTCAAAAGAAGGTTTTTGTCACTGAAAAACCTCTAAATTTCAGTGGTCAAAAGGTCCAAAAAGTTTGATTTGAATGTGATGAAAAATGGTGCAAAAGTCTAAACCATTAAACAACAAGAACGGTGGATTACCCCTTAACACAAGATAGCCTCAAACCATCATTTTAAGCCTCAAAAACAGAGTTTTTTATAGTTGAAAACCAGCCCAAAAACAATACAAAGGATGGGAAAACAAGTATTCAAAGCAAGTATACTAATCAAGTAAACTACTTTTTGAAGCTCAAGCACAAATTAAGCAACAACCCAAGCTTAAACCTTATTCTAGAGCACAAACAAGACTCCAAGAGACCTTAGCTCCAAGGTGGCCAAGTTTGATTAAAGGTTGATGTGAAAAAGTGTAGAGAAACTAGACTTTAAGGCACTAAAATAACAAGAGGAAGAGAGAATTCTAGAGAGAGAGGAGATTTTTAGTCTAAAATGTCTAACCCTCCAAAATAGGGAAGGAACCCCCCTATATATAGAAAATCAAGTCTTGAGCTTGAATACATCCTACCATACACGTGTATAAAGATGCAGCTCAGTGAGCAACAGCTGGCACAACTGGCAAACAAATATCTGGAAAAAGAGACCAATGGCCGTCAGCCACCACTGGTAGCCGACAGGAAGAATCCATGGCCGACAGATCCCAAGGCTGGCCGACAGGTCACCCTCTCTTCCAAGCCAAAGACAACAAGCTCTTGGTCCAAAAACATGCACAAAACAAGCAAGGTTTAGAGGCTCAAAGACAAGGCGCTCCGTCGAGGAATTTGGGCACTCAAAATGAACACAAACAAGCACAATCATCGAGTGCACAAACGATGACATCCAAGTCTTGAGGTCTATCAAAAATGGGGTGTCTACAACTGGGTGATCTGCCAAGAACTCATCTACCGCTCTACCATTAACAGACTTGCGAGTAGCATATTTCAAATCAAATTCGGATGGGAGAAGCAACCAACGGGCTAGCCTACCCGTAAGTGCTGGTTTCTCGAAGAAATATTTGATGGGGTCTAATCTCGAAACCAGAATTATGGAGTGAGCTAACAAGTAGTGCCTCAATTTCCTCGTAGCCCATACCAAGGCTAAACAAGCCTTCTCCAGCGGGGTGTAACGGGTCTCATAGTCCAGTATTTTCTTGCTCAAATAGTAGATGGCTTTCTCCACCCTATCCTCAGGTTCTTGAACAAGCATGCATCCCATCGTTGTGTCCGTTACTAACAGATACAGAATCAACGGCTTCCCCGGCTCTAGCGGTGACAACACAGGCGGGTTCTAAAGGTACTGCTTGATTTGCTCGAAAGCGAATTAACATCGGTTATCCCATTGGAATTTCTTTCCTTTCTTGAAAATACCAAATAGTGGTTTATGAGTCAAGGTTAATTTTGTGATAAACCGTCTTATAAATTGCACTTTACCTAGAAAGCCTAGCACCATCTTTTCAGTCCTTGTTGGTGGCATTTCTAGGATGGCCTTGATTTTGGAAGGATCTACCTCGATGCCCCTCTGTGTAATCAAGAATCCCAGCAGTTTCCCTGCTGTCACGCCGAAGGTACACTTCTGTGGATTCAACCTCAACCTGTATTCTCTGATCCGTTGAAAGAATTTCTTCAAGGTGGTGTAGTGGCCCTCTCTTTCCTTGGACTTGACAATCATGTTGTCCACATACATCTCGACCTCTTTATGGATCATGTCTTACAGAATTGCAGTTGCAGTCCATTGATAGGTAGCCCCAGCATTCTTCAACCCAAACGGCATCACTCTATAGCAGTAGGTTCCCCATGGCGTAGTGAAGGTAGTCTTCTCTCTATCTTCGGGTGCCATCAAAATCTGGGTATACCCGGAAAATCCATCCATGAAGAAGAGCAACGCATAGCCTGCGGTGAAGTCCACCAATTCATCGATGTGCGGTAGTGGAAAGTCGTCCTTCAAACTGGCTCTGTTCAAGTCTCTAAAGTTCACACACACTCGAATTCTATCGTCTTTCTTCGGCACTAGGACAATGTTGGCCAACCAAGTTGAATACTCAGATACTAGCAAAAACCCTACGTCTATCTACTTGGTGACCTCCTCATTAATCTTCAAAGCCCAATCTAGGCGTATTCTCCACAACTTCTGCTTGATGAGTCGGGCCTCGGGGTCAAGAGAGATCCAATATTGTACAATCTAAGGATCGATTCAAGGCATGTCTTCGTAGGACCACGCGAAAACATCTTTTAAATCTTTTAATAAAGTGACTAAGCGCTTGCGTTCCTCCGAAGACAACATGGACCTGATCTGGACTAGACGCGGATCCTTCTCAGTACCCACATTAATTGTAATGATTTCATCAACAAGGGGTTTTACAAAGCTCTTCTCCTCTCGATTAATCATATGTTTCAAAGCCAGAGGAATTCCTTCCTTATCATTTTCATTAAAATTTTGAAAATTATGATCAATGCAATAAACAAGAGGCACGGAAAAGTACTCAAAATCTACTGCAGCATTCTCATTCAAAAGATCCAACTCATTCAATTCCTCGGTTACAACCGACTCAAAAGAAAAGGAAAAAGACGACCTGGACAAAACTTCGGCATCCGGGTTATCAACCCCAGGAATACCGGACCCAAAATCAAAAGAACCGGAATCTGATTCCGATTCCACAGACTCTGTGGAATCAGATTCTAGTTCACCACCTGACTTAGAGCTAGTGGATGGGTAGCCCTCGTCGAACTACCAGACGAGGGATGGTGTGTCAAATGCATCCAGAATATTGCTGGAAAGGTTCAAACCCGATTGGTCTCCGATCATGGAAATGGTTAGGTCATCCCCCAAGTTCTCTGAGTTGATCTGAGGATCCGAAATGAGACATGCTAGTCCTGCTCCTACCTCAATTTCATCGTTGTCCGGATCATTTTTTGTGCACTGTTCAGCTCCAGCGATAACAGATTCTGCCTTTTCCCCTGTGGCTTCATCTTCTTACAGTTGTAGATCTCAGAAGATCTCAAAGCCGGGAACACGTTTCTCCTTTAAATTAAACCATGGCTCAGGAAAACCACAAAATGGGAAGTCTTCTCCTTCCCGGACAAAACAACCGTTCAGAGTTCCCTGAATTGGCCTATACACAAGCTCATAGCACTTCCCAGTTTGTTTAGCTCTGGCTCTTCCTGCCATTTCTTTTCCTTTCCTCACCCAGTCCTCTTTGGTGGGCAAGTAGCCAAGGCCAAAGGTATATGGGTTATGCGGCACTTCGGCCAGTGCAGTAATGCCCTTCTGGCCGTTCTTTCCTAATCCCATCCTAGGTATATGCTGTAGCTTGTTCATGAGATATACTGATTGAGCATTGACATATAAGCCCTCATCAATAGCCAAGATATTTTGTACCACTCAGGCCTTAACCAAGGTAAAACTAGAAAAGCAAACATCCTCATCGCCATGTACAATCTCCAGTATGGGTGTAGTAACCTCTGACGAAGGATGTATAGATGAATTCGCGAACAGAATGGCTACCCCCTTTCCAAGAGGGTACTTCAGTATTTGGTGAAGGGTGGAAGAGACAACTCTTACTTGGTGTAGCCAAGGTCACCCAAGTAGTAGGTTGAAAGTGGCTGGAACATCCAGGACAAAATATTCAATATCCTATTGCCCGGGTCCAACCTGCACTCTGATCTACACTGTTCCCATCACCTCTTTGCTTGTGTTTTCATAGGCCCGGATCACTTGGGCTGTTGGTACAAAATCCGCTGGCTTCAAGCCAATAGCATAGGCTGTGCGAGACGGACAAACATTGATTGCAGACCCAGTGTCAACCAATATAACCGGCACCCACTTCTCTCTACACTCAACTGAAATGTATAGCGATTTGTTATGTGCGAAGCCTTCGGGCAGTAATTCCTTATCCAAGAATGTCAAAAGCAGGCGAAGCACCTCCTGGAAGACAAGTCCCCCTAGTTGCTTTGGAGTTATGTTGATAGACAGTTTGTTTTATCCATTGCCGACAATACAGCTTGCTTGTGTACTCGCGAAGCCATAAGCAACCCCCACCTAGATATGTCTGCTTGAATCTTCTTCAACTATTTCAGCACAGCCTCTTCTTCTAACAGTTTTTCCCTCTATTTTTCAGCCTCCATGTCCTTTCTGGACACTTCGGGTTGGTCTAAGTGTGGGGGCTTGAAGTACTGCCCGCTTATAGTCATATGATCCACCTCCTCAGAATACCAGGTGTCGTCTGGCAAGTCTTGGCCCCAATCCTCGTCAGTGTGGGCAAGATGCAGATCATCATCTTCTCACCATACTTCTCCGACAACTGATAGGCAATTGTCCGATTTTGTTGTAATTACTCTTACATCACAGTCATCCCCCGTAGGGTGTTTGGCTTTCCCAGCTTTTTGACTATTCTCATCCCTTTCCTATTCAAACCACTTCAGTGCGGCTTCTTGTTCCGTATCAGCAGTACTAACAATGCCCAATTCCTGAGCTAAATTCTTAATACCGGTGCTCTCCGGCAATTTCCCCTTGTGCTCAGCCCTTTCGGCCTTTGTAGCAGTTCCTGCTTCTGGCTCTTCTAGCTTTGGTTGAAGTCCCTCATTATCATCTAATCCTTGGCTTGGGCCATCCTCCCGGACCACACTGATCTCCATTCTTGTTGGCAACTCCACCTCTGGTTTGCCTTGATTGGTTGGTACAATATAATGGCATGGGTTGTATTCCTCCTCAGATAAATCCATGGAACCCTCAGGCACTGAACTAACATCTCCATTCTCCACCAAGGGTGCCCTGCCTTCATCTACCACGGTCACCACCATAGGTTTGGGTTGGTATGTGGACACATTCATCATGCACAAATCTGTGCTTTCTGGGAAGAACAACGTCGGCTTAGGTAGGTGGATAGGGGTGACATATATACTGGGGTTGTAAGAGACGACCAGTGTTTGTATGAGATTAATTTTCCGGGGTGGAGGGGCATGATTATGTGGTGGAAGGGGATTTGTAGTGACATTAGGTTTTTCGAGAGGTGCTATCACCTTATTATTAATGAGATCTTGAATCCCATGACGCAGTCTAAAGCACTGATCAGTATCATGACTATGTTGTTGGTTAAAAGCACAGTATTTGGCCGGGTTGTGTTTAAGAGGGAGAGGATCAGGCAATGGGTGTTGTTCTAATGGCTTCAGATGCCCTTTTCTGATTAGGACCCTCAGGGCTGCAGATAAGGACATATAGAGCGGTGTGAAGACCCTCTGGCCTCGGGCCTGATGGTTTGAGGTTTGGGAAGTTGTATTGGATGTGCCAGCAAAGGGGCTGGCGGTCTTGGGTGTGGTAGTGACAGTATTCACATCTGAAGGCCTTGTAGTTGTACTACCGCTAGTAGTCGCATTGGAACTACATGTGAAAGCCCTCTTGGGCTGCTCCTTTTCACTGTCTATCAGCCCTAGCTTCATTGCATCCTCAATTTGCACCCCTATTTCGTGGAACTCAACAAAAGTAGATAAAGGCAAGACTATCATCTTCTGTAATAATCTTCCTTGCAAGTTACGGACCACCATTTTGATTTGGTCCTTTTCAGATGGCCGAATAGTCATCATACAGGCCTTGGCCCTCCACCGGGTCACAAAATCCGAGAAGCCCTCCTTCGGCTCCTAGCGAGTTGCTTCGAGATCACGAGTAGCGACCTCGATCTGAGTATTGTAGAAGCACTGTGCTATGAAGGCCTCAGCCATTTCCTCCCAGTTTCTCTTCACAGAGTCTTCAAGCTTAGGATACCAGATAGCCGCTATACCCAACAGGGTCCGGCCCAAGAGCGATAGCTTCTGTAGTCTGGTGAGACCTATTGGTCATAAGATATCGGAGAATAACCGTAGATGGACCATAGGATACCCGGAACCGTCAAACCGGTCTATGTACGACATCTTGAATCTATTCGGCAGAGTTACTGCGGAATCTGTATAACCATCCTCAATATCATGGATTGAATTTATGCCCTGTGCCCGTTTGAAGAGTTTTTCTAGCTTGCAAACCTTTAATGCGGTAGGGTCAACCTTGAATTCAAACGGCGCCTCCATCGGGAAAGTCAGTGCCTTGAAGGTCTAAGGTGGGATGAGATCTGCCTGAATGCCCACATTTTCCTGGACATTAATTGTGACCCCAGGTGTCGGGATTTCTGCTGGAGGTGCATGAGATGTGGAGGCTACTGCCGGTTGTCGTTGCTGTTACAGAAGCCTATCTACTACCTCTGCTTGGTGGGCTACAACCTCGGCTTGGCGAGCTGTGGTCTTAGCTTGTCGAGCAGCATCTAGTTGCATGTTCTCAATAGTCTGCTAGAGTTGGCGAAGCATATCTTCCATGTTGACTAAAGGATTTTGAACTGCCGGAACTGGCGAATACCCTCTGTCTAGAGTAGAAGTAGATGATTGGGCTTGACTAGGCACAGGCGAGGTAAAAGGTGACTGCTGAATTGGCGAATTCTACCGAATCCGCCTCCGTATAGTAACTAGTGGGAGTGAAACAAACACTGGTTATCCCCTAACTAGATCTCCAGATCTACAAATCCTTCTAACTTGGGTCTAGAGTGCTTGGAGGGTAACAAAATCGTCTGAAGCAATGGTGAAAGACTACCTTGCAAAAAGAAACAAAAATCAAAAACCGCACAGCACCTCGACTCAAACAGAAACAACATGCAGTTGCAATCATAAGCTGGACAGCTGTACTCAAACACTGATTTTTGCCCAAAAACTGATACCCAGACTTGCAACTGATACATACATTCCTGCAGAGTTTCACTTCAAAAGCACATATCAAGCAAGTGAGAGCCAAAACACCCCTATGATGGGGTAGGGTTACCCTGTCCTAATTTCGTTAGGAGTTAGGGGTTCACTATGCAAAACAAGCGGTTTCATTTAATCCCTGCATTTAGGTGAGCAACCTATCCTAGTTTGAAACAGTCTCTATGGTTTCCGACATGCATCTAGGTCGATTGGTCAAAAAGGGTACCTCAGCAAGACCACCTAATATACCTCTCACACTTAACACTGAGAAGTGAAAAGAGGATCAAACGGTACATCAGTAGTCTAGATCCATGGGTTATGTTCCCATCGTGGCAGACCCCGTAACCGGTCAGCCTTTTGGCAAGCTTTTCCAAGCAAGCCTCCGGCAAACCGCTCAGGAATAGCAGATGGCAAACACTGTGACTTAGGCGCACCAATGCAAATGCAAATACAAATAAACACATAAGTGTAGATAAAAAAACATATCATGAGTTCGAGTCAAGTTCTCTAATTCGCCAGCAGAGTCGCCAGAAACTATGGACTCGTCTTTTTTTGCGCCCCGCCTTTCGGAAAAGTTTGAAAAGAAAGGCCTCACAAGTCGGACTCTCGCGGTTCTGAATCTAGTCTCACAAGCGCAATGTGAAATTGATAAACACCAAAGAGTCCAAATCCAGCAAATCTTTTTGGAAAATCGATTTAAAATCAAATAATGCCAAAATTAGACTGCTTTTCCAAATACAGAGTCGCCACTTAAATATTTTATTTTGGAAAAATTTAGGAAACCCTGACTCATGCCAAAGGCCACATGTCCGTCGTCTCCAAAGTTGCCTCGGCTCGAGAACTTAGGTACGAGAGGGGAAGGTCATGAATTGAGCACCCATGCTCACCCGATCAAAGATCGGCCTCTACTAAATATGATATGATTTTTTATAAACATTATGTGCTCTTGTTCCGGTTATTAAACTAGCTTTACTATGTAATGCACACAAGCAAGTATAGACTAGTTTGCTCAATTTGGAACAATTCAACTCATGTTTGTTTGTGAAAATGTTTTGAATTTGCCACCTTAAGTGAGTTTAAAGATTGCAGATTTGCCACCAAAGAAAGTGGGCTTAAAACATACATTTGTTGAATCGTTCCAATTAAAACAATAAGCCTTCCTCCACAGGCATTCAAGCAGTTAGCAAGTAAGCACATAGCCTCATGGCAAGCATGCTAATCATGGCAATATTCACACTCATGCAAGTATGCTAAAACATAGAGCTCACCGAGTACTCCAAGCCAAAACAGAAAACTAGTTAGAAAGATGCATGATCCTAACTATACAAGATGTCAAATGCAACACATGCAATATGCATTTAATAGGCTCGGCTACTAATATGGCATATGGATCGATTTGAACAACATGCGGTTAAACAAGTATTCAAAGAAGTGTTGAAATGACAATGCAGTTTGAATGATGTGCCGAGCCTCGGTGCATGCAAGACAAGATGAATGGATGCAAGCATGCGATATGCTAAGTTGAAGCATGACCCTAATCTAACCATCAAAAGCGATTAAATAAAAGGGAGAAAGATGTGGGGTTGGAAGACATACACATACATGCACACTTATTACAACATTACGCCCCCGCGAATGAGGGTCTGAATGGATAAGCTAACCAACTAGCTACGCTAATTAAGCTAACTAATTATTACAAACCGAAACTAATTAACTAGCTAAACTAAATAATTATTTATAACACTTAATTAGCTACAACTAATTAATTACAACATGCATCTAAGCTAGATATTTAAGCGATAAGTGAGCTTGAAAATGCAAGGGACGCTCATGCACATGCTTGGTTTCCACCCAAAAAGCTGTTGTTTTGCTTCTACAAGCCTCTGATTGTGCATTTGATCACTGAAAATTCTACCAACTTCCAGAACACCCCTGCTTCATCTTACTAACACATTGTGCAAAAATCACTGATGACCGACAAGAGGGACAAGGGGCCGGTCGGCTACTAATGATGGTTGTCGGCCACTGCTGGTTCACACTTCCATGCTGTAACAGAGAGCAAAACAGAGCAAAATATTGTATTTTCACAAGTTGTTTGTACTGTTTACCCTTCTTATCATCACACAAGCTCAAAGGAGAGAAACTCTTGGCCCTCAAACCATCAATCAAGCAATTTCCATGCATGATTGCTAAGGGACTAAGCTTGTACAAGTTTAATAAATGCACAAACAAGACCAAAATGACCACCACCCTATCATGTATGATCCAGGGCAATGGTGACCAAGGAAAGTGGCACATTTCATCACTTTTGAGTATGAAATGTCCCATTTTCCTTATGTTTGAATTAACGTCTGATTCGAACACATGCAATGCAACATGGAAGATACTTATCTTGCCTCTTTTACTTGTTATTTTTTTTATTTACTCATTTTAATTACCAAACCATTCCTTAATCCAATTGTCCATTGGTGATTGTCCTCTAGTGGAAAGATGGTTCAAACCACAAGTAGCTTTGGGCATGAAAGAGGCATTACACTGTTGGTAATGAACCCCCTAAGGGATTAAACCATTAGGTGTAGCACCACCATTTCACACTTAGGCAAACAAGGGGTTTAAAACCACTTTCAAGGCAAACAAAAGAGTGACGAATTGAGGGAGATTGCAGAGATTAAACTGCTGAAATTAAGTGTAAAACAACACTAAAACATGCTATCAAGTCAAAACAATAGTGATTAAAGCCCTAAAACGCCAAGCTAGTGAAGGAAATTACACTACAACGATGCCATACAAGGCTCAAATGAATTAACCAGTCAAAAATAGAGACAGAACAGCCCTAAATATAGTCTAAAACATGCTGGACTTAAGCCACAAAAAGCTAAAACAATAAACTAATACATGAGGCTAACTAGGCATGCAAGCAAGACACAAGGATGAGAGGATAATCCCTCCAATTTTGGACTTCAAAATGAGGTTTTTGCCATTGAAAAACCTTTGAAATTCAATGGTTAAAAGGCCCTAAAAAAGTTGTTTGAAAGTGATGAATAATAGCACAAAAGCTTAATAAGCAAAGTAGCAAGAAGGGTGGACCAGCCTCTAACTCAAAATGACCTCAAACCAACACTTTAAACCATAAAAATAGAGTTTTTGACAGCTCAAAATCAGCCCAAAATAGTTGAAAAAGATGGGAAAATAAGTATACAAGACAAGCTTAAACAAGGCAAGTGCTATACCTTTGAAGCAAAGCACAAATTATGCACAAATTCGGCACAAATTCAAGCTCAAACCTCCTTCTAGACCTTAAACAAGACTCCAAGGAACCTCCTCTCAAAAATGGTTAGGTTTGATTAAGGGTTGGTTTGCAAAAGTATAGAGAAACTAGGCAACCAAGCATAAAATATCAAGAAAGAGAGAGAGAAAGGTAGAGAGAGATATTTTTTTGATCTAAAATTGCTAACCCTCAAATATGGGGAAGGAACCCCCCTATATATAGAAAAACAAGTCTTGAGTTTAGGAACATCCTACCATACATGTGTATGGAGATGCAGCTTAGTGTGCAACAACTGACACAGCTGTCAACAAATATCTGAAAAATGAGACTGGTGGCCATTGGCTACCACTGGTAGCCGACAAGCATAAGCCAAGGTCGACAGCCTATAGGGTTGGCTGACAGGTCACCCACTCTTCCAGACTTGAAACAACAAGTTTTTGGTCCAAAACAGTGCACAAAATAGATAAGGTTTCAAGGCTCAAAGACAAGATACTCCACCAAGGACTTCGAGCACTCAAAATGAACACAAACAAGCACAATCATCGAGAGCACAAGCAATGACCTCCAAGTCTTGAGGATGGTCAAAAATAGGATGTCTACAATTACCCCTAAGAGGCTCGCTAGGCCAAAAAACTGGAAGGGCGACCTAAGCAAAAGTTAGAGCACAAAAAATTAGAAAAAAGAAAAACTAAGCTCGCAAGATTGAAAACCCAGAAAGGGCGACCTTGGCAAAAGTTAGAGCGCAAAAGGAGAGCGCTAATTACCGAGTGAATCTGAATCGAACTACGTAAGGCCTGATTCCTATTTTTGGGATACGTAAGCAACTTCATTCTAAAGTGTAGCTGTAAACACCTCCAAATCAACTGTGTCCATATGTTTGATCAAAGCATCCTTGTCTGTTCGTTATTTGAAAGATCGGTTGTGATCCTTACCTTGAGAAAATAGCTGATTACAGTGCTGAGCAGTGCTATTCAGTCTAAGGGCAAGTTTCCATTTTTGGATTCAGGTTTGTACATCTCGAGGATAGATTCTATGTGTATCAAGTTGTGATCCTTATCGAAAATGGTTTTGAAAAGTTTTGATAAAAGTTGATTTTGTTCAAATTAATCTTTTTGCAACTTAGATGATTTTTGGACCAAAAGGAAAATTTTCAGTACCCACAACTTCAATTTCATTGATTTCAATACAAAGTTCTCCAGCTCTCGATACAAATCAAAGCTGCTTTTATTACATTCAAAAGGAAAACTTGAAAAGTTAAATCAAAGCAATAAACTTGGGGGCATAGATGAATTAGGTGTTCTTGCGTCCTCTCCATGCGCTTGTGGAAGCTTCCGATGCTAAAGTAGGCTCAGTCTGTGCTTCTTCATCAAACCAAGCCAGATATGCACCAGAAAGGGTGCAACTGAAATTGGGAGCAGGAGCCAAAAGTTCTCTCGTCCTCCAAGCATTAGGGTATCAAGCTAATTGTGAACCTCTAGGGGTGGACAACAGTTTATTCGAACCGCTCAAACTACCCAACCCGCATATAAATGGGCGGTTTCGCAAATATAATGTGGGCGGATGCGGTTTGAAATATGACAAATTTGCGAGTTGCGGGCGGGTCACAGGTTAAACCCACAACCAGCAAAAATCGCCTGCACTTTAATTATTATTCTTATTATTATTTTTTATATACCAACTTTGTAACTTTAACAAGAGCACCATTATGTTCTCTATGACACTAGGATCCTTATTTTTAAGTATTTCTCAACTTTCTTAATGCCGTAGAATTATCAAGTTCTAAACTTTGTTTCATATATAATTTTCATTGGTGACTCATCCACTTTTTCCTAATAAAATTTTCCTTCTGGTGGTTGATGGAGCTTCTAGTTTGATTATTAATTACTAAATTGGCAATTCTAACTGAGTATAACCTTTAATGCATTGATATACATTTTTTTCATGGCAAAAATGCTAATGTAGGGTCTCTTTGTTTTGGGTACTTTCATTTAATGCATTGATATTCAATTTTTATTTGTAAACTCATCAGAAAATTGTTGTCAAATGATCACAAATATATAAAACGAATCTGATGCCTAAATTCGATGGGAAAAAAAAACTCAAAAATTAATTTTTAAAGAAAAAAGTGTAAACCGCAAACCGCCCACAACCGCTCACACATCTGCAAACCCTATCCGTATAAACCGCAAACCGCACTACGGGCGATTACTGGTTAACTTTTTCCCAAACTGCATAGATGCGGGTAGGTCAAAACCAAACCGTAAACCGCACAAAATAGATCCGTAAACACCCCTATAAACCTCAAATTGGGAATGAAGCCGGGTACTCTACCCCCCTCTTTTGGCCAAGTTTGGTCTTGTCCGAATTGACGCTTGAACCGGAACAGAAAATAGAACACATAGTGTGTCAAGCCAATCAGTTGAATGCCTGGTTACCGAGCTATGTTGTAGCTCATCTAGGGAAGATCAAACCAGGGGCAACGCCAAGCAATGTCAGCAGCAAACCTATTGCACATCCAATGGCGCCACCACTCTTCGTTCGGGAAATCAACTAGCTGTTGGCGAAAAAAATAGCCTCGTACTGAATATGCAGGGCAAGAGTCCACTACCTTCAGCTTGTCCATAAGCCATATCTGGGAAAGAATGAAAGAAAAGAGAGATTAAAAGAATAGAGAGGTGTATGTTAAGAGAAAAAGTAAGAAAAGGGCTTTGAGGGAAAAGCAGAGCATGATGCCGAGTGATGTGAGAAACACATATGAGAAAGGCTGGAAAACATTACCTGAAGAAGTAGTGGACTTCCTGCAAATTTGTTTATCTTTTGCCAATGAAAGGTGTCTAAGTCCATCAAAGTCTCAGCTAACGCCGACCCAATGTAACTCTTGCCCTCTTTCAAGCCCTGTGCCACTTCAACTTACCGAATGCTAAACCTGACGAAATTAGGGGCAAGAAGGAAATGTGCTAAAATGCACAAACAAAGGGTATGTTGTCGAAAACCTCGCCAAAGAAGATCACCTCGGTGACCGGCATCAGAAAATCGATGAATCAAACTAGGGATATCCATCTCTCCATTCTAAACCGAGGATCAGGCATCGTGTAAAGTGAGCCCACACATCCTTTCCAAAGCTTGGATGTACCAAAACGGGGCTGAGGCAAGATTTCCTCATCGCGCTGGGACTCCATTAGCACTTGAAATTCTTCGATTGTTAGGCTTATCTCTTGTCCTCCAAAGTTAAAGACATGTGTAATTGGATTCCAACATCTAGCTACGACGTGTGGGAATGGAAAACAAAGTGGAGAACAACTTAGCCGGAATAGTGCATTTATGCCGAAACGCCGAAAATTCAGCTTTTCCGAGCCATCTAAAGTTGCAATCCAATTCGAGAGTTTTTGGGCAAAGAATGGCTCCATTTGTGAAGAGTTTGCAGCTAAAATGAAGAAAACACGAAGTTTGAACCTTTTGTAGAAGATAAGGTAGTGAGTGGAAGCCAGGTGTCAACATTCTGGAAGTTCCTCACATTGGTGGCCGACAGACCACCTTGGTAGCCGACTGGCCACCACTGGTGGCCGACAGAATCCATTCATGGCCGACAACCCTTTTTGCAGACCTACTATCCACCTTTGTATTGAGAGTGCTGAGAACCTTTGTTTTGTTCTGCTCTTTGTATATGTTAAGGTCTTGTTTTGAGTCCTTTTAGTTTTAGCAAGTTTTTTGTGTTGTATTTAGGTTGTTTATCGAGCTATTTCGTTCATCAAGTTATTTATCAAGTCATTTTTGTTGTATATGGGATTGTTCTGTTGTTTATCGAGTTGTTGTTATTTTGATTATCGAGTTGTATTACTTTGTTTATTTCAGTTGTTGGTCGGTTCGTTACCTAATTCAGACTGTTGTCGCAATATAAGTATTCGGTTTTCAATGCCAAATTCAATCTCATTTTCATGCAATGCAATGCTCATGATGCAAAATATAACACTTTTTCAAAGAAAAATTGGTTTTCATTCCAATCATGGTTGTTTTTACAAAAAGTGCAATACAAGTTTTCATAGCAAATAAAACTATTTGAGGTTGTACAAAGTGCTAACACTACTAATAAAAGAAACTAAGAAAAAATACAGATAGATCAACGCCAGCCATCTTAGACTTGTGAGGTCCTCTTCGTCCTTTTCCTGGGTGGGGACTCAGAGCTGTCTCCATCTGCACCGTTGTCTGAACCGAATGCCGAATTGGAACCAGAGTCATCGCTGCTCTCTGCCTCAGAACCTGGCTCAATTGCATCGCCACTAACAGAACTCAAGCCGGCGTCATCGTCTCCACTCTCAAATGACTCAGCATGCTGACTCGCTGCCTCCTCAGCCTCACTGGTCTTAGTATCATCCTCACTCAAAATAGGCTCTAAAGGGCCACTCTCAGCTCAGGCATTCCTAGCTCAGCCTCAGTTGCGTACTGGAGCCTATCTCTCTCTCACATCTTTGGAAGACACCTGCTATTGATCTTGTCGGTCAGATAGGTGGGACTTGAAAAGACAGTTGTTATATGTCAGCCACAGTATGTGTATCAGAGATGCAAGTATGGTGTGCAGAATGAGTATATGTAGAAGTCAGGTACAGTGTATGAATTCAGATGCGATTATATCGATCTGTATGAGATATTTTCAGTTGAAATGTCAGTTTCAGTATGTCAATGGAAATTTGATGACTGGAATGTAAGAAAACTGAAGAAATAACCTGAATGTCGTGGAAGCCGAGCAATGCCTCCCTCCTCTATATCATGCCCTCGAATAAGGCTAATAGCTCTAGCAGATCCTTGATGTATCCAACAGGTGCCTACAAATGCATTGGAAATGATCAATGTCCAGAAGGAACAAATATCAGAAAGAAATGAGAAAACTAAAGAATGGGGTACATACCAGGGGTGCATCGGGAGCTCTAACGTATCTGTGTCCTACTGCTGCAGGCTCAATCGGGATCTGGTATGCCTCCCCAGTATACCGCCAACATGTGAGTACAGTAGGCAGGTCTGGCTAGCCGGTCCTCTGCCTCGTCTGGGCGGCCCCTCTATGACCCGTCCTGGTTGCCCTGGGTACTCTGGCTCTCGTTCTCATAGCTGGAGCTCTCATCTCTTCACCTTCGCAACTAACAGTCAAAGAGGGCACGAGGTGTGTCTCGATGAATGTCTCATAATCACCCTCCCCCAAGAAGTAATCGGTGTCCAAGCCTCTGGAAAACTAGATCATCTCCTGGGAGGTGAGCTGCTCTGTAGCTCTCATAGATGATGGGGCGACATGGGAACTATCGGCTACGGTAAACCCAAAGTCTGGTGTACGAAACGCTCGCCTAGAAACCAGGCCTGGCAAACCGGACCCTCGAATAGAAGTCAGAAACGGGTGGCCCCCTAAGCTCCAGCAAACTGGTCCCCGACTCCCTCAGGCATTGTTGCCCAAGGTTACCACGTGATCTGTAACTAGAGAAATGCACAGCTTGTTAGCTGCCAGAATATTACAATATGAACCAGAGATGAAAAAGTCACAGTGTCGAAGTACTAGCAAAAGAATGAAAAAGTCCCTCGGGTCCTCCGCAGGCATCTCCCGTCATACCAGTAAGAGTACGGCACGATAGGAGGCATCTCCACTTCTGGCTCTGGGGCAAGAGTCGAGAAGTAGGCATACACCCAAAGCTGCAAAAAGAAAAGGGCCATATTAACTATACAGCAAAACATATAGAATGCAGAAAGCAGAATGTGTGCGTTGTGTACAGAAAGTACAAGTGTGAGTGCAGAAAGCAGAATGTGTAGTGCAGAAAGTACAAGTGTGAATGCAGAAAGCAGAATGTGTAGTGCAAAAAGTACAAGTGCAAAGAAGAAAGCATGGTAGGAAATGCAAAGTAAAAAAGGTAAATCATACCTCCCGGGCTCTCCAGTAGCCATCCGACCCTGTTTCCGCTCTTGCGGGATGTCGAGCTCATATATCCATATAATGTGGCAAGGCCAGCACCGCCCCAATCATAAACACAGACCTGAGACAAGTCCACCACTGCACTTAGGAGATATAACCCAATAGTGTTCGCTCTGTTTGTGAACAAAGTGGTGTCGAAGAGGAACATCAAGAAGCCTTGAGCATAGTGCTCGATCTCCTCTAGGGTCTCTAGCTCTCTCCCTCGAAACTGCTCTTCAAACTAGTGGTACCGTACCATCCCTGATTGGAAGAGAGGTGGGCATGCTCCAAGCAGGTAGATTCATGCCACCTTCCACTCACCCATGTCTATATCATAAGGGATCGAACGACCCCTACCTTTATGCCAGTGAGCATAGAGAAATCATAAGGAGTCATCGTCATCTCTCCCGCGGTAAAGAAGTGGAAAGAGTTGGTGGTATCCTACCACCTCTCTACCAATGCTCCAAGTAGAGGTCGACTCGCTATGAGGCGTGATAGCCCCATGCAGAACAAGCCAAAGCCGGCCTCATCAACAATGTAGCAGACACCATCGGGAAGCTCCATATACCACTCCCTCGCTGATGTGCTCCAGCCTCTGATACAACGGCAGTCCTCTTGTGATCAGAACGAGTAAGTGTAAGAAATACAGTGCAAGAATGTATGTGGAATGAACAGGTGAAAAGTAGTGTGAGAAATATAATGGAAAAGTGTGGTTTAAGCAAGAAATGCAAGGTACACTGAAGAAAACATGAGAATACAGTGTATACCTTGGTGGCATCGTAAGATAAATGGGAGGCCAGCTCTCGTAGCAAGAGATCATCTAGTGTACCTCGCTCAAACCCTCTAAAATGCCGAAGACTCTTAGGTGCTAGCACATATGCCTAAGGATCATATGTTGTCAGGTCGAAGGTTCGAACCTTAGGTGGTAGTAGCACATGCTCGGGCTCTGTCTCCATCTCTGGGAAAAACTAGAGTGGAATCTCTAGGGAAGCTCTGTCATGAGAAACGTCATCCGCCATCTGAAAAGAAGATGAGAAAGTGGTCGAAAATGAGCAAGATAGGTGAAAAATGCCAAAAGTCAACTCAAGTCAACCCTAGGAGAGAGAAACGGGTAGAAAAAGTCAAAGCCCGGGAAAAAGCACAGAACCCAAGAAGAACTCGAGGGAAACAAGCCTCAAGTGGTGAAACTCCAAGAAAAAGTACCGAAATAGAATTTCAATCGGTTCAAAATGGAGTATACAAAGAGGATTTAGTGAATCAAATGTCCGTGGGCATTGGAAAACACGTATAAAGCTCGGATCTAGAAGGGAAAACTATTTAGAGAGAGAGAGAGGGTTTTCGAGTTTGGAGAAATGCGAAAATGAAGTTTGGGTGTGTATATTTAAAGACCCACGGTGAAAAGACCGAATTGGTCCCGATCTGCCATTGGTGGCCGACAGGCCCCATTGATGGCTGACAATGTTCAAGGGTGGCCGACACCCTCCTCTGGTGGCCTTCCATTGCCCAATGCTCCTCCTTTGAGTCTTGATGCTGTTTTGTGTCTTCATTTCTCAAGAAGTGCAAGGAAAGTTCACTTTTAAGTTCGAATTGCCTTTGCAGAAGCTCCAAACCTTGTCTTTCGTACATGATGTTCATTGCTAGTCAACATGAACGAGGTGTATCCTTTTAAAACATGTTGCAACTCTTCTGAGAGGTAAATCGGAAGTTGCGACTGAGTTGGTTTTATAAAATACGCTTTTGTCATTGCATAAACGTGCATCTCTATGTCGTTGCATGGAATATGCATTTCACATATACTATTGCATAAAATATGCATTCTGTTACGTAGAACATGTTGTTAATCTTGCATAGAATATGCGTTTTGTACTATTGATTGTGCATAGAACATGCATTTTGTACTGTTGCATTAAACATGCATTCCAATGTAGCATAGAACATGCTCATGCTCTCGTTGCATAGAATGTGCTCCTGTTTTGTTTCTCGCATGTTTTGCATAAAACATGCCGTTAACATTGTATCTTGGTTATTCGTCTTGCATAGAACATGCATTCTTACTGTATTGTACCTGTTAAGTTTCTTCCTTATGCAGGCACGATATTGTATATATGGTTCATTCAAAGCTGGTGCAACCAGATGATATTGTATGTATGATTCATTCATAGGAGTTCCAGGTAGAATCACTTGTACCCCTCAAATCACCTCTTCTCCTCTCGTGTGCAGCACGTTAGGACCCTCCAGTTAAAAACATTTGTGTGTCCTGATGTTTATACCCTCTTTCGGTCACCACCCTCCAGTTAAAAACATTTGTGTGCGTCTTGAAATTTATCACTTCCCTTTGGTTACTTCCTCCGGTTAAAAACATTTGTGTGCATCCTGATGTTTATACCCTTTTTCGGTCACCGCCCTCCAGTTAAAAACATTTGTGTGCATCCTAATGTTTATACCCTTTTTCAGTCACCGCCCTCCAGTTAAAAACATTTGTGTGCGTCCTGATGTTTATACCCTCTTTCGGTCACTGCCCTCTAGTTAAAAACATTTGTGTGCATCCTGATGTTTATACCCCCCCTTCGGTCACCGCCCTCCGGTTAAAAACATTTGTGTGCGTCCTGATGTTTATACCCTCCTTTGGTCACCACTCTTCGGTTAAAAACATTTGTGTGCGTCCTGATGTTTATACCCTCCTTTGGTCACCACTCTTCGGTTAAAAACATTTGTGTGCGTCCTGATGTTTATACCTTCTTTCGATCACTGCCCTTCGGTTAAAAACATTTGGGTGCGTCCCGGTGTACACATCCCTCTTTTTCCTTCTGTGTGCAACACATTAGGATCTTGGTTGAGACCTCAAGTACGCTCGACGGTCGCTCTTCGCTTTTCTTACCCGTCGCCTAGTTAAGTTCACATAATTTTCTTACATCCTTTCTGTATGAAATGTGGTTTGGTTCATAATTCCCACGCGTAGCGTGTTTGCTTACTCCTTCTTATGATTGAGATTGTTGTACCTTGTTTTGGTTTGCTTGCATAGCATTTGCATTCAAATGTTTCGTTACAGCCTCATTGCATGATCATAAGTTATGTTCCTGCATCGTGCATATCGCTTGCATCTTGCTCTAGAACTACGTTTGTTTGATTCCTTGCAAAGAGATACGTAGGCAGCCCGCGAGCGCAACCGTTTTTGTCTTGCTTGTTTGTTTGTCCAAGTCTTCGACCTTGTCAAAATGGGTCGTCTCTAGGCTTTGACATTCACTCCCGTCATTTCATGACTTCTGAGTTCTATCAAAGAGAGGCAACTGTAAACACCCCATTTTTGATCGTCCTCAAGACTTGGACGTCATCACTTGTGCATATGGTGATTGTGATTGCATGTGTTCGTTTTGAGTGCCCGAAGTCCCCGGCGGAGTGCCCTGTCTTTGAGCCTTGAAACCTTATCTATTTTGTGCCTTGTTTTGGACCAAAACCTTTTTCTTCTTGCCTGGAACTTTTGGTGACCTATTGGCCACCACCATAGGCTGTCGGCCATGGATAATGGTTGTTGGCCAGGGGTGTGGCTGGTCGGCTACCAGTGGTGGCCGACGGCCACCAATGCCTTTTTCCAGATATTTGTTGACAACTGTGCCAGCTATTAGCACATTAAGCTGCATCTACCTACACGTGTATGGTGGGATGTTCCTAAGCTCAAGGAGTATTTTTCTGTAAATATGGGGGTTCCTCCCCTATTTTGAGGGGTTAGCAATTTTGGAACAAAATTCTCTCTCTCTCTCTCTCTCTCTCTCTCTCTCTCTCTCTCTTACAATTTTGTGCTTTGTAACTAGTTTTCGCTACACTTTTACATACACTACATTGATCAAAGTTACTTCTCTTGAGCTAAGGTTCCTTGAGACTTGTTTTAAGCTCTGCCAAGTGGTTTTAGCTTGGATTTGTGCCTAGAGTTGCTCTTTGCTTCAAGAGGTAGTTTACTTGCTTTGTTCACTTGTTTAGTATACTTGTTTTCTCATCTTTTTAAACTATTTTGAGGCTGCTTTTGAACCAAAAAAAACCTCTATTTTTATGACCTAAAAATGTTGGTTTGAGGCCATTTTAAAGTTAGAGGTGGTTCACCTTTCTTGTTTGTTAGCTTGTATAGCTTTTGTGTCTTTATTCATCACTTTCAAACCAACTTTTTTGGGCCTTTTAACTACTGAATTTCAGAGTATTTTCAGTGGCCAAAAACTTATTTTGAAGTCCAAAATTAGAGGGGTTAGCCTTCCCTTCTCATGTCTTGTTTGCATGCCTAGTTAGCTTCACATGTTAGCATGTTTTTCTAGCTTAACTTAGCTTGAGTCCAGCATGTTTTGCACTCTATTTTAACCTGTTTTAGCTCTATTTTGGGCTGGTTAGTTTATTTGAGTCTTGTTTTGCATAGTTATAGTGTTAATTCCTTCACTAGTTAAGTGTTTTAAGGCTTTAACCATCATTGGTGTGAGTTGGTTGCATGTTTTTAGTGCTTTTATCACTCAATTTCAGCACACACAATCTCCGCAATCTCCTTCATTTCTATGCTTTTTCATTTGTTTTGAGGGTTGTTTCAACCTTAGGGTTGTTTAAGCTTGAGGTTGAGGCTCATGCTTAATGGTTTAATCCTTCTTCGAGGGTTCATTACCAACGGCATGAAGCTTCTCTCATGCCTTAAACTGCCCCTTGGTTGACACTTCTTTCACTTTAGAAAACACTCACCAATTGACAAATTGATTAATGAATGGTTTGGTAATTAAAACGAGAACGAGTAAACAAAATTGGCAAGTAAAAGTGTGCAAGATAAGCATTCTTTGTGTTGCATTGCATGTGTTCAAATTGGACATTAATTTGAACACAAGGAAAATGAAACATTTCATACTCAAAGTGATGAAATGTGTCATTTTCCTAGGTCAGCATTGCCCTTGATCATGCATGATAGGGTGGTGGTTATTTTGGTCTTGTTTGTGCATTTATCGAACTTGTACAAACGTAGTTCTTTGGCCATCATGCAATGAAATTGTTTGGTTGATGGTTTGAAAGCCAAGAATATCATTCATTTGAACTTGTGTGATGATAAGGAGGGTAAACAGTACAAACAACCTGTGAGAATACACTGTTTTGCTTTGTTTTGCTCTCTGTTGCAACATGGAAGTGTGAACCAGCAGTGGCCGTCCGACCAACATTGGTAGCCGACCGGCCCCTTGTCCCTCTTGTCGACTGTAGACACCCCATTTTTGATCGTCCTCAAGTCTTGGACGTCACCGCTTGAACACTCGGTGATTATCCATGTTTGTGTTTGTTTGGAGTTCCCGGAGTTCTCGGCTACGTGCCTTGCCTCAGGATCTCCGAACTCGACTGTTTTGTGTCTGGTTTTGCACCAAACACTTGTGTTTTGCCTTGGAGGGGCAGGGAATGCCTCGTGAGGCATCCCCACACACCACCGGCACTAGCTAGAGGCCACCGGCTGATTTTTGTTGCCACCGGCAATATATATTGCCGGCCGGCACTCTTTGTTGCCGGTCGGCAGTCATTTTTGTCAAAATGACATTTTTGGCCAGCCGACTACTATTCATCTGCTTTTGCAGATATTTTAGGACAGCTGGATGGCATTTTCTTCCCCTCTATACATGTGTATGGAGGGATGCCCCTCTTGTTTGCTTACTTGCTAAGTATTACAAGATTGCCTCCTCTATAAGAGGAGGCCTTCTCTCCCTTGCTCAAGGGTTAGAAAAATTAGAGCTCTTTGCTTAGAAAATACAGAGGAAGCTCTGGTTTTAGGGTTAGGGTTCAATACATATCCTATCTCTATATTACTTTTGTGTGTGTTTTAGTTCATACTATTGCACACAAGCACCTAGTGCTTCACCTTCCTTGGGCTACTGAGGTTCTAAGGGCTTGTTCTTGATATTTTTGACTGGATTGGAGCTTAACGAGGCAACAAGAGTACCCTTTTCGAAGAAGATCAACAAGGGTAAGAAACTAGTCCTTTTTACCCCATTTTTGCATCCTATTTCTACCTATCTTAGAGCTATTTTTGTGCTTAGTGTATAATACAAAAAGTTTTGTTTTTAGGCCCTATTGATTGTTTGTTAAGAGTGTTTTGTGGTTTGGGTGTGTTTGACAACCATTAGGCCTTGAAAGGCCCTCATTTTGTGCTATTTTGTGCAAGTTTCGAGACTTTGGTGTTTGGGCCTCTTCACCACTGAAATCTTGAGGGATTTCAGTGGTGGAGATGGTGCCTTGAAGTCTCCAAAAGGGGAAGGCCACCCCCTCTCCTTGTTGTCCTTGAAAGGGACCATTTTTGGTCTCTTAAGGAAGTTTTTGTTCAAGTGTGTGTTGAGCATGCCATGGCTGTATTTTATACTTATATTGCCATGTTATAACTTTGTATTAAGTTGGTTTTGGTACTCCATGCATGTTTAGTATAGTTGCCATGCAATGCCTCTTTGATCCCTTAGCATGCCTTAGGTTGTTAGCCTTTGTTTGACCATGTTTTAGGCTTAGACTTGTGAATGTTTTGTGCTTATTTTGCCATGTTTTAGGTCTGTCCATAGTTGTTTGGGTCGATTTTGACATGCTTAGTATAGCTCCTTTGCATTTGTGGCTTGTTGGGCTTGTATGCCTCAAGTATGTGAATGTGTAGCATGTGTTGATTGCATCATTTTGGTGGTTTGGAACCATCCAACATGCAATTTCAGTCCCTTTGACATGCTCATATGCTTGCCTTAGTTGCCTCTTTGTTACTTTGAGAGCATGTGTTGTATGCCCTTTGTCTTGACCATTGTGCATGCTTTTGAATTTGAGCCACTTAGATGCCATCTAAGTAGTCCTTTGGGCTTGATTTTGTGTACTAAAGCTCTGATTTTAGTTGCTTAATTCTTGCCATGTTAGGTCTTGTCAAGTGTAGTTCAATGCCTTTTGGCTTGCCTTAAATACTTAGGCCATTTGCATGCTTTTGTTTGTCTTGTTTGAGTTGGTTTGGCACCTCTTCTAACATGATTTTGGAGCTTAACTTGCATGCTAATTGTTCATATTGGTGCCCTTTTAAATGTGTTTAAAAGTTGCCCCATTATGCTTTAAGTATTGGACCATGAATGCTTGCATGTGTGTGTGCACTTTGGCCTTCACTTCCTTGGTTTTGGCTACTGATTTTGGGCCTATTTGGAGTTGCCTAAGTCATGTTTAAGTCCCTCTTCTATTTGGTTTGCATGCTTGCCTTGCATACTCGCTTGTATGTTTGTACAAATGCTTTGCATTGTCCATATTGCATGCTAGCCAACATGTCTAAGATCACATTGCATTGTGCATGCTTGGCCTCTTGAAGCAAGTGTGATAGAGGTTAGGCTTCCTTGTGTGATTATATGGTTTGCATGCATTTGAAATTGAAAGTGCACACTCGATTCTTTAGGCCATCATGCATGGAAATGCGTGATTGGTGGCCTGAGAATCGAGGCACATCCTCCCTTGAGTCATTAACAAGATAGGGAGTGTGATTGGTGCATATATAGCTTGAATAGTATTGCCATGCCAGATTCTGCCCTCTGCTACTGTGAGTTGCAGGTTTTGCAGGAATTCATTGCCGGCCGGCAGCATTTAGTGCCGACCGCCAGTTAATCAATGGCCGGTGGATTCATTTTGTGCCGACGACCACAAATTCACTACCGGTAGTCTTTCTACTTAGCCGGTGGTGATTCCCAGTATCCAGGGAGGCATCCTTAAGACTTTGGCGATCTTGAGAAAGCAAGCGAAAAAGCGAGGCTAGGCATGGCGAAGGCAATTCGGCGGAATCCGAGCGCGCATGCATTGAGCCCTCTCCCCGAGGCGGTTTACTGTTTTTCTTAGCATGGTTAATTTGTTAATTAATTTGTAATATTTAATTAGCTTGCGTAGTTAATTAATTTGTATTATTCTTTTGGTCCCTCCGAGCGAGGGCAAATCTGTAATAAGTGTGGGTGTGTGTGTGAATGTCTTCCAACCCCCACTTCTTTCTCCTTTTTATTTACCTGCTTACGATGGTAGATTAGGGCACGTTTATTTTAGCATACCTTATGCAATGCATGCGTGCATCCATGCATTTGTTGACATGCACCGGGCTCGGTACATCATACAAACCGCATTGTATTTTCAAATCTAACTTGAATACGTGCACCGAATGATTGCATTTCGCATGCCATTTTAGGGTTAGCCGAGCCTATCCTAATTATATTCTGCATGCTATGCATTAGTCATTCTAACATGAACTAGGGCATGCATGTTTGCTAACTGGTTTCTGTTTTGGCACGGAGTACAATGTGAGTATTTATGCTTTAGCATCTCGCATGCGTGTGAATGTTAACATGACAGTATGCTTACCATGTGGCTAAATGCTTACATGAGATAAACTGTTTGAATGCCTGTGGGTGGAGGTTGGATTGCTTGAGTTGGAAAAATTCGTTGAAATCCGTGTTTTAGACTACTTGCGAGTAGCAAATTCCAAAGCCTTTTTCAAAATGAACAGATATGCAATGCTTATTTCCAAATTAGGCAATCTAGTCTATACTTGTTTGCTGTGCGCATAACATAGTAATTCTAGGCTAATAATTGGAACAAGAACACATAACGTTTTCAAAATCCGATATCACGGTTAGTAGAGGCCGGTCTTTGGACCGGGCGAAAGGGGGTGCTCATAGTTGACCTTCCCCGATCGTACCCAAGCTCCCGAGCCAAGACAACTTTGGTGATGACGGACACGTGGCCTTTGGCACCGAGTCAGGGTTTCCTAAATTTCCCCATTTTAAAAATATTTAGGTGGCGACTCTGTATCTGGCAAAGCAGTCCATGTTTGGCACTACTTTTCAAAAAAATCTGTTTTCTCAAACGATTTGCCAGAGTTGGACTCTTTGGTTCAGATTAAGAACCGCAACAAACAAAACTGGGGAGTCCGAACTGTAGCAGTACCCGTGAGTTCCCTCGCAGGCGTGTTACAGTCGACCATCAATGATTTTTTCACAATGTGATGGTAAGGTGAAGCAGAGGTGTTCTGGAAGTTGGCAGAATTTTCAATGATCAAATGTGCAAATAGAGGCTTGCTACAGCAAGGCAGTGGCTTTTCGGGTGAAGAATCGAGCATGCATGCATCCCTCACTTCTCAAGGCTAAGTAGTTGATTACTTAGTTGACTTGTGGTTGGCTTGTAATCCATTAATTAGCTAAGTAGTTAATTAGATGCGATGCAATTATTTAATTAATTAGCTAGAATAGTTAATTAGTTTTTGATTTGTAATAATTAGTTAATTTAATTAGCGTAGCTAGCTAGTTAGCTTTTATTCATTCGGACCCTCATTCGCGAGGGCATAATGTTGTAATAAGTGTGCATGCATGTGTGTATGTCTTCCAAACTCCACGTCTTTCTCTCTTTTATTTAATCGCTTTGGATGGTTAGATTAGGGACATGTTTTAATTAGCATATCGCATGTTTGCATCCATTCATCTTGTATTGCATGCACTGAGGCTCGGCGCATCATTCAAACTGCGTTGCTATTTCAATACTTCTTTGAATACGTGTCTAATCGCATGTTGTTCAAATTGATCCATACGCCATATTCGTAGTCAAGCCTGTTAATTGCATATTGCATGTGTTGCATTAGACATTTAGCATAATTAGGATTATGCATCTTTCTAACTAGTTTTTGTTTTGGCTTGAAGTACTAGATGAGTTTTTACGCTTTAGCATACTTGCATAAGTGTGAATGTTGCCATGATTAGCATGCTTGCCATGAGGCTATGTGCTTAAATGCTAAACTACTTTAATACCTGTGGATGAAGGCTTGTTGTTTGAATTGGAACGATTCAACGATTGTAAGTTTTAAGCCCATTTTGTTGAGTAGCAAATCATTTTTTAAGCCCACTATGTTTGGTGGCAAATGTGCAAACTTTATGCCCACTTGAGGTGGCAAATTCAAACCATTTTCGCAAACAAACATGAGTTGAATTATTCCAAATTGAGCAAGCTAGTCTATATTTGCTTGTGCGCATCACATAGTAAAGCTAGTTTAATAACCAGAATAAGAGCATATAATGTTTATAAAAAAATCATATCATGATTAGTAGAGGTCGATCTTTGATCGGGCGAGCGGGGTGCTCAATTCATGACCTTCTCCTCTCATACCTAAGTTCCCAAGCCGAGGTAACTTTGGTGATGAAGGACACGTGGCCTTCAGCACGAGTCAGGGTTTCCTAAATTTCTCCAAAAATAAAACATTTAGGTGGCGACTCTATATCTGGCAAAGCAACCCAATTTTGGCATTATTTGATTTAAAATCGATTTTCCAAAAGGTTTACCGGATTTGGACTCTTTGGTGTTTATCAGTTTCACATTGCACTTGTGAGACTAGATTCAGAACCGCGGGAATCCGAACTGTGAGGCCTTCTTTTCAAACTTTTTCGAAAGGCGGGACGCGAAAAAAGGCGAGTCCACACAAGGTTATTGTAACAATACTAACTACAATAATAATACACAAATGAAATGCAACCATAATATTTACACTGACAATAATTACAAGAAGAATAATAATACAACAATGATAATTACAAGGATGTTAATAAAAATATTGATCCATGCAATCATGAGGATGATCGCATCATAGTGCCCAGAAGTTGTTCTGTCTGCCCAAACTGCTCTGTCTCACCTTTAGCCACTGCCCTCTGTTTCTACAAAAGGTAGCTTACCACACATTGGAGGCCAACCGGCCCCCAATAAAGCCCGGTTGGATCCCAATAAGGCCGGTCGACCCTAATTTTCATGCCAAAACTTGTTTTGTGCTCTAAAGTGAGGTCAGTGCAGAAAAAGCCTTTCTAGGCCCTGTTTGTCCCCCTGTTCTTCTCTGTTATGTGAAACCCAAGAGAAGAACAAATTCGCGTTCGAAATCATCAATTAGCACAAGTTGATGGCTTAATGATCCCGAGCACGTTTGGACAAAATTGATAAATGTGATGAACAATGATCACCCCTCCCTCCTATCATGAAGGCTCAAAGAGGGAAGTAGACATGCTCTAAGTCTTATCAACGTATCATAGATTGATAGGCGACAATTCTCGGAGCGATGGACTTGACATAACGTCCAACCAAATCCAACCAACTCTAAACATTTTCTTTGTGTTAGTTTAGTTCATTTTAAGCCAATTTTATTAGTCATATCCATTCTTTAATCAATTTATCCAAAGTGATGTTGAAGTCCACTAAATGAAAAGAAATGTCAAACGAGAAGTGATTTATAGCATGAAAGATAAACTACGCCTTGACGATAAACCTCCGTAGAGATTAAGCCATTAAGCATAGATCTCTTTCCCATGCCTTGAATAACCATCAATCTTTTGAAAAAACTCACTCTCAAACAAAAGAAAAGAAGAAAAGAGAGAGGTTGCAAAAATGACTTATTGCAAAATTGATTATTTAGAATGAGACTCTTGACATAAAGATTAAGTAAAGAAAAACACTTACAAGATATTCAAAGCAAGGATAACACAACACAACAAGCAAGGTATAAGGACTTACAACACAAAAAGTGAGGTATTCGAAGCATAAACTAATTCAATAAACTAGGACAGCCCTAAAATAGCCCCTAATATGTGAAAATTAGTGGCCAAAATTTTGTGTTAAAGGGCACAAAAAGGTAGGAAATAATAAGGAATCATAAGGCTAGTAAACAAGAACAATGAGAGGTGGTCAACCCCTCCATTTTTGAGACCTCTAAACCATATTTTTTTAGCCCTTTTAAACTCTGAAGATCAGTTTGAAATCCAAGAAAAATAGTGGTAGATCCAAGGAGATGAGCTATGAAGTAAGGTGCAAGAAAGGAGGTTAGCCCTCTCTACCTTTGGTAGCTATTTAACCCCTAGTTCTAACACTTGAAATAGACTCAAAACAACACAAAAACACTAGAAATAGATAGAACAATACTAAAATGAAAGCAAAGGGAAAGGTGGCAAGTTTGTACCTCCTGAGGAGAACAAACTTTTATTGTAACCAAACTCAATCCAAAGACCCTCTCAAGCTTGAATGGTGATTCACAAGTCTCAACCAAGGCTCTAAAAGGATGCCCTAAGGCTGTGTGTGGTATATAGATACAGTATAAGGATGATATAATATCTCAAAGATAGCTTGTAAAGAAAGAGGGAGCTCTTAAGGGTGATTTTGCTTCTTTGAAAATTTTCTAACCCTCAATACAATGGCTTCAGTTCATATTTATAGAATTTGAGCAAAATAGGTTACAAATATCTTTAAAAAAAAAAGAAAAAAGCTGGCTGATTCCAGCCTAGAACAGTGTTTCTCGCCAAAGAGGGCCGACCGGATTCCAATGGCCAAGGTCAGCTCCCAATGGGGCACCGCCGGCTCCCAATGGTCTCCCTTGTTTCAAGTTCTGCTTAGGGCAACATAGGGTTCAAAAATGAATTTCTAGGGTACAAGGAGTGTAAATATAGAAGGTTTGGGATTGTTTTTGAAGCCTGAATGTAGATCCTTCGTTGAGACTTCGAACTACACACAACACAACTTTCATCATTGAGCACACAGGACAAAGCATCCAAGTCTTGCGGGCGGTCAAAAATGAGGTGTCTACAATATCCAAGTTTACTCAACAACGAGTCTACTCAATTGTAATAACTTCTCACACTTATATTATTCATAACAACTCTCACTACATATACATAACCCATAATAGATCTCAAAACACACACATACACACGCACACACGCACGCATACACACACACATTTATATATCAATAATGAATCACAAACATGTGCACATATCCTTGGTCTCCCCAAGCTCGACTTAAACACCTCCACTTTACCGGTTACTAGTTGAAAGAAACTTGGTACCTCTATATACCACACCCCAACACACATTTTGAGTGTAATTGAATTCATTTCCATTTACCATCGTTCAAGTTACATAATCACATAAATCATAAAATCCATATGTGGTTATCATCACGATAATTTCCACTTCACTAATTATTAAAAAGTAGGTTTCAATTCACTCTAGGTTGAAATATCTGTACAACAATGCAATCCTCCGCCGATTGCCAATAACAGTTATCTCTACCAAGCTATTCCAATAGGGCAATATTAGAGTATAAATAACAACATTATGTAATACCATTTCTCAACGAACACAATAAATGTATAAAGAGGAATAATTTCTGAATTTTTTATTCAATCTTAATCAATTGCCCAAAACATGTATTCTCAATTCTTATCATTCTTTCGATTGGCAAGATTCAATCACAATTTCTCAAAATGATTATTAATTTCCAATTTGTCTAAGTTATACAATTTCGAAAAAAAAATAAAAAAATTAGGGTTTTCTTTGGATATTCGGGATTTTTAATTTTAAAGAATCCACATACTTTAAAGCTTCTAAAACACACATTTAATAGAGAAAAATTTAAGAAATACACAACACACACCAAACCCTAGGTCCTTATAATATATGCTTCGAAATCTCTACAAAATTCCTAAAATTCATATTATGAAAAATTAAAGAAATCCCTATCTCAAACTAAATAGGAGAAAGAAGAAACCCAAAAATCCAAAATGCTCCAAATGACGATCAGTAAGATCAAAGCTCTCGGAGCGCTCTATAACTCTAATACTCAGATTTTTGATCAACGCACACTCTAGGTTGGTTAGATTGGAGGATTTTTATGTTAAATGTAAAAATTTTAGAAAGAGAGACAAGAGAGTCTGAGAGAAAAGAAAGAAGAAAAGTGCAAAGAAAACAAGAAAGGGGAAGTAAATAAAGTCTTCGTCTAAGCGATCAACAGCACCAAAGAGATCAATCACCAAGTGATCAGGGCATTCTATTGAAAAAATCCCCCAATAATACAAACAAAATGATCGATCGCACCACTATTAGCGATTGATCTCCCCGAGATGGATCGATCCCCTTTCGATCTCAACGTTCTACTTTTTATACTAGACGAAATTCAAGTATGGCAATCGATTGCTCCTCAATGAGATCGATCATTCTGTTGCCTAACAACACCAATCTTTTTTTGCATCAACTCGTACAAATGGGACAACCCCGCCACATGCCGTTGCACCTTCCTAAGTTTGATTTTTATAGAGGGGCTTCTACAGAAGTTATACGCTAAACATGAATTTACACTGACTCGATTCCAAATCATCCAAACACAACCTATTGTACCAAGGGTTCAAAAACATATTGGAACGTCTATATAAGTGGTTGGAAGTCAAGTTTAAGACCTGAGACACTACAGTAATCTAATGGTTTAACCTCACATTAAGATTCAAAGTGCGGAAAGAGAAAAGAATAAAATTTTGAAGACTACTCAAAAATAAATATCCAAATCAGGGTTTTGGTCCAATCTTACTCAACCATCAAGATAAGACATTAATCAAGGCTCTAAACATCTAGAAGAAGCTCCCAATTATAATAATAAAAGTGCCAAATGCGAACTTGTTATCTCTAAGAGTCCAAAATAACACAAGTACAAAGTAATTAACATAAACGAGTTGGCTTTTAAGATCTGAAACGCTACAAAATTTTAGGTTCAAAATAAATTTCAAAACTTAAAATTTTTATCCGAATTAATCCCTAGATTATGTATCAGCTAGTGGATCTATCACAAGAATCGCAAAATCACCCTCACTATACCAATTGCTATTCAAAAGGAAATTGGTACCTACTCCATGTGGGATTTCAGTCTTTCACCAAGGATCTCAAGCCAACTTAATAAAAAATTCAACAATATGCTACTTGAATTCACTCCTAAACCCAAATATTCAACTTAAATTGTTCTCTTTACAACTCCCAGTCATAGGAATAAATTTTCATCTTCCAATTTAATCAATATACAATAATCAACAATGTCAAAAGATATTTTCCAACACATCAAAATCTTTCATCAAACTAATACTCAATTAGAATATTTAATGTTTTCATATTGATCATAGAATTTAGAAGACAAATCCTTCATCATGCAATAATAATAGAAAATTGACATTAATCTTAAATCGGTGCAAGACTGATAATTTTGAAGATTTTATTTTCTAATTCCATTCAACATTAATATTCTCAATTACAATTAGGGTTCTCATGAGTAATTCACACTATTAAATTTAAGAGTAACAATTTGGGTTTTTCATGATACCAAAATATGCTAGAATCTCTCGATGTATAAAAGAATTTGATTAAAATGGAGTACATATCTCATATTGTGTTAAATTTTCAACATACATCACATGATCATTAAAGTAATTTTATAATTTTTATAGTGTATGAAAAATGCCACAAATGAACTCCAAAATTCATATAAAACAAGATAAGAATTCCCTACTTTAAACCAAAAGATGGTGAAATTCTAAGCTTCAAAATCAAACAGATAGAAACATAATATGTTGTGGATCGAGGGCACACCAGGAAACACACACAAGCAATAACACAAGAGATTTAACGTGGTTCGACAAGTCGCCTACGTCCACGGGCAGCGGATTCACTATATTGAACAAATGGTAGAATTATACAACACTCTGAATAATTCTCTCTCTCTCTTTGTTTTCTCTCTTTAGTTGGCTGTAATCTCTCTAACCTCTCTACCTCTATTTATACATGAGAAGGGAGGGAGTTGGTTGGTGGCCAGCTGATTAGTCAATGAATGGATTGTCTTTCTTTGCGGCTTGCCGGTTGGCAGCCGCAATCAAGGAATGGAATGTGATGCTTTCATACTGATGAGAATCACCCCTTTCACATGGGGTGATATCAACAAATCACCCCCTCAACCCATGTGAGGTGATCTATTGCACATACTGCTGCTAATCTTTGTCACGCCCAAATTTCAACCTAGTCTGCATCTCTTCACTGAGACGCTGCATCCCCTGAAGCTAGAGATAATACACCAGAGATACAAGAGAAGAAAGGAATCATACATCCTCAACTCAACTCACACCACTCTTTGATTTGGAGAGAGCCTCGGTTCCTATCTTCCACAGATCTCTTTCACGCTTCTGTCTTGGATGTCTTCATCTGCTATGCTTGAACTTGTGCAACCAAGATATTCGACACCCCCTGATTGGATGTCCTGCACCCCCTGCTGAGATGCCCTTGACTGTCATGCCTTTGCCCTCTGTCCATAGTGATCAATCAACACTGCCTTGCACCCAAAGGTGCTTAGTTCCGAGAGATGTTGACCAAGTCCAAACAATGTTGGAACTTGACCCCAGAAACCACTTTTGTGAGCATATCGGCCGGATTATCTACAGTACCAATCTTTTAAAGCAGAATATCCCCTTCATTCACAATTTCTCGGATGAAATGGAAATGGACATCAATGTGCTTGGTGCGGGCATGATGAACCTGGTTCTTTGCCACACAAATGGTACTTTGACTATCACAAAACACGTCAACGTGCTTCTGAACCATACCCAAGTCCTCAATCAACCCGTGTAGCCAAATAGCTTCCTTAAAGGCTTCCGTCACTGCCATGTACTCTGCCTCTGTAGTAGACAAAGCCACCGTTGACTGAAGTGTTGACCTCCAACTCACCGGCCCTTTAGCAAGCGTAAATAAATACCCTGTTGTTGACCGGCGTTTGTCTAAGTCACCAGCATAATCTGAGTCCACATATCCAACCAAATTCTGTCCAAGTCGGTTATCTCTCTCGAACTTCAATCCTAGATTAACCGTGCCATGTATGTACCTTAGGATCCATTTCACTGCCTGCCAGTGATCTTTTCCTGGATCATGCATATATCTTCTTACCATACTCACAGCATGCGAGATGTCAGGCCTTGTACAAACCATAGCATACATTAATGCACCAACTGCATTTGCATATGGAACTTGTGCCATATGCTTCCGTTCTTCTTCTGTGCGTGGAGACATCGAAGCACTAAACTTGAAATGAGGGGCCAATAGTGTACTCACAGCTTTGGTTTTCCCATTTATGCCAAATCTGTCTAACACCTTTCTTAGATACTAGGTTTGTGTCAAACAAACTGTGCCCTTCTTCCTGTCTCTCTTGATCTCCATGCCAAGAATTTTCTTTGCTTCTCCCAAATCCTTCATTTCAAACTCTCTTGCCAACTGTGCCTTGAGTTTGTCAATCTCCACCTTGTTCTTAGATGCAATCAGCATATCATCTACATATAAGAGCAAATAGATGAAGGAACTGTCGGGAAGCTTACGGAAATATACACAATGATCAAATTGACTTCTTGTGTATTCTTTCTCTATCATAAACCGATCAAATCTTTTGTACCACTGTCTCGGGGATTGCTTCAACCCGTACAACGATTTGTTCAACTTACAGGCCCAATTCTCTTTTCCAGCAACTTTGAAACCATCTGGCTAGGACATGTATATCTTCTCTTCAAGATCTCCATATAAAAAGGCAGTTTTGACATCGAATTGGGCGAGCTCGCGATCAAACTGTGTAACCAAAGCTAACAAGATACGAATAGACGTGTGCTTCACAACAGGTGAGAATACCTCATTGTAGTCTATTCCTTCCTTCTAAGCATAGCCTTTAGCTACCAATCTAGCTTTGAATCTGATGTTTTCTCTGCCTGGAATGCCTTCCTTCTTGGTGTAAACCCACTTACACCCAATTGCTTTCTTTTCCTTTGGAAGTTGCACCAACTCCCAAGTCTAGTTCTTGTGATGTGACCCGATCTCTTCATCCATAGCCTCGTTCCATTTGACACTTTCTACATTCTGCACGGCTTCTTTGAAAATGCAAGAAATATTGTCTTCAATGATTGGAAGTGCATAGGCTACCATATCGGTCATCCAATTGGGTTGCTTAGTAACCCTTTTTCCTTTCCAGATTGCAATGGGTTCTGATTGTTGTGGGGCCTCTGGATCTTCATTTTCATCTGAACTTTCTTCAGAGCTATCCACTGAGACTTCTTCAGGATGGTTGTCTGTTTGAACAGTCTTTGCTGGAGTCTCAAACTCCACCTGCACTGACTTCTTCAATGCTTCCTCATTCTGATTTGGTTACTTCAGTATTGTAGACTCATCAAAGGTAACATCTCTTCTAGTGACAACTTTCTTTGATTCAGGGCACCAGAGTCTGTATCCCTTGACACTGTCACTAAAGCCTAAGAAGATGGCTTTCTTGGCTCTTGGATCCAACTTAGATTCTGTAACATGAAAATAAGCTAGACATCCGAAGATACGTAACTGATCATAATCAGTAGCTGGCACTCCTGACCATACCTCAATGGGAGTCTTGCCATCTAGTGCTGCAGTAGGTAGTCTGTTGACAAGATAACGAGCATAGTTCAATGCCTCGCACCAAAATGCCTTGCTCAATCCAGAATGTGACAGCATACACCAAACTTTCTCCACCAAAGTGCGGTTCATGTGTTCTGCAACTCCATTTGCTGCGGTGTTCCAGGAACTGTGAAATGTCTCACTATCCCTGCATTCTGGCAAACCTCAAAGAAGGGATCTGATGTGTATTCCCCACCATTGTCAGATCTGAGCTTCTTGATCCTTCTGCCTGTCTGGGTCTCAATCATCTTCTTCTACATAAGAAAGATGTCTAAGACTTCATCTTTGTGCTTCATTGTGTAAATCCAAACTCTTCTGGAGAAATCATCAATGAATGACACAAAGTAGTGTTTACCTCCGAACGAAACATTCTTGGAAGGACCCCATACGTCGGTATGAACGCAGTCTAGAATCCCTTTGGTACGATGAATAGCAGTACCAAACTTGATTCTTCTTTGCTTGCCCAATACATAATGCTCACAAAACTCAAGCTTCCCTGTCTTGGCGCCTTTCAACAGGCCTTGCTTAACCAACCCTTGTAAAGCCTTCTCACCAACATGCCCTAGGCGCATGTGCCAAAGTCTGGAAGTGTCTGATGCATCATCGTCTGAGCTGGTGGAGACAGCCACTCTCCCTGTGACTGTAGAGCCATCTAGGAAATATAAATTTCCCTGTCGAGTACCCTTCATTGCAACAAATGCTCCTCGAACAACTTTGAGGACTCCACCTTCCATGGTTACTTTGTAACCTTTGGAGTCTAAAACTCCCACTGAGATGAGATTCTTTGTCAGATCCGGTACATACCAAACATCTTCAAGAATTCTGATTGTTCCATCATGTATCTTCAGTCGAATTGTTCCAATCCCCTTTGTCTGGCAAGCTTGGTCGTTGCCCATCAGCACAACTCTTCCATCGAACTCTCGTAAGCTCGAGAACCACTGCTTATTCGGACACATGTGGTAGGAACATCCGGAATCTATAATCCATTCATCAAACTGGCCATTTGATGAAACTGTGAAGGCTGATCCTTCACTATTATCTCCATCTCGTGCAACGTTCACATTTTCTTCTTTCTTGTCTTTATTGGGACAATCTTTTGCCCAATGCCCCTTCTGGCAACAAGCAGCACACTCGTCTTTTGCAAGACGTCTTCTGTCTGGAGATTTCCCTCTAGATTTTGAGCGAGACTTTCCTCACCCTGCATATCTTCTATTATTTGTTCTGCCTCTGACTGTCAATGCCTCAGATGCTGAGTCCCTGTTTGCAGACTTATCTTTCTTTCTGAACTCATTGTTTACCAAGGCATTTGCAACATCAACATACTTGATCTTTTCTTTACCGTACAGTAAAGTGGTAGTAAGATGATCATATGAGTCAGGCAAGGAATTCAACAATAACAGTGCTTTATCTTCATCACCAATGTGATCATCCAAATTCTTCAGATCGGTAAGAATTTTGTTGAAGTTGTTTAGGTGTTCGTTCATCAAAATACCTTTCTTGTAGTTGAAACGAAACAACCCCGTCTTCAAGTAAAGCCGGTTCTCAATGCTCTTTGTCATAAACTTATCTTCCAGTGCCTTCCAAAGGTCCTTCGCAATATCATACTCTGTGAAGGCGTACTTCTCCTCTTTTGCAAGGCAAAGTCGGATGGAACGGTAGGCCAGGAGATTCACCTTCTCCCATTCTATCCCATCCAAGTCATCTGGTTTGTTTCCCAGAGTGAAGTGCAGGTTCATTTGGACAAGCATATCTTTAACTTCACATCTCCACATGCCGAAGTTGCTGCTTCCATTAAACTTCTCTACCTCGAACTTAGCATGGGACACCGAGGTCCAATGCCTAGAGTTGCTTGTACTTGCTGGATTACTCACGGACTCGGTTGATCTGGTTTCTGTAAATTCTGCCATTAAACTATTTTTTTTTTAAGAAACTCCAATTCAAAAATCTGACCATACGAATGTATCCGGAATACTCCAAATAGTTGGAAAACACTATTGGATCGTCAAAAACGGACTGCAAATGACTTCAATCTGGCCAAAACAGGTTGGACGGTTCAGATCTGCAGAATCTAGTGCGCTGAGATGCACCGGATAATTTCTCCGGTCAACGGCTCAGTCAATGGCGCGGCCAAGGGTGGCTTGACGGCGCGGTCAATGGCGGCTTGGCGGCACGGTCAACGCGGCTTGACGGCGGGGTCAACGGCGGCTCGGTGAACGCGGCCACGGGCGCGATCAATCGGCTCACGGTCGCTCGCTCGGTAGCGTCGGTGACGTTAGCACCACACGCGTCTCACTCATCTTCTTCAGCTCGACGGCACGTGGGGCGCGTGATGCGCGTGGGATTCACTCGCCAAATTCTAGGGGCGCATGACGGCACATGGGGGATCTTTTGGGATGGTCTTTGCTGTTCTGGACACCTCTCGAGGAGATATTGCTCCTGGTATGCTCAAAAGTTGATTTCGAGCTCTTCGAAATCTGGGCACTTTTGGGAAAAATTCAATTTTTCACAACCCGAGCTCTGATACCAATTATTGTGGATCGGGGGCACACCAGGAAACACACACAAGCAATAACACAAGAGATTTAACGTAGTTCGGCAAGTCGCCTACATCCACGGGCAGCGGATTCACTATATTGAACAAATGGTAGAATTATACAACACTCTGAATAATTCTCTCTCTCTCTTTGTTTTCTCTCTTTAGTTGGCTGTAATCTCTCTAACCTCTCTACTTCTATTTATACATGGAAAGGGAGGGAGTTAGCCAGCTGATTAGTCAATGAATGGATTGTCTTTCTTTGCGGCTTGCCGGTTAGTGTAGACACCCCATTTTTGACCGGCCTTAAGACTCAGACGTCACCGATTGAGTGCACGGTGATGTTGCATACTGTGCTCGTTCGGAAGCCTCAGAGTTGCGGCGCCTGCCTCCGGACTTCGAACTCTTCTTGCCTTGTCTCGGTTTTGCGAACGGACTCGGTTTTCTCTATTTTCCTTCCCGAGGGAGGGTGGTCTGTAGGCTATCTCCGATGGCCGTGAGCTACATTTGTGGCCGTAGGCCATTTTGCCATTCGGAGCCGGTTCGATTTTGGGACCGTCAGCCTTGGCTCGGGACCGCCCAACCATCTCCGAGTTCTCCGGTTTTTGGCTTGCACCTCTTTTTTATAGTTCTGAGGAACACTGGGGCCTCTGATGCCCACTTCGTGGCCGTATGCCACTTTCGGCGCCTGTAGCCGGTTTTCGGGACCCCGAATCGCGCGGTTTGGGCCCCGAGCATTCATTTTGCATCGGTTTTCTCTGATTTCTGGCAGGAACCTCTGTTTTGTCATTCCGAGGGACACTGGTCGCAGATGCCCACCGTTCTTGAACACCACTTCGCATGACCCATTTTCGGGATCCGGTGCTGCTTTTGGCCCTGGCGTTCATTTCTCATTAGTTTTTGTTCAAATTTGGCGGTACCTCTGTTTCAATACCGGAAGATCCTTTGGGGTGGGAGGCCATCAATTATCCCAGATAACCAGTTTCGCTCCTCCGGCGCCCGTTTTGCTCACTTCCGGGCCAATGTTGAACACCCTGGAGGTATTTTCTTCCAACCAAAGCTACATATTTGTGATCAGGGGACATGGGAGGACCCTAAAAATGTATGGTCGGCCAGCAATTTTGATTTTCGTTTTTGAGCCTCTCTTTCAAATTCAATGTTGTGACTCCTGTTTCAGAGTTGCCAAATTCCAACCTTGGAAGCTTGTTCTACACATGGGAGGACCCCAAAAGTGGTGGTCGGCCGGAATTCTTGTTTTCATTTTTGAGCCTCTCCTTCAAGTTGAGTGTTGTCTCTCCTGGTTCACAGTTGCCAATTTTCAACTACATGGTTGTGTTGGGGACACATGGGAGGGCCCTAATCTCCTCTGGTCGGCCACTAATTCAACATTTCATTTTTGCCTGGTGGCGGCCATGGGAGGTGGTGGCCGCCATGAGGGTGGTGGCCGACCACTTGACAAAACCACTGGCGGCATGCTTGCTTTTGAGTACTTTACAGCTGTCCAGCTGTTTTTTCCAAATATCTTCTGCCTCCGGGGGATATTTTGGGAGGGAAAGCTTGGGTGCTTTTCCCTCCCTTTTACACCCCTTTCTTGCCTATTAAAGGGGCTGGCCTCCTTCTTTGCAAGGGTTAGACAATTTCCTCTCAAGAACTCATCTCCCAAAACCTCCATCTTCATCTTCAAAAACTCAAAAACCTTCAAGCTTCCTAGCCAATCCCTTCACCAACCTTAAGCTCCACCTTTGCCAACTCCATTTTAGCAGCAAGGGAGTGATTTCCAGTGGCCAAGGATCAACAAATTCAAGTCAAGAAGCAAAGAAAGAGTTGTCTACAAGGGTAAGCCACTAAAACCCTTTTTCTATCATTTTCTTGGACCAACTTTTTACCCTATTTCCCTTCAGTTTTTGGGCTTTGAACCCTACTGGTTTTGTGCTCATTTTGAGCCCCCCTACAACATTGTAGAAGGGCTCAACTCTCTTTGGTGTCTCCTTGATACACTTCTTTCAATACCACTCTTTAGGCCATAAAATTGCATGCTTTGTTTGGCTTTTGAGTGATCTGATTTCAAGCATACTATAAACTGTTAGTGGGCTTGTTTTGAACCCCTCTTCAACATTGAAGAAGGGCTCCATCATGTTTGGTGATTATTTCATGCACTTCCTTTGAAATTCTTCAATTTTACCGTAAAATTGCATGAGTTAATTAGCCTATTTGTGATCTGATTTGGAGTATGAAACCTACTGATATTGTGCTCATTTTGAGACCTTCTTCAACATTGAAGAAGGGCTCAGCCATTTTTGCCTCCCCTATCATGCACTTGCTTTGAATCCATGTTCTATGCCTATCTTGCATGCTTTGCTAGACTCATTTGGATCCGGATTTTGGCCTTCATCAGGCCTAGACAAAGTCTTATTTTTGTCTCCTCATCATGCTTTGTGAAGGGTCTTAAGCCATTTGGTGATTTTTTTTAGTACTTGCTTTGAAATCCATCAAACTTTCCGTAAATTTGCATGTTTGTTTAGGCCATTCTAGCTTCTGTTTCTGGCCGTCATCAGGCTTAGGAAGTGTCTTTTTTTGGCCTATTATTTTTATTTTATTAAGGGTCTTAGGCCATTTGATGTTGGCTTATGGTACCTTATGTTACAGCCCCATTTTGGTCCATATTTTGCATGCTATGCTTGCCATGTCTACACACTGTTTTGAGGGATGTCATCTGCTGTAAATGTGAATATTTTTGGCTCATCTTTATTGTTGTAGAACTGATTTTTTGGGTTTGAGCATGGTAGATACCACTTGCTTTGTAATTCCTCTCTTTTTCCGTATTTTTGCAAGCTATTGCTGCCATATCTATGCTTACAATTTGGCTATGTTTTGTACTGGAAAGATGCTTTTTTTGGGGCTGCCTTACTACTGTTTTTGCTTTCATGTTCCCATTTTGCGTGTTTAGCGTGGCCGTAGGCCATTTCGGGCACTTAGAATTGCATTTCGGGATGATTTCATGCGTTAATTGTCATTTCGCATCATTTCGGGGCTGTTTTCCCCTTCATTTAGTGGCTGAAATTTGGTTTGCATGCTTGCATATCATTTCCCATGTCATTTTATGCCTTAATGCATCGCCTCGGTTTGCGTGCCTGTGGGCACGCACTTCGAGGCACCTCCGTTTTATCCGACGGCAGCTTATGTGAGTGGGGCTGAGGCCCTCTCATGTTGGCGTAAGCCCATCGCGGCATTCCGTGTGCCATTTCCTTGCATTTCACCATCGCCTCGGTTTGCGTGCCTGTGGGCGCGCATTTCGAGGCACTTCGGTTGTATCCGATTTCTCTTTCATCATCGCCTCGGTTTGCGCGCCTGTGGGCACGCGTTTCGAGGCACTTCGGTTTTATCCGATTTTCATCTTTCATCATCGCCTCGGTTTGCGTGCCTGTGGGCGCGCATTTCGAGGCACTTCGGTTGTATCTGATTTCTCTTTTGTCATCGCCTCGGTTTGCGTGCCTGTGGGCACGTGTTTCGAGGCACTTCGGTTTTATCCGATTTCTCTTTCATCATCGCCTCGGTTTGCGCGCCTGTGGGCACGCGTTTCGAGGCACTTCAGTTTTATCCGATTTTCATCTTTCATCATCGCCTCGGTTTGCGGCGCTGTAGGCACGCGTTTGCTGCCGGTTATCTTATTTTCATCTTTCATCGCCGCCTCGGTTTGCGGCGCTTCGAGGCAGCGTTTGAGCCATTTATCCGATTTTCATTGCATTTCATCATCGCCTCGGTTTGCGTGCCTGTGGGCGCGCATTTCGAGGCACTTCGGTTGTATCCGATTTTCTCATTTTATCATCGCCTCGGTTTGTGTGCCTATGGGCGCGCATTTCGAGGCACTTCGGTTGTATCCGATTTCTCATTTCATCATCGCCTCGGTTTACGTGCCTGTGGGCACGCGTTTCGAGGCACTTTGGTTTTATCTGACATGCATTCTACATCATCGCCTCGGTTTGCGTGCTCGCGTGCACGCTTTTCGAGGCATCTTATTTTCATCTCATTTTCATCTAAATTGTGCATACTAGGTTGTATCTTAGATTGCATTCATGCATCACCTCGGTTTGCGTGCCTGTGGGCACGCATTTCGAGGCATTTCTTTTTAGTCTCATTGTACATCATATTTCATGTCATCTCATGCTTGTATGCCATTTTCTCGGTTTGCGTGCCTGTGGGCACGCATTTCGAGACATTCTTACTTTCATAGCATTGTGCATGCTAGGATATATGTTAGTTGCATTTCATGCATATCATGCATATTGCACGGGAAACGAGGCGCGTTTTGTACTCCGAGTAACGGAACGGGTCTCAATTCCCAAGTCACCGATACTCCGGATTATCCATGATGGAGTTAAGTGTTGTTATAGCACGCATCCGCATTCATTCCTATATTGAGTTGTGCAATTCGACTCCTCGGCCATCATGCATCGGTATGCGTGATTGGTGGCACGAGGATCGAGGCATGCATATATTCGTGAAATACATTGCTATGCCCCTTTTTCTGCTCTCTGTTGCAGCAAAATTAAGGATCAGCAGATTTTCGGAGTCTGACACGCATTTCGAGAAATACTGCAAACAGAGGCTAACTGGGGCATCCCAGTGGATTTCCACGCCAGGCAGGCCAACATGCACCATCCATTAGAAGCAAGGCAGTCCCTGGCTTGCATGCCAGTTTTACTTTTTCTTAGTTAATTGTTAATTAATTAAGAATCTGTAATATTCGAACTGTAAATATTCTTTTATTTCGGACTGTATATTTATTCGGACCCTCTGCGCGAGGGCAATGTTGTAATAAGGGTGCGTGAGTGTGATGTATGTCTTCCAACCTCCATTTCTTTCTCCCTTTTATTTATCCGCTTACGATGGTTAGATATAGGGCATATTTCAATTAGCATACAGTATGATAGCATGTTTGCATCATTCATCTGTCTTGCATACACCGGGCTCGGCGCATCATACTAACTGCATTTGTATTTCAATTCCAAATTGAATACATGTTAGCTGTAGCATCTCACATGCCATCTTTAGAATAGCCGAGCCTGCCATAATTTGCATTTTGCATGTGTTGCATTAGGCAATTCTGTATACTTAGGATCATGCATGATTTCTAACGAGCTTCTGTTTTGGCTTGGAGTACTCGGTAAGTTTTATGCTTTAGCATCCTTGCATGCGTGTGAGTGTTGCCATGATAGCATGCTTACCATGAGGCTAACTGCTTATGTGATATAACTGTCTTGAATGCCTGTGGGTGGAGGTTGAGTTATCTGAATTGGACAAATCATTGACTGTTTGTTTTAAGCCCACTAGATAGTGGCAAAATCATGTTTTCTAAGCCCACCCGAGGGTGGCAAATCCGCATTTTAGCCTACCTGCGGGTAGCACCATCACACTATTTTCAAACAAACAAACATGAAATGTTTAGTTCCAATTCAGACGGCCCAGTCTATACTTGTTTGCTGCGAGCATCACATAGTAATCTAGGCAAATAACATAATAAGAACTCACAAAGTTTTCAAAAACAAATATCATGGTTAGTAGAGGCGGTCTTTGACCGGCGAGAGAATGCTCACGATGTGACCTTCCCTAATCGTACCCAAGTTCGAGCCAACTTTGGTGATGACGGACACGTGGCCTTCCGCACCGAGTCGGGGTTTCCTAAATTTCCCATTTTAAAATATTTAGGTGGCGACTCATTATCCGCAAAGCAGTCCATGTTTGGCACTTCTTTTCAAAAAATCTGTTTTCCTTCAAAACGATTTGCCGGATTTGGACTCTTTGGTTCAAGATTGAGAACCGTAACAAAAATTGAGTCCGAACTGTAGCGAGGTCCCCCGCGGGCGTTGTTACAGTTAGCAGCCACAATCAAGGAATGGAATGTGATGCTTTCATACTGATGAAATTATGCTCGTATCTGTTCAGGTGAAATTGGGCTGAGATGCTGTCCGTTTTCTCTTTTGCTAGGTAGTCCTGGAACCATAGCTTCAGAAGGCTCCACTATCCCCCGGGTACATTGGACTAGTGCTGATAGACTTTGTGAGGTCAGAGATTCAATTCGAGGGTAATCAGTGTTTCTTTACCAAAGGCAGGGTGAAAAGGGCCAATCAGGCACAAATCACCGATTCGGCGATTAGAAGCGGTCGATGGTCTTTATCCACCCCACCAAGGAACAGTCGCCGAGGTCTCGGATTTCTCTGAGGGATAAATACCAGTCAGTTAGATGGATCAGGAGAACACATCAGGGATGGAGGCGATGATGCGTCAGATGCAAGAAAGTATGAAGCTCATGCAGCAAGACGCTGTCCGCCAAGCGGAATTTTCCAAACAAAGAAGTCAATCATGGCTCAAGCGAGCTCATCACCTGGTGCAACAAAGACAATGGCGTCTGCTTCACAACAAGTTCCTCCCCCAGCAGGAGCTCCAGTACCTGGGGAGACGCCAAATGTCCAAAATATCCAGGAGGACACGGATCTTCCAACGGGGCCAGCTCCGCCTCCGCTTCCGCCACAACTGTCCAAGACCCACACACCTGTCAATCACCCGGGCTCTCCCTTCGAGTTTGAGGTAGATCATACCGCTCTGAAATTGAGCAAGCTGGAGAAGCTTTTTAAGAAATCCCAAGGGGTGAAAGCCATTCCGGGCATCGAGGATGGTTATACTGATGTGGCCGTGACATTACCAGACAGATTCAAAATGCCGCAGATTGATCGCTTCGATGGGTCCGATGATCCCATGGTCCACCTTCGGTTATTTTCAGATGTATTGCGGCCAATGGGCCTAACCAGATCACAAAAACTTTCACTATTCGGCCGAACCTTGTCAGGGATAGCTTCCAATTGGTATGCGAAACTAGAAGATGAGGTCAAAAGGAATTGGGATGAAATGGCTGAGGCCTTTGTCGCACAATACTCGTACAATACCCAAATTGAGATCACAACTCGTGATCTCGAAACGACGAGGCAAGAGCCCAAAGAGACTTTCTCTGATTTTGTGACTCGATGGAGGGCAAAGGCAGCAATGATGACTTTGAGGCCCACCGACAAAGATCAGATCAGAATGATCGTGCGCAATCTCCAACCAAAGTGATCTTTGAAAATGATTGTAGTCCCCTTTCCCACCTTTTGCATCTACACGAGATGGGGATGCAAATCGAGGACGAATGAAACAGGCCTTTTTCGACCAGATAGGGAGCGACCGGAGAACCTTCAACCGCAACAACAACACAGGTACAAACGGTGATGCGGCTGCAAGATCTTCCGAAGTGGGCATGGTTACCACCACCACATCAAAAAAGGCTACCCCATTCACCGGTGCGTCCGGAAGTAGCTCACAGACGGCCAAATATCCACATCGAGTTAAGAGGGTTTTCACCCCACTTCATATGCCTTTGTCAAAAGCTCTAGAGGTCTTACTCCGGAAGGGACATTTGAAACCGTTGGAACAACGGCCCCTACCCGATCCTATCCCTGCAAAGCATGACCAGACTAAATACTGTGCCTACCATCAGCAAACCGGTCATGAGACCGATAGCTGCTTTCGTCTGCGCCATGATGTACAAGATTTGTTTGACAACAACGTCATCGCCGCACCAGTCTCACAAGGTCTATCGGCACTGGATCGATGAATGTGGGGGATAATGCGATATGATCGGGGGATGAACCACCTGCGGGCGGCACTCAGTTTACTCCAGACGTGGGAATGGCACGCACTATTTTGAGCAGTATGCAAATACTAGTTTTTGTACTTTTCGGCTTGGGTATTGAGCCAGTTCTATTGTTTTGTTTAGAGTCTGTCTTTTGGTTTAGAGTCAGTCTTTTTGGTTAGGGTCTGTCTTGTTGTATCGAGTCAGTCCTTTTGTATAGGAGTCGGGTGATTCCGGGGTTGTTACCTCGGGCGTCACCATTTTGTTTTCTGTTTGTCTTTTTGTTTTGTCTTGAGTCTGTTTCTACCAGGGGGCCAGTTGTGCCAACAGATTTTGAATGAGCAGCAATGATTTTCATACTCTTGTGTTTATACGCGTGTGCAGTTGTACCGAAATTACGACGAGATGGCGATTTGATAAAACTGTGACTTTTACAGGCCTTAAAATCATTGCCTTGATCTAAGTTTTTCAAAACTTTTTCTGACACTGCGATGAAAACAAAGAGGAAGGAATTCCTCGGGATTTGTAAAAATTTGATCAATTGAGAGAAAGAGAGGCGTGCTAAGCCCTTAATGAATGAAATCATGCTTGTTAATGTGAGTACTGAGAAGGACCCTGGCTTTGATCCAGATTGATCCTACTTGTCTTCGGTTGACGATTTGTCACTTTCTTAAAACTTTCAAAAATGTTTTCTTGCGGTCTGCGCAAAGACATGTGTGGAATCGCTCTTGAGATTGTGCAGCTTAGGATCGCTCTTAACCTCGAGACTCGACCCCCCCTTGGCTTTCAAACCTTGAACTGGCATTCAGAATGTTCAACGGTCGACCACGATGTAAGGCCTGTGTGGCCAGATTTGAAGCAGCCCTCGAACATGAGGCACCAAAGTCAGATCAAAAAGGTCAGACCTCGTCAGAAGAAGCTTGCAAAGCTAGAACAAAATCACCCCTCGAACTAGGGGCAAAAAAATATCCGATGTGCTCGAAGAGCCAAAGGTGGATCTTTCTGCAAATCGATACAACAGCCACTCTCCTGGATATAGAGGGCTTCAATCTCAGAACCATTTGGCATGGACTGGTTACATTTTTACCCTTTGAGAGGCTCGGGCGAAAACCGGAGGGCTAGCAAAAGTTAGAGCAAAGAAAAGAATGAAAAAAGAAAAAGAAAAATGCAAAGATACAAAAAATGCAAAAGAAAAGAAAAAGAAAAGAAAATGCAAAAAAAAAGAAGAAGAAAAGGAATGAAAAGAATGAAAAAAGAAAAGAAAAACAAAGCTCATAAGGTCGAAAACTCCGCAAGCGCCTTGGCAAAAGTTAGAGCATAAAAAGGAGAGGTTAAATACCCGAGTGTACCTTAACCTCGAACTACGTAAGGCTTGATTCCCATCTTTGGGATACGTAGGCAACTTCATTCTGAAGTCCAGTCGTAAAACGATTCAAATTCGATTGTGTCCATGTAATGGTTTTGATCATCTTTGCCTTCTCTGTATCTGAGAGTTCGGTTGTCATCATCACTCTGAGGACTGATTATAGTGTGCTGCGGCGCCATCCAAACAAGGGGCAACTTTCCGTTGCCATTCAACGCGCCGCGGTGCCGTTCAAACAAGGGGCAACTTTCCGTTGCCATGCAACCCTCCTCAAGCAAGGGGCAGTTTTCCTCCAGATTCGAGGTTGTGCATCTCAAGAGTAGGTTCTGCGCTTGTTGAGCATTGGCCGTTTGCAAAAATAGTTTTTGAGAATTTTTACTGAGGTTGACTAATTTTCTCGAAAATTGTTTCATTTTCCAAAACTGGACCATTTTCTTGGACCCAAAAAAGGAAAATTTTCAGTGCTCATAGCCTGAACTGCATGATTTCAAATCAAAAATCGAACAAACATGTTAATCTAACTCTCATTTTGGTCAAAATTTTTTAGGAGAAAGCTCAAAAATAAAAAATGGTCAAAATGATGAACTAGGGGCACAATTGAGTCAGGTGTTCTGTCTTTTCCCCGTAGCCAATGCATTTGCCAGAAAGGGCACCGTATCCGCCAGAAAAGGGCACAGCAAAAGGGCAGAAAGCTCTCACATCCTCCAAGCAATGAGGTATCAAGCCAAGTGCGAAGCACGAACTGGAATGGGGCCAGACATTACACTCCCTCATCTGGACAGATCTGCTCACATCCAAACTCCCAAATAGGCATCATCGACCGATGTCAGCTGGAGATTTGCTACATACCCATTTGTAGCACAACCCCTCTGTGGGAGGACTTCACCACCTGTGGGCGGAAGAAAGAAAATCTAGCAGAATGCTAGAGGCACGGGCCCACAAATTGCTGTTTATCCATCAACCACCCAGGGAGGATTGAAAAATGAGAGATTGAAGAATAGAGATGTGCGATGAGAGAAAAGTGAGAAAAGGGTTTTTCGAGAAAAAACCGAGCTTGAGGCAGTGATGTGAGAATCACAGATAAGAAAGGTGGGACATATACCGTGAAACAGGCTCCTGTGCGTCGAGTGTCGTGTCTTTTTGTTTTATCTAGATTTTGTTTTGGGTCGTTTCGAGTGTTACTCGATGTGTCTAGGTTGTGTGCCTTTTTATTTCCTTGTTGAGTCGTTTTGCTGTGTTCAGTTGTAGGCTCAATACCTGGTCGAATAATCATCTCTCAGTTTCAAAAATAAAATCGTTTTGCGCTCGAGTCTTGGTGTCGTTCTCCACATTTGTGCAAAACAGAATTTGTTCTTCCATAAAATCGCAGGGTTCAACCTAGGTCATGTGCGAACAGTGAAACCAGGACCTGTCTGAAGCTATAATGGTTCCGGACTGCAAAGCAAAAGCAAAAGAGGAAAATGTCGGGCATCTGAGTTTGTTCCAACATCGATGGCTCGAGATTGCATCCGTGTGTACCTCTTCAGTCTTGCCAATGCTCAAGTATGAGTGTGCTTCTACCTCAAGCTCAAGATCAAGTCTACTTCAAGCTAGAATGGCGATCGGTGCTCTCCCGAGTACCATTCACGCCAGAGGCATCTTGGCGTGTTTTGCGATGAGTTCCTAGGAGACCAACTGCGACGGTGGAAACTAGAGTTCGAATGGCCGTGGCCTAGAACGCAAAGGTTCGGGATTTCCGAGACTAGAGTCTGGTTTAAATACCCAGAGGCGTGTCCTCGGCTTGAAATCTGTATGGAAGCCCCATAGGTTGAGACAGCGTGTATGCACCTCAATCCTGGATACTGAACCAACCTAGTCTGTCACCCCGTTGGAGAATAGGGAAAGTTGTGAATATGATCAGGAAGATAAGCAGCAGCCGTAGCTCCTACATACAGATATTGTTACTTGTCAGCATTTCAGAACCTTTGTACTGTGAGTTGAAGGTAAGTGTTCGAAGAGCACGAGGGGAGATCCCCGTCAGAGTAGAGCGGTTCACCGCCACTCACCTCATGAGGTGCTTTCTAAAAGCGCCGCTTTGTCCATTTATTGCTTTCCGTAAGCATCATGCATTGTATTGCATTGTACCTATCAAGTTTCTTTCTCATTTACTTAGTATATCAATCACACTTCGTTCACTTTGTGTATCTATCACACATATTTTGCTTTGTGTATCTATCACACTATTCTTCTCTTCATATCGTATGTTTGCTTTGTGTATCAATCACACTCTATTTGCTTCATGTATCTATCACATGTTTATATTTAGTGTATCAATCACACTTCATTCACTTAGTGTATCAATCACACTTCATTTATTTAGTGTATCAATCACACTCTCTTCACTTAGTGTATCGATCACACTTCTCTTATTTTGGTGTATCTAACATACTTCATTCTCATTTTGTGTATCTATCACACACATATTCACTTTTGTGTATCTATCACACACATTCTCGTTTTCTATATCCCCCTTTTAGTGTATCAATCACACTCTGTTCACATAGTGCATCTATCACACTTTGTGTTCGTATTCAGTATATCTATCATACTCTGTTCACTAAGTGCATCTATCACACTTTGTGTTCACTTTTAGTGTATCAATCACACTCTGTTCACATAGGGCATCTATCACACTTTGTGTTCGTATTCAATATATCTATCATACTCTGTTCACTAAGTGCATCTATCACACTTTGTGTTCACTTTTAGTGTATCAATCACACTCTGTTCACATAGTGCATCTATCACACTTTGTGTTCGTATTCAGTATATCTATCATACTCTGTTCACTAAGTGCATCTATCACACTTTGTGTTCACTTTTAGTGTATCAATCACACTCTGTTCACATAGTGCATCTATCACACTTTGTGTTCGTATTCAGTATATCTATCATACTTGTTCACTAAGTGCATCTATCACACTTTGTGTTCACTTTTAGTGTATCAATCACACTCTGTTCACTAAGTGCATCTATCACACTTTGTGTTCGCATTCAGTATATCTATCATACTTGTCCACTAAGTGCATCTATCACACTTTGTGTTCACTTTTAGTGTATCAATCACACTCTGTTCACTAAGTGCATCTATCACACTTTGTGTTCGCTTTTAGTATATCCATCATACTTTGTTCACTAAGTGCATCTATCACACTACGTGTTCGCTTTTAGTGTATCCATCACACTTTGCTCACTTCATTCATTTAGTGTATCAATCACACACACTCGCTTTGTATCTATCACACTATGCCTACCTTGTGTATCAATCACACACACTCGCTTTGTGTATCAATCACACACGTTCTTTTGGTGTATCAATCACACACTCACACTCTGTTCACTAAGTGCATCTATCACACTTTGTTCATATAGTGTATCCATCACACTTTGCTCACTTCAATCTTCAAACCGGCTTCGCGTAGCGTATAAGTCCAATCTCCAAACCGGCTTCGCGTAGCGTATAAGTCCAATCTTCAAATCGGCTTCGCGTAGCGTATAAGTCCAATTATCAAAATCTCCCTGCATATCATTTTGCATTTTGCCCCTGCTTGCGGGCACACATATCTCTGTTCATCTTGTATGATTGTCTAAGTCTTCGGCCTTGTCAAAAATGGGTCGTCTCTAGGCTTTGACATTCACTCCCGTCACTTCTTGACTTTCGAGTTCTGTCAAAGAGGGGCAACTGTAGACACCCCATTTTTGACCGGCCTTAAGACTCAGACGTCACCGATTGAGTGCACGGTGATGTTGCATACTGTGCTCGTTCGGAAGCCTCAGAGTTGCGGCCGTGCGCCCTGCCTCCGGACTTCCGAACTCTCTTCTGTGCCTTGTCTCGGTTTGCGAACCAGACTCGGTTTTCTCTGTTTTCCTTCCTGAGGGGAGGGAGTGGTCCTGTAGGCTATCTCCCGATGGCCGTGAGCTACATTTCGTGGCCGTAGGCCATTTTGCCCATTTCGGAGCCCGGTTCCCGATTTTCGGGACCGTCAAGCCGTGTGCCTTGGCTCGGGACCGCCCAACCATCTCCGAGTTCTCCGGTTTTTTGGTTTGCACCTCTGTTTTATAGTTCCGAGGAACACTGGGGCCTCTGATGCCCACTTCGTGGCCGTATGCCACTTTCGGTTACTGGCGGTTTTGGGACTCGAATCGCGCGGTTTGGGCCCGAGCATTCATTTTGCATCGATTTTCTCGATTTTTGGCGAGAACCTCTGTTTTGTCATTCCGAGGGACACTGGGTCGCAGATGCCCACTTCACGAACACCACTTCCAGCACCCATTTTCGGTGCTCGGTTTTGGCCCCGAGCGTTCATTTCTCATTAGTTTTTGTTCAAATTTGGCAGGTACCTCTGTTTCAATACCAGGAAGATCACTGGGGGGTGGGAGCCCAGCAATTATCCCAGATAACCAGTTTCGCTCCTCCGGCGCCCGTTTTGCTCACTTCCGGGCCAATGTCGAACACCCTGGGGGTATTTTCTTCCAACCAAAGCTACATATTTGTGATCAGGGGACATGGGAGGACCCTAAAAATGTATGGTCGGCCAGCAATTTTGATTTTCGTTTTTGAGCCTCTCTTTCAAATTCAATGTTGTGACTCCTGTTTCAGAGTTGCCAAATTCCAACCTTGGAACCTTGTTCTACACACATGGGAGGACCCCAAAAAGTGGTGGTCGGCCAGTAATTCTTGTTTTCATTTTTGAGCCTCTCCTTCAAGTTGAGTGTTGTCTCTCCTGGTTCACAGTTGCCAATTTTCAACTACATGGTTGTGTTGAGGACACATGGGAGGACCCTAATCTCCTATGGTCGGCCACTAATTCAACATTTCATTTTTTGCCCCTGGCTGGCCGGCCATGGGAGGTGGCTGGCCGGCCATGAGGGGTGGCTGGCCGGCCACTTGCAGCAAAACCACCTGGCCTGCCTCGCTTTTGAGTACTTTTACATTTGTCCAAATTTTTTCCAAATATCTTCTGCCTCCGGGGGATATTTTGGGAGGGAAAGCTTGGGTGCTTTTCCCTCCCTTTTACACCCCTTTCTTGCCTATTAAAGGGGCTGGCCTCCTTCTTTGCAAGGGTTAGACAATTTCCTCTCAAGAACTCATCTCCCAAAACCTCCATCTTCATCTTCAAAAACTCAAAAACCTTCAAGCTTCCTAGCCAATCCTTCACCAACCTTAAGCTCCACCTTTGCCAACTCCATTTTAGCAGCAAGGGAGTGATTTCCGATGTAAGGACCAACAAATTCAAGTCAAGAAGTAAAGAAAGAGTTGTCTACAAGGGTAAGCCACTAAAACCCTTTTTCTATCATTTTCTTGGACCAACTTTTTACCCTATTTCCCTTCAGTTTTTGGGCTTTGAACCCTACTGGTTTTGTGCTCATTTTGAGCCCCCCTACAACATTGTAGAAGGGCTCAACTCTCTTTGGTGTCTCCTTGATACACTTCTTTCAATACCACTCTTTAGGCCATAAAATTGCATGCTTTGTTTGGCTTTTGAGTGATCTGATTTCGAGCATACTATAAACTGTTAGTGGGATTGTTTTGAGCCCCTCTTAAACATTGAAGAAGGGCTCCATCATGTTTGGTGATTATTTCATGCACTTCCTTTGAAATTCTTCAATTTTACCGTAAAATTGCATGAGTTAATTAGCCTATTTGTGATCTGATTTGGAGTATGCAACCTACTGATATTGTGCTCATTTTGAGACCTTCTTCAACATTGAAGAAGGGCTCAGCCATGTTTGCCTCCCCTATCATGCACTTGCTTTGAATCCATGTTCTATGCCTATCTTGCATGCTTTGCTAGACTCATTTGGATCCGGATTTTGGCCTTCATCAGGCCTAGACAAAGTCTTATTTTTGTCTCCTCATCATGCTTTGTGAAGGGTATTAAGCCATTTGGTGATTTTTTTTAGTACTTTCTTTGAAATCCATCAAACTTTCCGTAAATTTGCATGTTTGTTTAGGCCATTCTAGCTTCTGTTTCTGGCCTTCATCAAGCTTATGAAGTGTCTTGTTTTGGCCTATTATTTTTATTTTATTAAGGGTCTTAGGCAATTTGATGTTGGCTTATGGTACCTTATGTTACAGCCCCATTTTGGTCCATATTTTGCATGCTATGCTTGCCATGTCTACACACTGTTTTGAGGGATGTCATCTGCTGTAAATGTGAATATTTTTGGCTCATATTTATTGTTGTAGAACTGATTTTTTGGGTTTGATCATGGTAGATACCACTTGCTTTGTAATTCCTCTCTTTTTCCGTATTTTTGCAAGCTATTGTTGCCATATCTATGCTTACAATTTGGCTATGTTTTGTACTGGAAAGATGCTTTTTTTGGGGCTGCCTTACTACTTTTTTTGCTGTCATGTGCCCATTTTGCGTGTTTAGCGTGGCCGTAGGCCATTTCGGGCACTTAGAATTGCATTTCGGGATGATTTCATGCGTTAATTGTCATTTCGCATCATTTCGGGGCTGTTTTCCCCTTCATTTAGTGGCTGAAATTTGGTTTGCATGCTTGCATATCATTTCCCATGTCATTTTATGCCTTAATGCATCGCCTCGGTTTGCGTGCCTGTGGGCACGCACTTCGAGGCACCTCCGTTTTATCCGACGGCAGCTTATGTGAGTGGGGCTGAGGCCCTCTCATGTTGGCGTAAGCCCATCGCGGCATTCCGTGTGCCATTTCCTTGCATTTCATCATCGCCTCGGTTTGCGTGCCTGTGGGCGCGCATTTCGAGGCACTTCGGTTGTATCCGATTTCTCTTTCATCATCGCCTCGGTTTGCGTGCCTGTGGGCGCATTTCGAGGCACTTCGGTTGTATCCGATTTCTCTTTCATCATCGCCTCGGTTTGCGCGCCTGTGGGCACGCGTTTTGAGGCACTTCGTTTTATCCGATTTGCATCTTTCATCATCGCCTCGGTTTGCGTGCACGTAGGCGCGCGCATTTGGCTGCCGGTTGTATCGATTTCTCTTTTGTCGCCGCCTCGGTTTGCGTGCACGTAGGCACGTGTTTGGCTGCCGGTTTATCCGATTTCTCTTTCATCATCGCCTCGGTTTGCGCGCTCAGGCACGCGTTTGGCTGCCGATTTATCCGATTTTCATCTTTCATCATCGCCTCGGTTTGCGCACTGTGGGCACGCAGCGTTTGAGCACGCCGATTTATCCGATTTTCATCTTTCATCATCGCCTCGGTTTGCGCGCCTGTGGACACGCGTTTCGAGGCACTTCGGTTTTATCCGATTTTCATTGCATTTCATCATCGCCTCGGTTTGCGTGCCTGTGGGCGCGCATTTCGAGGCACTCCGGTTGTATTCGATTTTCTCATTTTATCATCGCCTCGGTTTGCGTGCCTATGGGCGCGTATTTCGAGGCACTTCGGTTGTATCCGATTTCTCATTTCATCATCGCCTCGGTTTACGTGCCTGTGGGCACGCGTTTCGAGGCACTTTGGTTTTATCCGACATGCATTCTACATCATCGCCTCGGTTTGCATGCTCGCGTGCACGCTTTTCGAGGCATCTTATTTTCATCTCATTTTCATCTGAATTGTGCATACTAGGTTGTATCTTAGATTGCATTCATGCATCACCTCGGTTTGCGTGCCTGTGGGCACGTATTTCGAGGCATTTCTTTTTAGTCTCATTGTACATCATATTTCATGTCATCTCATGCTTGTATGCCATTTTCTCGGTTTGCGTGCCTGTGGGCACGCATTTCGAGACATTCTTACTTTCATAGCATTGTGCATGCTAGGATATATGTTAGTTGCATTTCATGCATATCATGCATATTGCACGGGAAACGAGGCGCGTTTTGTACTCCGAGTAACGGAACGGGTCTCAATTCCCAAGTCACCGATACTCCGGATTATCCATGATGGAGTTAAGTGTTGTTATAGCACGCATCTGCATTCATTCCTATATTGAGTTGTGCAATTCGACTCCTCGGCCATCATGCATCGGTATGCGTGATTGGTGGCACGAGGATCGAGGCATGCATATATTCGTGAAATACATTGCTATGCCCCTTTTTCTGCTCTCTGTTGCAGCAAAATTAAGGATCAGCAGATTTTCGGAGTCTGACACGCATTTCGAGAAATACTGCAAACAGAGGCTAACTGGGGCATCCCAGTGGATTTCCACGCCAGGCAGGCCAACATGCACCATCCATTAGAAGCAAGGCAGTCCCTGGCTTGCATGCCAGTTTTACTTTTTCTTAGTTAATTGTTAATTAATTAAGAATCTGTAATATTCGAACTGTAAATATTCTTTTATTTCGGACTGTATATTTATTCGGACCCTCTGCGCGAGGGCAATGTTGTAATAAGGGTGCGTGAGTGTGATGTATGTCTTCCAACCTCCATTTCTTTCTCCCTTTTATTTATCCGCTTACGATGGTTAGATATAGGGCATATTTCAATTAGCATACAGTATGATAGCATGTTTGCATCATTCATCTGTCTTGCATACACCGGGCTCGGCGCATCATACTAACTGCATTTGTATTTCAATTCCAAATTGAATACATGTTAGCTGTAGCATCTCACATGCCATCTTTAGAATAGCCGAGCCTGCCATAATTTGCATTTTGCATGTGTTGCATTAGGCAATTCTGTATACTTAGGATCATGCATGATTTCTAACGAGCTTCTGTTTTGGCTTGGAGTACTCGGTAAGTTTTATGCTTTAGCATCCTTGCATGCGTGTGAGTGTTGCCATGATAGCATGCTTACCATGAGGCTAACTGCTTATGTGATATAAGCTCTTGAATGCCTGTGGGTGGAGGTTGAGTTATCTGAATTGGACAAATCATTGACTGTTTGTTTTAAGCCCACTAGATAGTGGCAAAATCATGTTTTCTAAGCCCACCCGAGGGTGGCAAATCCGCATTTTAGCCTACCTGCGGGTAGCACCATCACACTATTTTCAAACAAACAAACATGAAATGTTTAGTTCCAATTCAGACGGCCCAGTCTATACTTGTTTGCTGCGAGCATCACATAGTAATCTAGGCAAATAACCGCAATAAGAACTCACAAAGTTTTCAAAAACAAATATCATGGTTAGTAGAGGCCGGTCTTTGACCGGGCGAGAGGGGGTGCTCACGATGTGACCTTCCCTAATCGTACCCAAGTTCCCGAGCCAACTTTGGTGATGACGGACACGTGGCCTTCCGGCACCGAGTCAGGGTTTCCTAAATTTCCCATTTTAAAATATTTAGGTGGCGACTCTGTTATCTGGCAAAGCAGTCTATGTTTGGCACTTCTTTTCAAAAAATCTGTTTTCCTTCAAAACGATTTGCCGGATTTGGACTCTTTGGTTCAAGATTGAGAACTGTAACAAAAATCGAGTCCGAACTGTAGCGAGGTCCCCCGCGGGCGTTGTTACAGTTAGCAGCCACAATCAAGGAATGGAATGTGATGCTTTCATACTGATGCTTTCATACTGATGAGAATCACCCATTTCACATGGGGTGATATCAACATAATCCTCGGTAAGCTCTATGACATTAGTTCTCAACTCGAAATCAAATTCACATTCTAGCTATCTGGTGAATAAATTTTGTTATGGTCTAGTATATGGAGTGAGTCAAAGAAAAGAGAATAAAAACACTAATAATCACATGACCTAACCATTTGCACGTGTGAGGTCATGACCACCATTGTTGGGTCTGCGATCCAAATGTTCAATCACCTTAGCACCTGTCCGCACTCTCAAATAGATTTTAAGCCGAACAATGTGTATATATTCAACTAGGATTGCAAGAACATAATGATTTAAAATCAAGAAAGCCTTGGTTCAAGGAAAGGAACAAAAACCCGAAGTATTGTTACTCGGTGGCATGTACAACGAATAGGAAAAATTCTTTGGGTGAATTTACAATCAATGGAGTGTGTCTCGACAATCCGGAGCATATCAAGACTGAGGTCCTTAACTATTTTCAATCATTCTTCTCGGAAAAATAAGAAACAAGGCCAGTCATCTTAGAGCCTTTTAAATGCATGATTTCGGATTTAGATGCTCTGTTATTCGAAAGAGAATTCTCTACTGAGGAAATTTGGAAGGCAGTGAAAGATTGTAATGGAAATAAAGCTCTTCGTCCAGACGGCTTCAACATGCACTTTGTTAAGAAATTTTGGCCAATAATCAAAAGAGGATATACATCTCTTCATCAAAGAATTCCATGCCAATAGTAAGATTGTAAAAGCTATTAATTCTTTCTTTCTAGCTCTTATACCAAAGTTCCAAACCCTTCTTCCTTGACTGATTTCAGACCACTTAGCCTAATTGGTAGTACTTACAAAATACTATCTAAAATCCTTTCCAAAAGATTAAAATCTGTTATGCCAAAGATTGTTCAAGAAACACAAACAACATTCGTAAAAGATATGCATGGTTGATTTTTGGAAGCATAACAACAGAGGTGGTCTCCCGCTAAAGCTTGACTTCAAGAAGGCATTTGACAGTGAAAATTGGAACTTTCTCTTGCAAATATTACACAAGTTTGGGTTTGGAACTTTCTCTTGCAAATATTACACAAGTTTGGGTTTGGGGAGAAATGGATTACACGGATTGGTGAGTCTATAAAGACATCCAACATTTCTGTTTTAGTGAATGGATCTCCATCAACAGAGTTCTCTCCATAGAGGGGTCTGAGGCAAGAAGATCCTCTTTCTCTTTTCTTGTTTAATCTTGCAGTGGAAAGCCTTAATATTCTGCTTCATAGAGCTAGGCAGGCTGGTTTAATTTCGGGGGTGACTAGTGGTAATTCTGGACTCAACCTCACTCATCTTTAGTTCATGAGCGACACACTAGTGTTTTGCAATCCAGATCGAATGAGACCGTTAAACTCAAATAATTCTACCTTTGTTTTGAACTAGTTTCGTATTTGAAAAATAATTTTCGTAAGCCCACTGTTTGTGGTATTGGGGTTGAAGATGAGTTAACGATGGCAGAATACATGAAGTGCAATGTTGGGAGGTTGCCTTTAAACTACCTTGGTATGCCCCTAGGTACAAACCCTAACGTTGTGTTTAGTTGATGGATTTGAGGAGGGATTTGGAAAGGAAAAGGGAAAAAAATGTATGAAACTAGGTGAAATGTAAGGATATTTTTTTTCACATTTCACCTAACTTTTATCTTTCCTTTTTCAAATCCCTCCTTAAATCTCCCAACTAAATACAGTATAAGAGAATTCAGATATGGGATCCTATTGTGGAGAAAATTAAGAAAAAGTTGTCTTCATGGAAATGGAGATACCTCTCTCTTGGAGGTAGAATCACTTTGGTAAAGTCTTCATTACCATTGTATTACATGTCTTTATTCAAAATCCCTATTTAAGTTGCAGAGGAGATTGATAAATGCCAAAGAGCTTTCCAACGATTTACTCCTTTGTAAGTGGTGGTGGAGATTTGCAACAGAGGAAAATGCACTTTGGAGAAGGGCTATTTGTGCAAAAAATAATCTGACTCAGTTTTGTTGGTTGCCAAATGTTTCTGGTTTGAGAGCAGGCTCTGGTTTATAGAGAAATGTCGCTTCACTAGATAGAAGCAGGTCTCGGGTTCTTAATCAATTCATGGTCCTCGTTATTCTTAAACCTGGTGATGGAAGTAGAATAAATTTCTGGAATGATGAATGGCTCACAAACTTTCCAATATCCGATGTTTACCCAATACTTTTCTCTCTTGCAGTGAACACGGATGCTAGCAGTCGCCACTGTTTTAGAGCAGCACCTCCTTCAAGCCAACCTCAATGGACTATCGAATACAAAAAAAACCTAAGAGCATGGGAGGAGGAACTTCATCAAGACCTCATCTATCGTCTCCAACAATCCGTAACCCTTAGAGATGGGGTAAAAAAGTACTATGATCTGGAAGCATTCCTCTTCAGACGTGTTTTCGGTAAAAACAATATATTTAGCATTTTAAGAGTCTTTGAATCTTCCATCATTTCCAGTCATGAAGTTTGGACAACCAGTTGCTCCACCAAAGAATAAAGCCTTTGGATGGCTGGCATGTCGGAATATAATTGCAAAATCTGACCTTCTTTTTTAATCAGCGTATTATTCCAACCTCCTGTCCCTGTGCATTTTGTGGGGTTAAGGCTGAAACAAGTAACCATTTGCTGTTTCTCTATAAACCATCACGGAAGGTGTGGACTGAATGTATTCGTTGGTGGGGTTTAAGCTGGGTGCTGCCAAGGATCGTTACCTGATCTCCTATCATGGTGGTATGGACATAAATTTAAATTAGTGGCAAAGGCAATCTGGGAAGCTTTACCTCTAACAGTATTATGTACTCTTTGGTTGGCAAGAAACGATGGTGTTCTCACAAAAATAACCCAATTGGGTGGATTTGATGGAATTGATCAAAACAATAACTGCTATTTGGGTAAAGTACTCTCATATATAATATTATCGAATACTCATGCTTGTGTTTGGTTGAGGGATTTGAGGAGGGATTTGGAAAAGGTAGGTGAAATGTGAAAAAAATATACTTACATTTTACATAATTTCACACACCTTTTCTCTTTTCCTTTCTAAATCTCTCTTCAAATTTCACGACTAACACTGTCGTCAGTGAACGATATAGTCTATCTAGATGGAATTAAGAACATGCGAATCAAATCTCTTCTTTGATTTTGGCCACTAGTCAGGTACTTATGTCGTTCTTTTGTTGGGAGCTCGCTAACTTGTATGTTGCCTCGATATACGCATAATTGGGCTTGTTGGTAGGTGTTAACATAATTGAGATGTAATGTTCAAGTTATGATGCAATTTCTAGGAGACTTCCTTTTGTACTAAGCTTTTAAAATCTTTTTTTTATTTTTTATTTTTTTGGGTTATAAAAAATAAAAAAATAAAAAAAAATAAAAAGATAACAAAATTTTAACGGAATACTAACGGTCTAAGAATAATCATAAACTAAATAGCATATAATTATATTTTTAATATGCGATCAGTACATTTGGGAATGTTTGCCATCTTTCATTTTATGCACATGCCAACTTGATTTTTTATCATTTGAAGAAAATAAAATACTTGATTTTCAATTTCAAACTTTCCCAATGAATTGAACATTGATTGTCACTATTGTTATTTTTTAATTATACCACTCCGACTAATATGTACCCAAAAAAATTAGGGAATGGTTAATAAGTGTCACTTAAAAAGTAATTAATATCATATATTTAAATTGAATACACATTGAAATTAATTATATTATAATTAATGAAAAATAATTGGGTTAATTACACCATTTATTCCTGTAGTTAGACTTAAATTTCACTTTAATCCTTATATACAAAATTGTTAATTTTAATCTCTAATTTAGATGGAATAAGCAAACTAAAACCTTAAAAAATTGAAAAGAATTCTAAAATTGTTAATTTTAACCTTCAATTTAGACATAATGATCAAATTGAAACTAGACTTAAAGTGTAAGGACCAAATTATTCTAATTAAAACTATAAGGATTAAAGTGAAATTTAAGTCAAATTATAAGAATGAAAAATGTAATTAACCCAAAACAATTTTTTAAATAAAATAAATAGCATTCAACATGTTAGAACCGTTTTTAGTTTCCAGTATTATCCTTTACTTATGTATTCATTACAATTTCAAAACACAACATATTTAGTAGTAAAAAAATTTAATAACTTTGCTAGACCTAGACAGAGTCAAGAGAAAGGCCCATTCCAAAGTGGACCGAGCTATGGGTTCGGCTCTAGCTCCCTTCCCCACTCCGAAGTGGGTAAGGTCATGGGTCCAACCCTAGTCTTATTCTCCATTCTGAAGTGGGTCGAGCTATGGGTTTGACCCTAGCTCTCTTCTCCACTCCGAAGTAGGTAAGGCCATAGGCCCAGCCTTAGTCTCATTTCTCATTTCGAAGTGGGCAAGGCCATATCCCTAGCCTTTTTTCCTACTCTAAAGTAGGTAAGTCCCTGGGTTCAATCCTAGGACTCTCATCCACTTTAAAGTGAGTTAAGTTGAGCCTTAATAGAACACCTCATGACATGTGAGCGAAGTACACGTGGCGCCCTTGAATAACGGAATGGCCTACTCAAGTGCTTGCCACACTCGTTTTTCTTAAATGAGGAACGATCTAGCAAAATGACAAAGAGTGACAGGTGGTAGGGAGATAGACTTGAGGAGCAGGTCATTCCTCACTATAAAAAGGTAATCTCACTTCCATATAAAAGGATTACCCAATTCAATACTCTGTCCACGTCTTCTTTATCCCCTCTCTTGTCTAACTTAACCACCTAAGGGGGTAACCCTAGTTGGGCAACCTTACCATTTGTTACTCTGTGCAAACCTTCACTTTCCGAAGGAGAGCCATTTGGCCACGAAGCTCAACCCTTCTCTATAGTACGTGAAAAATCTAAAAATCTCCGAGATATTGATTTGTGATTATATATCAATTTTAAACATTAAATAACAATCCCAATCAAATAATCAAAAACAAATCGACACAACAATTTAACATAAAAAAATCACAATTTGAGTACCTCCAATTGTGATAAAAAATCACGAGCCAAAACTACAAAATAATCCACAAGAAAGACAAAAAGGAATTACATAAATGTACTCTCAACTAGCGAATTCATGTCCAAATTGAACCTACCTCAATGTGTCTCTTCCACCACCGTCTTCACCTCGAAATTGTCTCGCCCAACATTGAATCTACAACAATGATGTCTAATCTACAATGATGAGCCACTCTGGAATCCACCAAAATTAAGGCCCAAGTTCTCTAGAATCCACCGAAGAACAACTTTCTCTTTTGTGAATAAACGAAAAGAAACAAACCCTTGATGATGTTGATATGAAGTTCATGGATCCATTGATCACTCTTAAATCATCAAAGAAACACTCAGAAAGCATCATCCAATATAAAACATTTTGTTTCTTGTTCCTCTCTGAAAATTTGGATGACCTAAACCCTAGAAACAACGAACAGCGTACTTTATAGAAATCACGATCATGCAGACTGCTCGAGCGCACATTTCACCGTTCGAGCGGTGTAACTAAAGGCGGTGTGAAACATATAGACTAACCACTCGAGCACAACTTTCACCGTTCGAGAGGTAAAACTTTCTTCTCAGAAGTTCAACCATTCTTAAAAAATACTAGATGATCTGTTTTTTAGCTCGAGCTATCAAATAACTTTGATTGCATTTTTGCTTTTTGTTCTTGCTTTAGGGGCGTTGCCCCTCGACCCCGTCATGGCGCTACCCTGAACCCACCATGGGGTGTTGCCCCCTGGACCTTTACAAGCTGAAGTGGCAAACATGGTAGAGTTAAGATCATAAACTTTTCTACAAGACCCAATTCGGGTTTGATTAGCATCTAAACACTCATAGTTTTACTGAAATAAAAGATCGAATAAAATTATAACTGAAAGTAGTTTTGTCAAACAGAATTGCTAATAACAAAAACTTAACAATGCGGAATCACCCCCGCACAACTTCTACAATAAAGACAATTGATTTTTTTTTTTTTTTTTTTGGAAAGAAAAACTCATAAATGAAAATTGTTGAAAACCTTGCATCTATTGATTTATTTAATAATAATAAATCATTAATTGCATTTAACAAGTTCCCAAATAAGCATTTGGCAATAATCATTAACTACCCTATCACCCGTGCCATGTACGGGATAATTATGGATATTTATATTAGTTTTAATTTTTTTTGATATATAAATTATGTTTTTTAAGATTTTTTATAAAAATAATTTAACAATCTTATCACTAACCATAGTGTACATGAGAAATTAAAAAAGCTACTTCAGTAACTATGCACGGGCTGTATCTATAATTATTTGTATGAGAGGATTTTAAATGCTAATAAGAGATTTTGACCAAATCAATAAATGCAAGCATGTGGTTTAAAAAAAGTTGATAAATGCTGATTAAGGGATTTTGACCAAATCAATGAATGTTGAGTTTTTTTTTTTTAAATCAAAAATTTAGAAAATTAAGATTAAAAGATTGGAGCTCCCACAAGGCTTGGGGTTTAGAAACCCCTTTTTTCTTAATATATTTACAATTATCTATATATATGAATTGCTATTTTTAAATGTCTTTTTTTTTTTAATGTCTTTTTTTTTTTTCCTTTTTTATATTATATTAAAGTTTAATATTTTGATAATAATCATATGTGTTGGACTTTTCAAGAAATTAAATGTCTTCTTTTTTTAATTATATTATATTAAAGTTTAATATTTTGATAATAATCATATGTGTTGGACTTTTCAAGAAATTTTTTTTATACTTGTTCTTAATGCATTAAAGTGTTATTATAAGGGATAATAATCATATCTGTTGGGACTTTTCAAGGAATTCATATGTGTTGGATTTCTATATGAATTCCTATTTTTAAATGTCTTTTTTTTTTATTTTAAATATCTTCTTTTTTTTCCTTTTTTATATTATATTAAAGTTTAATATTTTAATAATAATTATATATGTTGGACTTTTCAAGAAATTAAATGTCTTCTTTTTTTAATTATATTATATTAAAGTTTAATATTTTGATAATAAACATATGTGTTGGACTTTTCAAGAAATTTTTTTTATGCTTGTTCTTAATGCATTAAAGTGCTATTATGAGATATAATAACCATATCTGTTAGGACTTTTCAAAGAATTTATATGTGTTGGATTTCAAAGAAATTTTTTTATATTTATTCTTAATGCATTAAAGTATTATTATGAGGGTAAGACTTGGGGGTCGGGAGAAATTAATAAATGTTAATGTTTTTTTTTTAAATTAAAAAATCAAAAAATTTAGATTAGAAGTTTGAAACTCTCACAAGACTTGGGATTAAAAACACAATTTTACTTAATATATAGTATAGATAGATTACATTTCCATTTTACCAACTTTTGATTCTTGCCTAGACTGGCATGACAATTCACTCAAATTTTTAAAAAAAATGAGTGGGAGTACTAATTAGTGTTACCACTAATGATGTGACAGTAGGCCCCACTATGAATGATTTGATGTTTTGACCTTGGTGTTATATTTTTTTTCTTTTTTTATTGAGTGTCATGTTATTAATGGTCTTTTTAAAACTCTAAAATTAATGATCTCTATCATTATTGAATTTTTTTTTTTTTTTTGGTGCTAGCACCCTATCTTTAACCCCAACCAATGGAAAAGGGGTGCATGCTGTACAATACAGCAGGTACTTTGTTTTCTTTTTTTGTAATATAATTTTTCCTTTGTTTTTTCTTTTTTATTAGTATGTGTGCTGCTATTGGTTAGTTTTTGGTTGAGCAAACTTGTCAAAATTACATTACTTTAAGAAAAATTAACAAAAATAATAAGTGAAAATTATTATTAAAAAAATCTCAAAATTTGGCCATCGTAACAAAATAAATTATAAATTATATTAATTTTAATTTTAATTTTTTATTTATTTTTAATTTAAACTATTGACCTATTTTTGTTAGGTAAATTGACAGAAAATGATATTTTAGATATTTTATATATATCTATATTGAGTTTAATAACTAAAATTTAAAAAAACAAAATGTGAGTTTTATCTAACAAAAATAGATGAATGGTTTGAGATTAAAAATAAATCAAAACTTTAAAATTTAAATTGATAAAATTAAACAGTCATAATTTATTTTATTATAATGATCACTCTCTAAAATTCTTTTTATAATTTCTTTAAATAATAATAATAATAACAACAACAACAATAATATTATGTGAAAACACTTTGCAATAATAATAATAATGGTCAGAATGCATTAAATGCTATCGTGGCATTGTGGTGGTAGAGATGTAATTTTGGCCCGGCCCATTTGGGCTCGGGTCGGGCCTTGCGGGCTCCCGCCAAAAAAATCGGGCCGGGCCATGAGCCATAAAACTAGGCCCAGGGGTATTCGGGCTATGGGTTGAGCCCTTAGGCTTGAGCCTAGGCTCGGGCTTTGGGCGGGCCAAAACAATTTTCTTAATTTTTTTTAATTTTTTCTATCAAAATTTTATTATTTTTCATTAAAAATAACACTGGGCATTGAGTGAGCCAGGCGGACCGGGCCTCGGGCTGGGCTTTTGGGCGGGCCTTGAGCGGGTCACGGGTCGGGCCAAGCAAGGCAGGTCCATGGGCCGGGCCGAGCTTCAAAACGATAGCCCAAGCCCTAGCCCAAGGCATCGGGCTGGCCTTGGGCTCGAGCCTAAGCAGCCGACCCACCTCGGGCATAAGCGAGCTTGGCCACAGCCGGGCCCAAAATTACAACCCTATGTGGTGGGGATGCTTAAAAGCTTCAAATGCATATTGCAAAGTGTTTTCACATATTAAACTAGCTGCTAGCAAAATAGACTCAAAAGCTTAATATTAAGTTTTTGTTATTGGCAATTTTATCTGATAAAATTCTTTTTAATTATAATTTTATTTGATCTTTTATTTAGGTGAGGTTATGAGTATTTAGATGCGAATGCAACCTGAATTGTGCCTATACAGAGGAGTTTGTGATCTTAATCCTGTCATGTTTATTACTTTACTGACTATGTTGGGAACCGAGTTGCCCATCGGCTCATGAGGGTTCAGGCGGCGCCCTTAGCGAGTCCGGCGGTGCTGGTGGGGTTGAGGCGGTGTCCTGAAGCAAAAACAAATTGCAGTCGAAGTTGTTTGTCCGCTCGAGCGGAGATCGCGACCTTTCAAAAGTTTCACTCGCTTGCAAAAGTATTGGGAGTTGTTTTTTTTCACTCGATCGGAAATTCTTGTACTGAAGCATAGACTCTGTTTAGTTATGCGTTTTAGTGAAACTGCTCAAGCGGCCATTCCTGTGCTCGAGCAGAGATCACGAATCTGTTTGCTATAAAAGTTGCGGTTCAGTTAGGTTTTAGGGGATGGCTTCCAAATTTTCTTCTTAAGTATTAGGGTTTTCATCTTGAACTTCTTTGCTTGTTTCCTTTGATATCTGTGAGAGTTTAATCACGAATTGAGTGGATTATATTAAAAGGTTTGTTTGTTTTGTTTTATTCGTAAAAGAAAGAGTTGTTCTTCAGTGGATTCCGGGAATTTTGGGCCTGAAGCTTTGGTGAATTCTGGAGTGGCTCATTGTCATGATTCGACATTGGCGTTGTGGATTCAATGTTGGGCAAAACAATTCCGAGGTGAAGACGGGACTGGAAGAAGCACATAAGAGTCAGTTCGATTCGGGCATGAATTCGCTAGGTAATTGAGAGTACACTTGTGTAGTTTGTTTATATCTTCTTAGTAGATTATTTTGTAGCTTTTACCCATAGTTTTTTTTTTATTATCACAATTGGAGGCGTTCCAATTGCGATTTTTTCACGAAAAATCGTTGTATCGATTTGTTTTTATTGTTTAATTGGAATTACTATTTACTGATTTAAATTGATAAATAATCACAAATCAATATCTCTAGGATTTTAGATTTTTCACTTAAGAAATATATATATATATATATTTTATCATAATTAGATTCAATAATATTTATTAAAAAAAAAAATGGAGTAGAATATGGTAATCATGCTACCATTAGAAATATGCGGTTTTAAAATATTTGAAGTTTCAGGGAAAAAAATGTAATTCTTAATCAAGTTTTTTAATATAAAAAAAATTTGATTAGATATCACACTTTTTTAAATACTTAAATATGTTCTGTTAATATCTAATATAGTAGACTTTCAACCAAACAAAAATCATAAACCTTAATTACAATCACGTTTAGAAGAAAAAAAAAATTACTAACGCATCATTTAGAAAGGTGGCATTTAATTAGATGTTTATATATTTAATCTTCCACGTCATTTTAGAAATGTTGTATCACATAAAGGTGCTATTATGTAGTATTAGGAAAGGCTAACGATGCACATGCTTTCTCATTATAAATTACCTCCCCTAAAGCGAAATCAAATCATGACACAAAGGTAAAATTTTATTTCTAAGATTCTCATTATCTCTCTATACAATTGCATAACCAAGCAAACAAATAGAAAAATCTGTTAATTGCAAAGAGCCGATGAAATAGCTATTTTAGCGAACAAATAGCCAAAATCCACTTGGAAGTCAGCTTCTGTATTTGACACATCTCAATGTCTCTCTATGTGGCCAAAGCAATAGAAAGACAAAACCCTAGTGTTCTATTTCTCGTTTCTCTACTCGCAATTGCATTAATCAAAGTATTCTTAGAAAAACGTTCTTAGGTACTTGCGATCATGCTCTTTTGCTTATTGCATGTTGATTTTTGCTTGCATTTCAAGGGCACTATATAATTTGGTAGTTTGGTTGAGTGAATTGATGTTCAACTTGATCTTCCTCGTGGAAGATTTTTTATTATTATTAGCAAAAAGAAACTTTATTTATAGAGTAAATGTATTACATAAATGTATACATCAATAAAGTGTGAGGTAAGAGCAAAAAGTATCAAACTTGATTTTGAGAAAGCATGCGATTCAATTAATTGGGAGTTCCTCTTCTCCATGCTATCAAACTTTGGGTTTGGCTCAAAATGGATCAATTGGATGAAGAAGTGTGTTTCAACAGCCAAAGTTTCTATCCTGATGAATGGATCACCTACAGCTGAGTTTAGTCCCCAAAGGGGTCTAAGACAAGGTGATCCATTATCCCCTTTTCTTTTTAATATAGTGGTTGAGGGTCTCAACATACTGCTACATAGAGCTGTCCAGTCTAGTTTGATTAAGGGTGCAAAGTTGGTTCAAGTGATCTTATTATTACTCACAGTTTGTTGATGACACAATTCTGTTTTGTGAGGCAAAAAGAGAGGAGGTGCTTAATATCAAAAGAATTTTGAAGTGTTTTGAAATATTGTCTGAGTTGAAGATTAACTATCATAAGAGTGTAGTGTGTGGAGTTGGAATAAATGAAGAGCTCACTAAAGACTTTGCTGTCATCTTGAACTATTTGCATCATAGGCTACCATTGAAATATTTGGGGATGCCATTGGGTGCTAATCCAAGGAGAAAAAGGACTTCGCAACCTGTCCTTGAAATTTTCAAATCAAAGCTATCTTCTTGGAAGAGAAGGCTCTTATCTTCCGCTGGTAGGTTGACAATGATCAAGTCTGTGCTATCTTCATTACTAGTTTTCTACTTATCTATGTTTAAAATACCTGAAGGGATAACCAAGGAGATTGATAAAATAGAGTGTAGATTTCTTTGGGAAGGGGGAAGTGATGACCTTAGAAGGAAAATTCATTTGGTAAAATATGGGGAAATCACCCAAAGCAAAAGCAATGGGGGTCTAGGCATTAGAAAGGTGAGAATCATGAATGACTGTCTTCTTTTGAAATGGTGGTGGAGATTTGGGTGTGAAACTGGCTCTCTTTGGAAACAAGTGATCTGTAGCAAGTACCCACAAACTAGAGGGGTTTGGTGGCCAGACCATGATGCAAGATCAAGTCTGTGCTATCTTCATTACTAGTTTTCTACTTATCTATGTTTAAAATGCTTGAAGGGATAACCAAGGAGATTGATAAAATAGAGTGTAGATTTCTTTGGGGAGGGGGGAGTGATGACCTTAGAAGGAAAATTCATTTGGTAAAATATGGGGAAATCACCCAAAGCAAAAGCAATGGGGGTCTAGGCATTAGAAATGTGAGAATCATGAATGACTGTCTTCTTTTGAAATGGTGGTGGAGATTTGGGTGTGAAACTGGCTCTCTTTGGAAACAAGTGATCTGTAGCAAGTACCCACAAACTAGAGGGGTTTGGTGGCCAGACCATGATGCAAGTTCTAGGCTGTCTATGGTGTAGAGGGATATATTGGAGGTTGCTGATAAGTGCCTTGAGCTACTGGAGTTCTTTAAGGCCAACTCAAAGATCATTATTAGGGATGGGAGGTCCAAAAATTCTGGCTGGATTTGTGGGTTGGCAATGAGTGTTTAAAAAATACATTTCCTAGATTATTCTTTGTGTCCCTTCATAAAGATGAATCAGTGGCAGTGGTAAATAGTAGGAGTTATAGAAATGAGGAGTGGGATTTGGTCTTCACAAGAGCCTTGTTTCAGTGGGAACTTGATGAGTTGAGGAGGTTGAAGGAGTTGTTAGATACTGCTCCAACTCTCAGGAATGGAGTGCTAGATAGTTTGGATTGGGCTGTAGAAAAGTCTGGTGTATACACTGTTGCTTCTGCCTACAAGTGGATTGAATTACCTTCTACTCCACCTGCAAACTTAGGGGATTTCATCTGGAAGAATGTGACCCCAAGGAAAGTGCAATTTTTTGGATGGTTAGCATGGAAAGGGAGGATCAAGACATCTTGCTATTTGCAAAGAATTGGATTCCTTAGTGCTAATTCAGATGCTAACTGTATCTTCTACAAGAATGAAGTGGAAACTGTCATGCATGTGCTGCTGTGTTGCCCTTTTAGTTGGAGAGTTTGGTCCAATGTTATCAGGTGGTGGGGATTATCTTGGGTGTAGCCGGTGTCAGTGCCTGGCCTTTTTCAATGGTGGACTGGTTATAGATGCAACAAAAGGTTGAAGGTGCTTTAGAAGATCATTCCATTGGTGGTGCTATGGTCTATATGGAAGTAGAGGAATGAAAATCTTTTTAATGACACACAGGTGGATTTGGAAAAGTTGTGTGAACTTATTAAAATACGGATTGCATTGTAGTTTAGAGCTTCCAGCCCTTTTTTTTGCTACTCAGTCAATGATATTGTGCTCAATTTGCAAAATGTGAAATTCTGCATTATGCACTGATGGGGTTAACCTGAGAGCTGGTATTTGTTGGTTTTTGCTGGTTTTTGATGTTGTGTTGGGTTTTGCTGAGTTTAATCCCATTGGTTCCTCAACCATACTTCTGGTTTTTTGTCTACTTCTTGATGTCTAGCTCCAGAGTTGCTGATGTTCTGCTCTGCCTTCTTGCTTCTTACTGTTGTCTTCACTGCTTGCTGGTTTTTCTGGTTTTCTTTGTTGGTCTCTCAGCAACTAGGAGGTTGGAGCTTTTCTAGCTCTAAGCTCCTCTTTATTGATGTAATTTATCATACTTTGTATGTGTTTGTCATCAATAAAGTATTTTCTTTGCTGATAAAAAAAAAAAGAGCAAAAAGTATTATAGCGAAAATTCCTAATCCCAACTAGATTGGTACCATGAAAAAACACTCAATCATATGTTAGCTCAAGCCAAAGTATTAGTGAGTGACCAACAAGAGAGACACAAAGATAAAGGCCAAACAAGTTACAAATAGTGAAATAAATCAATCAAAAAGCATCAGACTAGCTTCCACTTGATACACAGCAACTTAAGCAATGGTCCCACCATAGCCATCTGGAGCAGCTTATGACTTTAGAGCTTTTCAGTCCTTCCAGATTGAACATTAAGGCCTTGAGATTAGCTGAAAACTTCACCCAATTGGCTGCTTTAATTTTGATACTTTCCACCAAATCATCCCATCTTGGATCTTTGTCGTTGAAAACTTTCTCATTTCTTGCAATCTACAGAGTCCACAGGGTTGCAAATGGTAATGCTTCCATATGAGTTTCCCCACATGTTTGAATTTTTGTCCATACTACCACACTAGCAAATCAGATAATGAACCTGGAATTGCCCAAGAAAGTCCCCACCAAATCGAAATTTCCATCCATACCTGCCATGAGAATTGGCATTGCAATTTGCAGCAGCAGGTGAGATGAGTTTCCCTCTTCAAGTCCATAGAAAGCACACAGGTTTGGGGCAGGAATAATGTGTCTTTTGAAAAGTAAATCAGAGGATGCAATGCAGTTCCACCAAACTAGCCAACCAAATGCTTTAATTCTTGGTGGAGCCACTGACTTCCAAAACTTCATCACTGGGAAAGGTGTTAAAGTGTAGTGAATCTTTAAGAATACCATATAGAGATTTAATAGAGAAAGTTCCACCAGATGATGGAGAATTCCAGACCAAAGTATCCATACTCCTTCCTCTGTGAATTACTACACTTTGCATCCTGGTAAGCATATCCTGATTGTGCTCCTCTTCCCAAGCTCTAAGCCTTCTACTACATTCAATATTCCAAATAGGTGGGCTGACTCACTCTGCTGATGAAAGAGCTGTTGTACACTAGAGTCTTTATCAGAGGCAATGGAGAATAGCCTAGGATAGATTTCTGATAAAGACGGATTAGACACCCAGATTAGCAGTGCCTGAAAATTGATTGATTAGGCAACCAACTAGCATGATCAATATTGTTCTTTTCACAGAGGACTCTTCTCCATAGTGCATCAGGCTCATTAGCATATCTCCACCAACATTTGCATAGTAGAGTGCCATTGCAATCTTTAATTTTCCTGAATCCCAATCCCCCAAACTTTTTACTAAATGAGCAAGCTTCCCGATTTAAGAGATGGAGTTCCCTTTTTTTCGTCATTTCCACCCCCCGGGAATAATCTCTGGTATTTATCAATTTCAATGGCTACTTTAGATGGGATTTTGAAAAGGGACATATAATACAAAGGGAGAGAGGAAAGAACATTTGATTAGTGTGATCCTTCCACCAAGAGAAAGACATCTTCTTTTCCAAGATGATAGCCTTTTCTTGACTTTCTCCAGAATTTTTATTCCTCTTCGGGTTTGCCCCCAAGTGGCATTCCTAGGTAGTTTATTGGAAGGGAGTTCACATTGCAATTTAGGTAATCTGCCACTTGGCTTCCAATTACACTTATCTTGTCCATCTAATGATATTGAAACAAATATATATTTGCGCTAAAGATATCTAGAACTACAACTTTTGTATTGGATATGTTGAATAGTTTATATGTATTAGACCTTATTGTGTTGTTTTGCTCTGATCTGATTCTTTTTGCATTTGGATCTTAGTATATATTGTGGGTTATTTTGGGATTTAAGGTTATGAGATTAGAGTAAACTCTTGTTACAAACGGTTTCACTTTTTGAAATTTCCCCTTCTTAGATAGTGAAACCCTCTACCATTCTTTGCCCACGGACATCGGCTTGTAGCTGAACCACATGTATATTTGTGTTCTTATGTGATTGCTATGTTCTACTTCCTAATTTTCATTTGTTCCATCATAACAGTCATCTAGGTAGATTGTGTCAAGTTCATTTTCAATTTTTCATCATTTTTTTGAATTTTTCTGACTTGCGATAAGTTTGCAGCCAAGTTATTTAGGGTATTAGGACTTGGTCAGTTTTTCTTCTTTGCAGCTCTACTTTCTATAAAATAAGTAAATAAACTTCTTTTTTCAAGAATTGCAGTGTGTTTATGACATCTTAAAATATTACCGACTAAACCTAGGCAGAAGGTAATTACTTAGCGATCTTTGGCATGACCAACATTTTATTACTTATTAACATACTACCTTATAATGAAATTTTTTAAGGTGATTAAGCAATTTTGTTGTCTTTTTTATCTTACAATCATAGACTAAAGCATGTCACTTAAAGTTCTCAAGGTGCCAAAATCATAACCAAGTAGAAATACTCTAGTGGGGACAACGTCATTTTAAGTAAAATTGATAAAACGCCAATAAACGCCATTAAAACGCCAACTTTTTCCAAAAACGTCATTTTAAGTAAAATGATGTCATCAGTCAGCCGAAATTAACCATCAAAAAAATATATTTACAAAAAGTTGTTTAAATTCAAAGGATGGCAATTATAAAATGTCATATAGCTAAGATGGTGGCCACATAGTCCACGTTTGGACAACCTCATCTTGCTTTTAGCAAAATTTTCTTAAACAATAAATGCCTATAAATATCTATTTTTCTATAATGAAAAGTGGGCGTCAATCACATTTGATTTAAGTTTGAAAAATAAGTTAAGACTCACCCTAATGAATTAAGTTTGTTTTTGAATACATTTGTTGCGTAAAGAAAACAAGTTTTCCTTTTTTTTTTTTTTTTTTGCCCTTTTTGTGTGTGCGGGGAATCATAGTTAGAGTACCCTAGAGACGTAATGAAGTTAATGACTTCTTTCAAGTAAGGAAAAAGTTAGGGATCATGAAAATTTTTTCATGAAAATGATTATGAAAAATTTATGATCATTGGATTATCTTGATTAGTGTGTGGTGCTTTATTCTAAATACAATCTAAGGGTCACAAAGCTTTCATGACTATTTTCATAAAAGATTTTTCATGATACCTAGCATTGCTGTTCTAGTAATGTTTGTATTACTCATTAATTTAAAAATAATGTTAGGTATCATGAAAGAAATATCATGAAATGTTTCATAAAGATTTTTCATCATTTAATTAATGTATGGTATTTTATTAGGAAAAAGTTAGGAATCATGAAAATTTTGTCATAAAAAATTTATGGTCCTTGGATTACCTTGATTAGTGTGTGGTTGCTTTATTCTAAGTGTAATTCAAGAATCACAAAACTTTCATAATTATTTTCATGAAAAAAATTTCATGATACCTAACATTGTTGATTTTATTATGTGTGTAATCCAAAAGTGGAGAATCTTCATGAAACTTTCCAGGATGCGTCTTTCATGATGCCTAGTAATTGCGTTTATCATTAAATGATAAAATGTAGTAAGAAATAAATTATGTTGCTGGCACGCAAATTTTAGAAATTTTGCATGCTTACATATGGTGAACCTTGAAAGCAAAGGCAAATCATTTCCCATTATTGTGATGGAAGATCATGAAGGCAAGGAGTGCATGTGTAACCAGTACCTTTCTCTTACCAGAAGATCATCGGAAGTCCCAGAATGTTCAATAGGAAATGATTTCATCCGTAGAGGAAGTGAAGATGTGGCTAATGACATGGAGAAGAAGGCTAAATTGGCTTAATGCAATAAGTGATCAATGGGTGACATGGCAGTGAAGAGTTATGATGACGAGTTTTTGAATTGTGAATCAATGGTGGAGGAAACACAAAGTGCATTGGAAAAAGATGATGAGGTGAGGAAAAGGAAGAGTGAAAGTAATGCGGTTGAAGTGGTGGAAGTTGAACAGTCATAAACCGGTGATACTAATGAAGATGAGATAAGGAAATTAATGAAGGAGTGATAGTCACCATAATGAATCAAATGGCCCTATCATTTTTCAGTTGGGCCAAAATGAGGAATGGTCCATTGTCCCATTTATACGAAACTAGTTAAATAGGCCTAGAATAAAAGGATCAAGGGCAGTTGAATAAACATGGACCAAAAATAATGCTCTTTTAACCTAAGAATATGGGGGACCTTAAACCCAAATGTTGAATAAAAAGGATTTTAAGGTATTGGGGTTGAAAGATGCATGCCAACAATCAAGCACAATTATTAGAACATCACTTGAAAAGAAGATTAGGAAAAAAAAAAAAAAAAAATTTGGGAGAGGAAATTCTGGACGAATCAAGCAATGCGAAGGGAATAAGAAAGAAAGCCAAACAAAATGTGAGAAAATTTGCTATTTTTCGGGCAACGGCAACAACGACATCACTGTCAATTTTATCTTATTCAATTGTAAACAAAAACAGGTTAATGTTTAATGAAGTTCAAGTAGTTTGGGAAATGGGCAAAGTTTTGGAGCTCAACTATCACTACAAGAAACTATACTTTGGGCGACTAATGTTTTAGTCGCCAAAAGCATTGATTTTAGTCGCCGAAATGGTTCCCTGACCAAAAATTTTAGTCGTTGGCTTTGTTGCGGATACATTGTCGGCGAAGGTAGTGGCGACTAAAAAAAATTTAGTCGCCAAAGGTCCAACACAAATGGCGACTAATACATTGGTAGGCAAAAGTATCAGGTATTAGCGACTAAAAGTGGCTTAGTCGCGGATGAGTGACATTGGCGACTAACATCTTAGTCGCCCAAAGCGTACATCAAGTAACTAACATTTTCAGCTCCTATATCTTTTGTCGCAAAAAAATCAAAAATCTACGGCGACCAAATTATTAGTCGCCAAAAGTGTTATTTTTAGCTACTAAATTTTTAGTCGCGGAAAGGTTGATTATTCTTCAGCTACTACAGATTTTAGTCGCGTATGACATATTTAATTATGTTTTGGCGACTAAATATTTAGTCGCCAAAAGTGTTATGAGTTTTAGCTACTACAAAATTAGTCACCAAAACTGTTTTCAATTTGTTTTTGGCTACTAAATATTTAGTCGCCAAAATTGTTTTTACTTTTTGCTACTACACAATTTGTCGCCAAAACTTTTTTTCATTTTGTTTTGGCTACTAAATGTTTAGTCGCCAAAATATTTATTTCTTTTTTTGGCTACCAATTGTTTTGTCACCAAAAATATCATTTTTTATTTTTGTTTTGTTTTTTTCATTTTAATAAATTTGTTCACAACCTGTATGTATTCACCACAACCTGTAATAGGTATACAAACAAATCAATATATATATTATCACCTATTCCGTAATGCATGTTTCACTTACAACCATCAAACAAAAAAGAACACCTTACAATGTAAACTTATATACAAAACAACTAATATATTCCAATTACAAAAAATAACGTCATACATTCCAAATGTCCTACCAAAACAATGTCCTCTATACACAACATTTTTACTATACTATGCATTGTAATGACCATTTGGCATGGTACAAATTACCATGGTAATATGTACCACGACAAAAGGTAATCTATATATATCACCAGAGCAATTAATACAGGTTCCAAAAATACTATGTACCCCGCCAAAAATTATATGTATGATTCATCCAAATTCCACACAAAAAGTAGAGGATGACCAAAAACTTCCCAAAGTTGCAAAACTGTGAATTATCTTCCGGACAAAAAAATAGAAGATCCACATGTCAATGCCAAAAGCCATCTACACAACAAAAATTACACCCATTAGTTCCATTGTAATGAAAAATTTTCAACAAAAAGTTACAACCATCTACAGAACACAAATTGCAAGGATGTCAATTGTAATTGAAATTGTATTTAGTGTTGGTTTGAATTTAGGAAGTATTGGTTAAAAAATTTTCACTATTGAAACTAGGACACATAAAATGAGATGGAGAGAGGATTATGAAATTTCTATTATAAGTTTACAACACTTTGCATTTCAGCTTTATCCATCATATGTGCACGCTCTTTCACACTCCAACCCCGACATGGTGCTCACTTGGTCTTACAGAAAATCTAAGATCCAAATCTCCACAATGACAATATGATTGAAAATGTGAAAAGGTATGTACTGTGTAACATTTAAGTTGGCTTATAGAACAAAGTCTACTTAAATGTGTTGGTTTTGTCAAAATCTTGGCAATCATGATCGAAAGTCACAAATAGGTTACAATTCTGATGGGTTCGGTTAAGTTAAGACTTTATTCAACTTTAGTGTACAGTGTAAAGAAATTTCCCAAGTTAGGCATGAGCCCCAAGTCAAGTTTAGTCTAAAGTGTAAACATATATATATTTTATTCATAAAACTAAATATATTGAGATGCTTATAGAACATATATATTTATAAGCTGTAATATATAAGCGTTAATATATATTTATAAGCTTTATGGCGTTTGCCGTGGCAACTCCCAACGTACGCATGCTAATTACATCCCATCTGACCCCACAGGTCCTATTTGACATGAGGAAGGTACCCGTGACATTCATAGAGTGGTTTGGGGGGTGCTTTAAATTTCCAGCCCCAAAAGGCATTTTTCGGCTAAGTTTGTGGCGTTTATCACGCCTACTTCCAACGTAAGCGTGCTAATTACGTCCCATCTGTCCCCACAAGTCCTAGTTGATATGAGAAATCTACCCATGCCATCCATAGAGTGCTTCGGGGGCTGATTTTAATTTTAGGCCCCGAAAGGCCTTTTTCGACTAAGTTCATGGCCTTTTTCACGCCAACTCCCAACGTACGCGTGCTATTTTCATCCTGTCTATCCCCACAGGTCCTATTTGACACAACGAAGCAACCCGTGCCATCCCGATAGTGGTTCGGGGGCTGCTTTCAATTTTTGGCCCTTGAAGGCCTTTTTCGACTAAGTTTATGGCGTTTTTCATGCCAACTCCCAACGTACGCGTGCTAATTACATCCTGTATGTCCCCATAGGTACTATTTGACATGAGAAAGCTACCCGTGTCATCCCTACAATGGTTCGAGGGCCGCTTTCAATTTTCAGCCCAAAAAGGCCTTTTTCTGCTAAGTTTATGGCATTTTTCATGCCAACTCCCAACGTATGGATGCTAATTACGTCTGGTATGTCCCCACAGGTCTTATTTGATATGAGGAAGCTACCTGTGCCATCCCTACAATGGTTCGGGGGCTGCTTTCAATTTTCGGCCCTCAAAGGCCTTTTTCGGCTAAGTTTATGGCGTTTTTCACGCCAACTCCCAACGTATGCATGCTAATTACGTACCGTATGTCCCCACAGGTCCTATTTGACATGAGGATGCTACCCGTGCCATCCCTATAGTGGTTCGGGGGTTGCTTTCAATTTTCGGCCCTTGAAGGCCTTTTTCGACTAAGTTTATGGCGTTTTTCACGACAACTCCGAAGGCACGCATGCTAATTACGTCCCATATGTCTCCACAGGTCCTATTTGATATGAGAAACCTACCCATGTCATCCCTACAATGGTTCGGGGGCTGCTTCCAATTCTTGGCCCTCGAAGGCTTTTTTCGGCTAAGTTTATGGCGTTTTTCACGACAACTCCGAAGGCACGCATGCTAATTACATCCCGTATGTCTCCACAGGTCCTATTTGACATGAGAAACCTACCCGTGTCATCCCTACAATGGTTCGGGGGCTGCTTCCAATTTTTGGCCCTCGAAGGCCTTTTTCGGCTAAGTTTATGGCATTTTTCACGCCAACTCCCAACGTACGCATGATAATTACATCCCGTATGTCCCCACAGGTGCTATTTGTCATGAGGAAGCTACCCGTGCCATCCCTACAATGGTTCGGGGGCTGCTTTCAATTTTCAGCTCAAAAAGTCCTTTTTCAGCAAAGTTTATGGCGTTTTTCACGCCAACTCCCAACGCACACGTGCTAATTACGTCCCGTATGTCCCCACAAGTGCTATTTGACATGAGGAAGCTACCCATGCCATCCCTACAGTGGTTCATGGGTTGTTTTCAATTTTTTGCCCAAAAAGGCATTTTTTGCCCAAAAAGGCCTTTTTTGGCAAAGTTTATGGCGTTTTTCACGCCAACTCCCAATGCACGTGTTCTAAGTACGTCCCGTATGTCCCTACAGGTCCTATTTGACATAAGAAACCTACCCGTGCCATCCCTACAATGGTTTGGGGGCTGCTTCCAATTTTTGACCCTCGAAGGCCTTTTTCGGCTAAGTTTATGGCGTTTTTCATGACAACTCCCAATGTACGCGTGCTAATTACGTCCTATATGTCCCCACAAGTCCTATTTGACATGAGAAAGCTACCTGTGCCATCCCTACAGTGGTTCGGGGGCTGCTTTCAATTTTCGGCCCTCAAAGGCCTTTTTCGGCTAAGTTTATGGCGTTTTTCACGCCAACTCCCAACGTTTTGAAAGGCCAGCCCAAACATGTTTAAGCAACACTACAAGAAATTGAATTTTTCGCAGCGCAACAAAATATGTTTCTAAAAGGGAAAATTCATTGGCAAAGAGTTTTGTCGACACACAAAGCTACGTTGGCAACCCGTAGGCAAAAGTGAGTTGGCAAAAGTTTTTGTCGACGAAATTATCATTGCGTTGGTAAAAGTAATGCCTTTAGCGACGAATATAGTCGTCGATAAAAGTCTCCATCCATTGTCGGCAATTTACCTTGCGTTGGTAAAAGTCATTCAAATATGATGATTGTGTGGCACTTCTTGCGACACAAATTTGCATGGGCAAAAAATATACTTTTACCAACAACATATGCATCGGCAAAAGTAAACTTTTGGCGACACATTTACATCGGTAAATGTTGCCATTTGCCGACGATTTGTTTGTCACTAAAGCTTTACTTTTGGCAACGACAAATTGGCATTGGCAAAAAAACACTTCTACCAACACAATATGAGTGGGCAAAAGTAACTTTTAGCGACACATTTACGTCGGTAAATGTTGCCATTTGCCAACGATTTGGTTGTCGATAAAGCTTTAGTTTTGGCAACGACAAATTAGCATTGGCAAAAAATACACTTTTAGCAACACAATATGAGTGGGCAAAAATAAACTTTTGGCTACACATTTACCGACAAGTTGTTTGTCGAGAAAGCTTTACTTTTTAACAACAATAAATTTGTAGCGGCAAAAATAATTGAAACTCATTTATAATTTTTTAAAAGATTTGTAGATTTACAAGAGGCATCCCTCAAGCACCACTATAACAAACTAATAACATTGATATGAAATCACACAAAATACCCCCTCCATACCCTTCCAGCCAAAACAGCAGCAGTTGCCCGAACTTACACCTAATGACAACCCCCATTAATGAAAACCTGATCTATTACAGATTGGACAAAAAGTCCTGCACCCTTCCAAACATCAACAACACCAGCAAACATCTAACAACAACACAGCAGCACCTCATCGTAACAAACACCATCACAGCAGCACCACCACAATATCTCAGCAACAGCAGCAACATCACAGTAGCACCAGAAGTATAGCAGATTAGTATAGCAGATCAGCAAACAGATTCAACACAGATCATCACCAGTTCAGAAAACCATTTCAACTCAGCAACCCAAACAAAATCATATAACCAAATTAGAATTGACGCGGTAGTTTACCTCATTTACCAGAATAGTCAGAAAACAAATCAAACAAAACCAGCAACAAAATAACTCAACCAAATCAGAAATCAAGACAAACAGATTACATCAATCAAAAGCCCCAGCATTAGAGGCATAGCACACAGAACAAATCCAATCAGCACCAGATTCAATGCAACACAGCATCATGGCACAAAAGTATCCACCAAACAAGCTTGAATAATCACTAACCATTTCCACACCTTAAAGATTTTGACTCACCCATTTTATATTTGAGACAATCTCATAAATGGAGTAGAAACACCCCATATGATAAGACTTCAACCATTGTAATTGTCATTTTACTGGGACTATGTTGCTCAAGAAGGGTTTCCCATGTATGAACAAAGTACTAATGATGATAGCCACAGTAATTGTCAATCATTGTCTGATGATAATTGTGGAAGTGATGATATGTTATCAGATTCTGAATCTGATAATAGTGATGGATCTCAATCTATTGGTAAGGGTAAGGGTAAGGGAGAGGGTAAGGGTAAGAAAAGACAGTTCGAGGTTGGCATGCTATTTCCTAGTATTGACATGTTTAGAGATGCCTTACGGGACTATGTTGCTCAAGAAGGGTTTCAGCTTGTATGGGAGAAGAATGAGAGAACAAGGATTTCTGCTCACTACGGTAGCTAGGGCTGTCCGTGGAGAATTCATGCCTTTCTATTGCCTGATGGCATCACTTTTAAGATCAAGACAAATGCTGTAAAATTTTAAAAAGACCAATTGCAAAGCTATGTATCTCAAAACATCAGTCATTAAATGTGTGTATCCCAACCTCTACAACAACCACTAAAGAAAAGTTATGCACTTGTACCTTGAGCCAATTATCAAATTTGGAGACGACAATTACTCTTTGTCTAAATGTTGGTTCACTTTCTGTCAGTCCTCAATCTATAAGGACCAAGTTTTACATATGAATCAGCCAATCCTGAAAAATAGTTCCAGACTTCCAGTTATTATGCATATACTTGGAATATTTGCTATGGTTTATAAAGGTAAATATTATAGCTTGAGCCAACCATTTAAATCTGAAGGCTTGAGGTCAGTTGCTGAGATAACTTCCACCAAGGCATAAGCAACAACTGGCTCCTCCTCATACACATAGGATGGGTTTTCTAACATATGAAATTATTTAAAGATTAGAAAACCTTCAGGCATCTAGAAAAGGAAGAAATGACAACATAGAATTATCAAACTCATGTAATAAGCGACAACAACACCAGAATGTTCAAATTTCAAAGAAACTTGCACAAATAAAGTAATTTGTTGCAATAGCAAAAGAAACTATGAACTATGCTCATCCAACCCCAAAAAAAGGAGAGAGAGATAGATAGAAGAATACCAAGATCTATCCTCTACTGCTAATGTAAAAAGTCATATTTTGAGAATTGAACATCCCCCTAAATATGTTTGAAGGTCAAATGAATACACCACAGTCTAGTCTAAAAATAAGAACATACTAGTTATTACCTTCCCTTCAACATGCATGCCCAACAGGTGCAACTTCACCCACATTCTGAGACCCATTCTCTTCCTTAGTTTCACAACAAGTATTGCACTCATATCATCTGAAGTGTATTAGAGATCCAGCGCCCATGATAGGTAGAAAAACAATTGACATTGAACTATATCGGTCCTCATATTGGTCACTATCCAATAATTCAAACCAATAGAATGCTTAACCATATATAGGCAACAAATTATTGTAAGAACTAATACTGAATCAAAACAAGCCTTTAATTCGAAATTAGGGAGTTCTTAAAAGAAATTCACCAAGTGGAGCTGAGAAGTATCATGAAACCTGCCTAACCAGAATAGCAGGATCTAAGAACAATAGGAATTTCCATCACCATGTTTGTCATCCATCAATTGTTCAAACAACCCTCAAAACTATACAATTCTTAGTAACTTTTAAGCCATCAGGTTAACAGAAGTTAAGTTGAGTAAAAATTCAAACTAATTCATTGGCTGTCATGTTTACACTAGGAGAGTAAGTTATATAAAAACACTCAATTCTCAAAATTTCAAACAGAATTTAAAACATGTTCTACCATAAAAGAACTATTAGTCTATTATGAAGCATACCTTTGTACAATCTGCCACAGCCTTTTTATACGCCCCAATTTCTTTGTACAATCTGCCACAGCCTCATGTACCATTGTATGAACCATTTAAGAGGGGGGAAAACCAAAAAACACAACACTTCCATGAAGGTGCCATGACCGTGTTTGACACTTGTTAACAATAACACATCAACACACTCCTAGACATGTGTTTGATGCATTGTGGTCCAAAATTTAGAAATAACTTTCATTCTCTTAGACACAGTCAACACATCTCAAATAGCCCCTCTCTCTCTCTCTCTCTCAGCACAGCCCAAACTGTCCAACATTTATTTTTAAGAACTTTTGACATCATACACAAGAAAATTACAAGTCAAGCATGCAACAACCACTTTTCAATAATACTAAAGTAACATGACCTATGAAGCATGGATATAGATAAAATATAGATACAGTGATACAACAATACCTACAAAAATAAGATTCTAGTATGGTCAAGATATGTTAGAATGGTACAAATCATTTTAAAAAAAATAAAAAAATAAAAATTAAAACCACGTCATTTGATTCTTGTTTTGTTTCACTCAATGCTCTTAATATAGCTAGATAGCGATCAATACCGATTCATCTCCCAATACTGCTATTAAAACCTTAAATGCACATTTTCAATAGATGATTTGCACCCTTGTTGATCCTATAGTATTTTTCTACTCAAATATAATCTTGTTCTGAAATAAAGTAGATTTGTCACAAAAGATCCATCTCAGGAATCAATTAGCTCAAGCTATCTAAAATAGGTATGACTTTGTACCTATCATTACATATTCTGGAGCAGCATAGCCATATGTTCCAACAACCCTTGTAGAAACATGCGTTTTGTCTCCTTGGGGCCCGGCTTTTGCCAGACCAAAATCTGAAAGCTTTGCATTATACTCCTGTGAAAAAAATCCTTTTTAATAGCAGTTTCAGTAAAGCAAAAGACTTGATATATTCGTTAATAACTGTTTCAGTTGATCAATCTTTAACCACATACCAAATCAAGCAAAATGTTAGACATCTTGAAATCTCTATAAATGACAGGTTCAGGGCTGCTATAGAGGAATGCTAACCCTTTAGCTACACCAAGTGCAATTTTGATCCTGTTGGACCAAGGGAGAGGTATTGTCCCTTCAAGAATTTTACCAGCATCAGCTTTTGTTTAAGAAACAAGGTATAAGATTAGACAGATAATAATAAGGTGGTTTGGAATTCAAATTGTTGTAGTAAGTTCACCACTGCCTAAAATCAATGTACTTTGATATCAAATACAATTATTTTCATGGGTTTTAATGTCTTTTTTTTATAACCTCAAATTCTTACGGGATAAAGAAATTTCAAATTGGTTGCATCTATCCTTCAGTCTGCAGAATAAAGTTTTTGCTCATGTTAAAAAATTGAGTCCACACATTGGGAAAACTACCCACATTTTGGGTATTTGATGCATTGATAAAATTAACCACACTAAGTGTATTAGTACCGCTACAAGGGGGGATGGCGACAAATTAAAAAAAAAAAAAAAAAACTTTTACAAGATATCAACAAAAACAAATGCAGATGTCAAATGAACAATGATGTCAGATTACCAATTTGCTAAAGGTAATAATCATGAAAATAAAGCATATATAGGAATTTAATCAAGAGAATTTCCACACTCACTTCTGAAAAGATGGTTTTCGAGGCTTCCACGGGTCATAAATTCATAAACAAGCAACGACGATCATTTTCAATCTGATGCGACAAGTTTAACAAGATTAGGATGGTGAAGCTGCCCAAGGAAGTCCACTTCAGCCTGTATACAATAAAAAAGTACAATTTAGTTACCTCCCATCAATTTTTTGCTTCTCACACACAACATCTTCTGAACAATCAATCTACTAACCCAAAGCAGATAACCTACTAACCACCCATTCTCTATGGCCCTGAAGGCTGTCTGGCTTTAAACTCTTCACCGCTACTATCATCCCTGATCCAGGCTTTGCTGGCGCTGTTCCATTTTCCTCTATCCATCCTTTGAAGACATACCCAAACCCATCCTCCCCAAGAATACTATCACTCTGAAGTTTCCCGTTGCAGACTTTAGCTCCTGGAAAGTAAATTGGAGTAGCTGGCAAGGAGCTTTGCTTTCTAATGGCAGAGGATTGGTATTATTAGTTCAGTTTTGAGCTTCATTGGGAGCACGCATCTCCCGATTACTAGCATTTAGGTATCGTGTCTTAGTAGCTAGATTTAAAGAAATTGAGGGTCACACTGAGCTTATTATAAGTTGAAAAATTAACAAATAATTTAAGAAACAAGTGCAATTGAATTTGTCGAATTTCAACAAAAAAATGTCCATTGCATAAAGTTACATATGTCAAAAGAAGAAAGAGTAACTTCGATTGCACAAGGTTCTTGCTAAGCGAGTCTGTGGGGCGGTTATGTAGCCTGAGTGTTTCTGTGACTCAAACCCGCCTACAAGAAGGAAAGGGAAAATAGAAAAACCCATTGCACAGCTGTTACATTTCCTTAGGAAGCCAATTAAGGGAATAAATGCAGCCAAAAAAAGATTGAGTAAAATTTGGGGGAGAGCATCAGAAGTACAGATGAAATATTTTTTCTCCAGTGGTCAAAGCAATTGACAATATTAAGAGAAAGTGAGCTATGCATCTCAGATTGTCCCGATTTTTTACAAAGATTAAAGAAAAATAATTGTAGTCCTGGTGGCTAGAGCTCAGGTTGCTAATCTTGGTTAGTAGAAACCATTTTGGGATCTCTTGGTTATTGTTATTTTGAAATATCAAGAATACAGAACCTCTCTGAAATACTTTTGAACAACTCAAAATGCAAATCCCAAGCCAAAAGTGGGAAACAAGAATGCTTTGTTGGATTGGTTGGGATATCAAAGAGAGAAAGAGAGAGTGGAAAAGGAGAAAGAAGAAGTAAATATCATAACAGAATAATGAAAATAGCTTTGATCATTTCTACAAACACATGGAGTACTCACCAGAAGAATTGGATCAATTATTGGTTCAAACAACTAGCAAAAACCCAACATGTAAAAAATGACAATAACATAAGAAAATTGAGAATCGGAACAACCCCAAATGCCTGCAATATGTGAATGAATCTGCATAGGTATATATACATACATACATACATACATACATATATATATATATAATTACATATGATTACCTGCATCATAAACAAGACTGGTTCTAGGAATAGTATTGGGAGTGTCTTTGGAAGCAGAAGGCTTGCAAGTACTTCTAACACTCTTCCTAAAACTGCCCAACACCCACAGTTGTTGTTCTCCATTGGAGCTCCCTCCCACTAACTCAACCTTTCATGGGTTGATTTGATTTTAAGTGCAACTTGTAGCAAATGAGTAGCAGTGTGATGAACCTGCCAAAGAGCAAACAAGGTTCACAAAAAGTCAAATAGAGTTTCGAGATAGAAAAATAAACTAACAAACACTACTGTAGAAGTTCGCATCATTAAATATGCAGACAAGTGCAGACAAGTTAATTATACTGTAAATGTGGTAAACTATATTATTTACGCCAAGACCTTAGCTCGTTGCCTCAGCTTTGCATTTACCGCAGCTTCCACTTCACCACCAACCTCTATACTTCCCTCCTTGATAGAACCCTTATGAACCAATATATTACCGACAGATTTTTTGACGTCTTTTATCTGTATAACAATAGTCTGTTGGTTTCCAGCTTTTGAAATAAATAGAAAACCATTGTCTCCAATTTGACCACCTGATTCAGCATAAAATGGTGTCCTATTGAGAAAAACTTCCACTTCGCTGCCTTCGGAAACCTATAGTACCGGTTTCCCATTCACCAAAAGAGCCTCAACTATTGCCCTGGTGGAAAGTGTTTTATAACCTAAAAATTATGTCACGAATATTTTCAGCTAGATCTAAAAAAACCTTTATATAACAAATAATAAAAACTAAACTAAACACATCATAACAATTAGTAATGTAACCAAATTAATATCAAATGCATTTCAATATCCCAAATTTTATTCAAATATCCAACAATACTAAACATAAGAATCCAAAAATGCGTCTAACTATATCCAACAATCCCAAACATAATAATTCCAAAAAGTATATAAACATTCAACAAAATAACCTATAAAACGAAACGAAGAAAAATTAAATGAATGCTAACGTGAAAAACGATATATGTTACTACTGAACCACGAACATCCATCACCAACCTGTGAACAAAAGGATAAAAACATGAGTATTTTATTAATGCATTAACTTCAACAATAATATACAAATATAGTTAAAATTAATCAGACAATTGTTATGAAGCTATTGTTTTATCAAGCCATTGTAGACAAAGGTTATAATGCTAGGATTGTAATACAAAGTTTATATAATTTTATATTGTTGACACATGTTAGGATTGGTTAAATAAAGTAAATCAATTTAATGAGGTGTCAAATTTACCTCTATTTCAACCAAGAGAAGTTTTATCCTCCCTTACACCTGATGCATCCTCCCCGACATTGTTGCTTGGAACTAACCCTGGAATGTTTGCTAGATCTATCCCATTTTTTGCTGCCAACATTTGAATGATAGTTTGCATTGTACTCATGTTTTGATCCTGGTCAACTAACTGCTTTCCTTGGTTAGCTAATTGTTGTCGCTGGTCAACCAACTACTGTTGAAGAACAATCACCTCGGAGTTAGGAGCCTCAAAATGTGTAGAAGATGAAGTATTGTCCTTGCGGATCCCGTATCCCTTCAAGTAGACCGACCTCTTCCCAAGTACTTCCCTGGAAATCTGCTCCTCAAATAATGGATGTGTGACACTGGGTTGAGATTGCTCAATGATCTTTGAAACCATAGTGGCCTATGAATGAAACATAAATAAGCTTAAAACATAATATCAAAATGCAAACATTTAGTATTGACATTGAAATAGTTATGGTTACATGATGTTCCTCAGCTGTGTTATTTATCCACACTCCCCCATGTCGGTGACGTTTGTGGGTGTCCTCGAATAGTTTCGTAATAGTCGGTTTGCTTCCTTGTACCTTTCATTTCATTAGATTTTCTAGTCAATCAATAATTCTATATTTAAAATTTAGTATGTTCAAATTTGTAAATCTACACTTACAATGATAGATGCTCGCGATGCAAATAATCTCGAGCCGCTCGTATGATTATACTTCATACAACCTCTTGCTTTCATCGCATTCTTTGACTTTTCCTACAAATAAAAAAATTAGGTATTAATATACAGGAGGATGTTATTTTAGTAAATATTTTTATAAATACCTTCCAATCATCAGTTTTCCACAGATTGTCAATCATCCATTCCCAATCATCCTTTGTACAAGGATATAGTATCTGACTTTTGAGGTCAATGTAAGTCAGATACATTGTCTTCTTTAAGGGATTTGTAGTGTGTGTGTAATCTACTTTTCCATTCACTGTACAAAGTTTGGCACTTATGATCAATAATACATCTCACATCCACATCATTATTGTAGTCCCCAAAGTCAAAAGTTTGCTACAATTGGAAATAATAAAATTCAAAATATTTTATATGTCATTGCGATTAACATAAATAACATGTTAAATATATAACACACATATTTCAAATTACCCCAACTCTTGTAACAATGGACTCTCTTAACCCAAAGGCAATTTCTAGCCATCCATCATTTCGGACTGGGGCATGAACTCGAATTTGTTGACCAAGAGCAGCTGCTAGCAGTGTGGCGTAATCCCCTTCTATTGCTTTGGTCAAACGGTTAAGTGTAACGGGTATTCAATCACCACGTTCTTTTCTAATCTTCTCCACATTATTTCCTCGGGTCGGTCCTCATACACGTTTCTTGCCCAAAACTGGAATTGATGCTATTATGACCAAAATTTTATTCAATTTAGTTGACATAAAACATGAATGCACTAAATAAATATTGAGATAAAAAATTATCATTTCATTTAAGTGGTCATTTATTTCTCACCTCCACTGTTAGTCACAGTACATGGACTTGAAAGGTGGTCAGGTTGAGTGGCGGAGGTAGGGAGCTGATCGGGCCTAGTATGTAAGGCTGGAAGATGGATAGGTTGGGTCGAGACCTCAGGCGTGCTCTCTGAATGATTAACTTGTGCAACTACAGGTCATCTCGAAAGAGTAAGTTTATCTTCATCGACAGTACTTCTCTTTTCCGTAGGTGTTTGTGAAGCTATTAGGCGAGCTGCACACCTATTTGTTTTCTTACCGGGACCCATATGAATATCCTGACATAATATAAAAAAGAATTGTTAGTACATTTTTAATAATTTAAGGTTGCTTAATAAAAAATAAATTTCAAATAACTAAACATACCACAAGTAATATAATAAGTGAAAAAAATAGAGAAATTACTTTTTAAACACACATTTATTACCTCAATCACTTGAGAATCAAAAGGCTCGCCATTATCACTTGAAGAACTCAGTCCTTGATCATCATCAAGTGGTTGATAGTCCTCGTCATTATCAGTTTCACCCACCTTTCTCTTTCCCACCCTACAACTTTCACTATTGTCCTTTTCAATAGAACCAAACATTGAATTCTTGGGGGACTTTATCCCTAGAGCATCAAATCTGATTTTATTTTTCTGGATTGTTTTTTTCCTATCCTTCTCATATTTCATCATCTTCTGGACTAAGCCGTCGGGCTTCAGAAATGATTTACTGTTTCTGGACATCTTTGTAACTGTACATATGGCATATAATTAAATGAAATGAAATAAGAAACAATGCTATGAAATTTGAAAAACAATGCCATGCAATATAAACCATGCAATTTATTATTAAATTATAACACTTGTCCATATAATTAAAAATCAAACACTGCATATCATAATCTATATCAAGATCTATATCAGGATCTGCATCAACATCAGGTTGTCTATGTAGTTCATCATCTTCATCATCATTATACTCTATGATTGTGTCATCCTCGTCATCATTGTGAACTAAATTCTCTGCCATTAGTTGATCATTGAACATGATCTCAGGATCCATATCATCCCTCCTGTATTGAACATCATTATCTTGGATCACTACCCTAACACCATCAGTGGTTTCATCTTGTTGAAAAGCATCATTAGAGACATCATCCCGCTCTGGTATATCCCATACTCCCCGATGCTTAACACGTTCAACGACTCTCCAATTTTTGCCTTTGTTGGTATCATTGACGTAGAATACTTGTCTTACCTGACTAGGTAGAACAAATTGGTCATCTTTATACCAAAGTCTTGTAACATCAATACTTGTGACGTGTTCATCGGAGTATATTCTATTCTTGTGACCGGTGTCATACCATTCACATTGGAACAAAACCACTGTACCCCCATGCAAGTATTTCAATTCCCATATTTTGCACAAGTAGCCGTAAAAATTAATTTGATTCGCATTATGGTCCCCTTCTACGACCAACCCACTATTTTGGCAAGTATGACGATTTTCACGATTTCTAGTATGGAATCAAATTCCATTGTAGATGCACCCAGAATAAAAGTCAATTACCGATCCAGGACCATTTGCTAATGACCACAATTCATCAGTTGCTTCAGGTGACCCTATCGTTTGCAAATCATTCTTCTACATAAAACACCATATAACAAGTGTACTAAGTTAATGTGAATTGAAAGTTTCAACAATTGTATTCAGTTATTTTCTTTAGTATATCTTACACGATTTTTGAACCATTTTGGAAATTCTTCTCGTTGTACCCGAGTTATGTCACGTCCTTGTAGATTATGTAAAATATTCTTCTGCTCCCTACCCAAGGAAATGTGATATATGTTATTAACTTAGAGAGTTCGAAACAAAAAGGAATGATTATGCATAAACGTAATTAAACTTAAATACATACTCAATATATGGCTCCACCTCAAAGCTATTGTACAACACAAACCAGTGAGCCATTTCTCGTTCATTTTGTGAAGGTTCAAGAGCCCTTATGATAGGTGAGAATAGACAAGCATTTTGGGTGAAGACCTCCATCCCGGGACTACGTTCACCACCATCATCATTTCGTTCAAGTTTATCAATCCCTTTTAAGTACATTGAACAAAAAGTAAGACACTCTTTGACAATGTAAGCCTCAGCGATAGAACCTTCTGGACGTGCTCCATTACTGACATACCCTTTCAAAGTCCTGAGAAACCTTCAACAAAAATTGACAAGGAAAAATATGCTTTTTGATGCAAGAAAATTACTTCTTAAACAATAGTCTTTTATGGGTGGATTTTTGCACAATAGTTTAGTTATAACAAATTAATAAATAACCATATATTCATAATGATTACCTTTCGATCGGGTACATCCATCGATATTGCACCGGTCCAGCAAACATGGCCTCATGGGGCAAGTGAACAGCCAAATGGACCATCATATCAAAGAAAGCTAGAGGAAAATTTTTCTCTAACTTGCAAAGTATGAGCACAATTTGTTCCTCCATTTTTTCCAAATCAGTCTGCCTTAATGTTTTTTAGCACAGTTCTTGGAAGAAGTTTCCCAACTCAAATAGTGTTGTACAGATCTCCTTGTTCACAAAACCACGCATGCCAATTGGTAGAAGTTGTTGAAGTAGGACATGACAATCATGGCTTTTCATGCCCGATAATCTTCCATTTTTAGAAGTCACACATCTTGAGATGTTTGTTGCATAGCCATTTAGATAACTAATAGACTTCAAGAATTCACAAAAACCATCTATTTGTCGAGAATCCAATGTGTAGGCTGCCCGAGGCTTTACAACGAATCCGTTATTTTTCCTCTGTAGATGCAATTCTTGCCTTATGTCCATTTCTTTCAAATCATCACGTGCTTTGTACGTGTCCTTGTTTTTCCCATCTATGGCCAACATCGTCCCATAAAAGTTTTCACAAATATTCTTCTCAATGTGCATGATATCAAGATTGTGTCGGAGGTTTAATTTCTTCTGTTAGGACCCTTTGTTGTCAAATTCCGTGGATCAAAACCAAGGTTGTAACATGTTATAGCTTTCCAGATTTTCCAATTTTGGTCTCCCCACTCGAGCGGGGAAAGTGATGCTCAAGCGGGGATTACAAGGTCATAGTATCTCTGCTTTGCTTGAAAAAGTACTGGATGGTGTGATTCGACGCTCGAGCGTGAAAACTTCCGCTCGAGTGTGAAGCCTATATGAATCACACAATTTTGAAGCCTCCGCTCGAGCGGGCATTCCCACGCTCGAGTGGACCATGTACTGAGTTCTATAAATTCGCATGTTGGGTCTGTTTTAGGATTACTTCTCCTAGATCTTGTTTAAGGTTTTCTAAGGTTTTGTTTGAGGTTTTCTTCTGGAGATTTTTGAGAGTTTTCCTTGATGTTTTGAGAGAGTTCTTTACTCATGATCTAAGATTCATACATCAAGGAGTTTGATACTTTAAATTCAAGAGAGAGAGTTATCTTCGGTGGATTCCGAAGATTCAAACATATAGTTTCGAAAGGCGTTTGACTCTGTATGTAGTCATGAATTCGACAATTGAAGATTGTGGATTCAACTTCAGGATTGATCAATTCCGAGACGAAGGCGTGGTGAAAGAGTTACAGAAGATTCGAAGGCAAATTGATTGAGTTGGGTAATTTGTGTATTATCTTTGTAATCTTTCTTCCTTTAGTAGTGGATTGATTAGTGGCGTTTCGCCCATGGTTTTTTATTACGATTGAAGGTTCTTCAATTGTGGTTTTTTCCACATAAAAAATCGTTTGTGTCGATTTATTATTTATTCCGAAAAACAAACAATCTAAATCACTTTCGTAAGTACTTGTTGATTTAGATTGTGTGTTTTGGATTATCGGGATTTGGAATATTTTAATCTTGATCTAATCACGAATCACTTAGGATTTTCAATTAGTATCAGAGCAGGTCACTCTTCGTTTTATCAAAAACTATAGGAGTGTGATTTTGTGTGACTAGTATTATGGATTCTATTCGTGAAGGTAACTCGACTCATAGACCTCCTTTACTTGACGATACAAACTATTCTTATTGGAAAGCTCGTATGAGAGCATTTTTAAAATCCATCGATGAGAAAGTTTGGCACTGCGTGATCTATGGGTGGAGTGAACCTATTGTCACCATTGATGGTGTAGATATTCCTAAACCCCTTGATAAATGGGACACAACTGATTACCAAAACTCGAGTTGGAACAGTAAGGCTCTCAATTCCCTATTTTGCTCCGTCACACCTGAAGAATTTCGTCGTATCTACACGTGTGAGGTAGCAAAAGAGGCTTGGGATATTCTTGAAACAATTCACGAAGGTACTACCTCTGTCAAAAGGTCAAAACTTCAACGTCTCACATCCGCCTTTGATATCCTTTTTATGCGGGATGATGAGACGTTTGATGATTTCTATGCAAAACTCAGTGATATCGTTAATTCCTGTTTCACACTCGGTGAAAAAATCCCAGAAGCTAAAGTGGTTGGAAAATTTTTGAGGTCTTTACCTGAGAGGTTCCAATAAAAAGCGACAGCAATTGAGGAGGCTCAAAATGTTGATACCCTGAAGCTTGATCAATTGGTTGGAAACTTGCAGACTTATGAAGCCCACCATATTTCGAAGAAAAAAACAAAAAGAAAGTGTGGCTTTCACTAGTGCTCATGAGACTGCAAAAACTCCGGAGACTGAATTTGATTTAGAGTCTGAGATGACGGCTATGCTTACAAAACAGTTTAAAAAAAATTTGAAGAAAAAGAAGCCTAATTTCAGAGACCCTATTTCAAAAGACAAGAGTAATGAAAAATCCAAAACTTTTCCACCAAAATTTGCTCAAAAAACTGAAAAGAAGATTGTAAAGGGGCAAGGGGTAAAGTGCTACGAATGTCAAAGGTTTGGTCATATTGCCCTTGAATGCCCTTCGAAAAAGAATCGAAAGAAAGTTTACACTGTGACTTGGGATAATGAAAGCGGGTTGAAACAAGAACCCGAAAAACCTAAATCCAGTGAAGACGGGGATAGTGCTTTCATGGCTTTTTGGTCCTCTTTCGTTCAACCACTTCCAAAGCCACCGGATTTAGCTCGTGGTCAGAACTTGCATCATGCTCCCACCTTTGATGGGACTAACTACCTGTATTGGAAAATCAGAATGAGAGCTTTTCTGAGAGCGTTTGAACCAGAAGGTTGGCAAGCCATTGAAGAAGATACAGAAAGTGCAGACAATCCGGGCAACCAGAGAGCCCTGATTACTATTCGTGGAGCAATTTCCTATGAAGAACAACAACGAGTTGCTCATTGCACAAAGGCTAAAGACGCATGGGAAATTCTGAGCCAATTCCATGAAAGAGGAGATTCACCTTCCCCATCATCCAACAACTTCCTATCTTAGTTGCTAGATTGGATGAAGTCAAGCAGAATGAAGAGCAAAAAGAGGATGATGAAACATCTAAAGACAATGATGAATTAAATGGCGAAGAACTACAACAAGCTTACGAAAAGTTGTACGAGGAATCTCTGAATTTGTCCAAAATCAACGACAAACTCTCTCTCAAGCTCAAAACATGTGAGAGTGAGAATGTCAGGCTGAAAGGAGAACTTGTAGCAGCAAAGCAGAATATCATCAAGATCTCGAGTGACAAGCAAGACGTTTGTGGAAAACTACTATCCTGTGAAACTGAAAGGAATGAACTTCTGAAGGTGTATTCCACATATGAAGAAAAGCTTGAAAGTCTTGAGATGTCACAAGCTAAATTGGAAGAGATAGTCTGTCAGAAAGATGAAGAACTTCGTATTGCTAGAGCGACAATCTCCATGTGGAACAAAGGTTCCAAATCTCTAAAAGACATCTTTGAGTCTCAACAAATGGGTTATAACAAAAGTGGGCTAGGCTATGGTGCAACAGCTCAAGAGGGACAGGCCTCTACCTCACATAACCTGAAGACTCAAGCAAAAGGAAAGTTGAAGATAGACCAGGATGATTCCTCTCTTCATCTACCGAAAGTGGGTAAGATCAACAAAAAGGAGGTAAAACCTGTTTTTATTTGTCATGATTGTGGTAGGTATGGCCACATTCGTCCTTATTGCTATGAACTGTTTGGTAAGGTGTCTCAAAAGGGTAGAAATTCGAATACATTTTGGGTTAGGAGACAACCTTACATGTCTAGGCGGAATACCAAGATTCATGAGGGTGTTCTAGCAGCTAAGACATTGACCAAGACCAAAAGGATTTGGGTAAGGAAAGATGATTTGACTTGTTTAGTTGTTTACACTGCCTTAAAAGCACGTGACTCACACATGTGGTATCTTGATAGTGGCTACTCTCATCACATGTCCAGTAACAAATCCTACTTCACCTCTCTTGAAAAATATGAAGGAGGAATTGTTACCTTTGGAGATGGCGGCACTTCTAGAGTCATTGGTAAGGGCTCTATAAGTGTTACTAGTCTTCCCAAACTGGATAATGCTCTACTTGTTGATGGTCTTAAAGCAAATCTTTTAAGCATTAGTCAAATGTGTGATTCCCATCATGAAGTATTGTTTTCAAAAAATAAATGTGAAATTTTGGATAAAAAGGGAAATACTATCTTACATGGGGTTCGCACATCTGATAATTGCTATGGGATTGTTACTACTGATGATCTCACTTGTCACTCTGTCATCATAAGTAACATTGATTTGTGGCATCAAAGATTAGGTCACATGAATTTCAAAGACCTAACTAAGATAGCCAACAAAGAGCTTGTGAGAGGAGTACCTAAACTGGGTAAGAATTTGAGCCATGTATGTGGACCATGTCAACTTGGAAAGCAAACCCGTGCCCCTTATAAAAAGGTGAATAGCTTTACAACCAAACGTCCTCTTGAATTGGTTCACATGGATTTAATGGGTCCTACTCGCATTGAAAGCATTGGAGGTAAAAGATATATTTTTCTAACTGTTGATGATTTTACTCGGTTTTCTTGGGTAAATTTTTTAAGGGAAAAATCTGATACGTTTGATGCTTTCCAGGCTTTAGTCCTTAAAATCCAAAATGAACAGGGTGTTTCCATTGGGCGTATCATAAGAATCCGAACTGATCATGGTCGTGAATTTCAAAATAGTTCGTTCTCGAATTTTTGTGATATGCATGGAATTAAGCATGAATTTTCTGCACCTATTGCTCCACAACAAAATGGAGTGGTTGAGAGGAAGAACAGAGTTGTTCAAGAAATAGCTAGGGTCATGCTCCTTAGTAAGAGTCTTCCTCCAAAGTTTTGGGCCGAAGCCCTAAATACTGCTGTTTATGTCATAAATCGCGTGTATTTAAGGCCCGACACTTTACAAACTCCATATGAATTGTGGAAGGGTTTGAAACCTAATGTAAAATACTTCAAAACTTTTGGGAGTAAGTGTTACATCTTCAAAGATAGAGAGCCCCTGGGCAAATTTGACTCCCGAAGTGATGAAGGTATTTTTCTAGGGTATTCAACCAACAGTAGGGCTTTTCGAGTCTATAACCTGCGAACTTCATCTTTAATGGAATCTATCAATGTGGTTATAGATGACACAGGTGCACCTACTCCAACAACAAATGAGGATGACAATGGTGAGTCTCCAATCTTGGATACTGAACCACAAAATCAAGGAGAAGTTGCGGTCCAATCACAAGAAATTGATACAGCACCATCCTCACAGGTAAGTTCAAGTCCAAAGAGTGCTCAAAGGGACATCACTCCTATTGCTTCTATCACCGCAAGTCCTGAGCTTAAACCATCAGCAAGGGTAAAATTGAATCATCCAGCTCAATAGGTGATTAGAAGTGTTTCGGATCGTATGAAAACCCGAAGACAGATTTAGGATGAAGTATCACATTTGTGTTATGTTTCATTAATTGAACCTAAGAATTTTAAAGAGGCCTTGCTAGATGATAGTTGGGTCAATGCTATGCATGATGAATTAGGTCAATTTGAACGGAACAAAGTTTGGACTCTAGTTCCCAGACCTAGAGACATGAATGTGATAGGTACCAAGTGGATCTTTAAAAAAAAATCTGATGAGAATGAATGCTTGTTGTCAGGAATAAAGCTAGGTTGGTTGCTCAAGGCTACACACAAGTAGAGGGTGTTGACTATGATGAGACATTTGCCCCAGTTGCATATCTCGAATCCATTCGTATTTTGCTTGGTGTTGCTTGTTTTCTTGGCTTTAAATTGTTTCAAATGGATGTGAAAAGTGCCTTTCTGAATGGGTACTTGAAAGAAGAGGCATATGTTGAGCAACCAAAAGGGTTTGAGGACTCTAAATGTCCTAATCATGTCTACAAGTTAGACAAGGCTTTGTATAGGTTGAAACAAGCCCCTCGGGCATGCTATGATAGACTGACTACCTTTCTTCTTGATAATGATTTTCAAAGGGGTAGTGTGGATAAGACCTTATTTGTGAAACATACTAAGTCTCATATTCTTGTTGCTCAAATTTATGTTAATGATATTGTGTTTGGATCTACTGCTGAACATCTTGTGAAATATTTTTCGGATTGCATGACACATGAGTTTGAGATGAGCATGATGGGGGAGTTATCTTATTTCTTGGGTCTTCAAATTAAACAGTCTCCTTCGAGTATGTTTGTTTCTCTGTCTAAGTATGCCAAAAATCTTGTGTCCAAGTTTGGTCATGAGTCTGCCAAACATGCACGTACTCCCATGAGCACCAGTCTTCACCTCTCCAAAGATTCCTTTGGTATTGATGTTGATCCTACCTTCTATAGGAGTATGATAGGAAGTCTTTTGTATCTGACAGCCAGTCGTCCTGATATTTCTTTCAGTGTCGGTGTTTGTGCCCGTTACCAAGCCAGTCCTAAAGAGTCTCACCTTCTAGCGGTCAAACGCATCATCAAATATGTTAATGGGACCTTGGGGTATGGGGTTTGGTTTTCCATTGATACTATAGCTGAAATTACCGATTTTTCTAATACCGACTGGGCAGGGTGTGCTAATGATAGGAAAAGTACATCCGGGGGGTGTTTTTACCTTGGGAATAATCTAGTCTCCTAGCATAGTAAAAAGCAAAATGCCATCTCTCTTTCAGCTGCTGAGGCTGAGTACATTGCTACAGGGAGTTGTTGTGCACAAATGTTGTGGATGAAGCAAATGCTTCATGATTATGGGATAGAACAAAACACTCTCACTCTTTTTTGTGATAACACAAGTGCCATAAACATTTCAAAAAATCATGTCCAACACTCTCGCACCAAACATATTGACATTCGTCATCATTTTATTCGAGAGTTAGTGGAAGAGGGCCTTGTTGTTCTTGAACATGTTTCCACTGAGCATCAAAAAGCTGATATTTCTACAAAACCCCTTGATCTTCTTCGGTTTGAGTTCCTTAGAAAAACCTTGGGTGTCATGCTCGATCACTAGAGTGTTACTTGTTCCTGAGTAGGTGTAAGTGTTTGGCTGTATGAGTGCTTGGTTGCTATAATCTCATTGTCATTGATTTCTATTTTTCTTGCATCCAACTTTTTATGTACACTACTCATGCTGCTTACAAGATCTCATTGTTCATTGTTCATAGCTCATTTTGAATGTCCATACTCATTAACCTCATGATCTCATTCTGTATACATCCTTGAGATAAATTACTGCAGGGGTTTCCGCATAAGTGATCAAAGTTCTCTATGGACCACTGACAGTGTTTCTTGTACTTTTACAGTGGAATTGACCGATACTAATATATCATAGGTGATGTTGAGTTTCTTAACCATCTACCATCCGTTTTCACTTCTGTGGTTTCTCCCTCAGTTCCTTGAAGTCTGGACATTAGGAAAAGGCTACCTCAGAGGCACCAACCAAGCCATCCTTTATGATTTCATTCTTCTCTGGTATGGTTTTCATACTCTTGAGTGTGAATGCCACCAGTGAGTGCCCAAAAGAAAGAAAAAAAAAATGTGAAAATAAAGAAAAAGGACTCATTGATTGAGGGGGAGCCTCCGCATTTACTCAACAAATACCCCGTGATTCCTAGTAGTTTGACTTTTCTCTGTGATGTTCAGTTACTCTTGCCGGAGGTCCAGCCATCCGATCACTACTAGGATTAACTCTAGCTCAGTGGACTCTCATGGATTGCACACACACACTTTATTTTGTGAGCTCTCATGTTGGATTTTGAGTTGTCCATTCTCATGTAGCTTATGATCTCTGATTATATTTTATTTGCTTTGCTCATGATGTCCAGTGTCTCTGTTTTCAAAATTGCAAGTTTACAGTATTCATGAATTGCAGATTATTTCTTCTTAGTATCCATTTTGGCTAAATGTGATCATCTACTTGTGTTCCAGGGCTCACTTCATGTTTTTGAGTATCTTGGTTTTTGTTATTAAAAAAAAAAAAAAAAAAAATTGTTTTTTTTCCTGCCAGCGAACTTCCTACTTCGGCGTGGTTTTCAACCTTGCAATAGTTTGCTCTTTGTTTTTGCGATTCGGAGGAGCGATTTTACCTTTCGATCTTCAATTTTCAAGCTCGAGCGTGACTTCGCGTGTTTTGTCTCACGCTCAAGCATTAAAACATACGCTCGAGCGGACTAGTTTTGTATATCTTTCCCTCCTTCAACCCTTCAAGTCATTTTTGCCTCTCAACTCCTCCTCTTCTAGGGTTTTTGGTGATTCCTTGCCTCCCATTCCTTGGTCTGCACTTCCTTGGTGGATTTTTGGTATTTTTCATGTGTTTACCCATCTCAGGTATGTCTCTCCTCTCATTCTCCTCTGTTCTTGTGTTTTTTTATTATTTTTATTTTCCTTGTTGTTGTGTTGCTTGAGTTGGTTATACAGTGGGTCGTTGGGTCTATATTTCTCATATTTAGGGTTAGGCAATGTCGTTTTTGACTGTGGCACAGTGGTTTTGGTTCTGCACATTCCATCTAGGGTTTTTTTATTTGGGTTTTTTACATTGGGGATTGTGATTGGGGATTTTGGTCTACATCTCTTGCCTTGTGTTTCTGTGACCCTATTTTTTTTTATGTTTAAGTTCCTCACCATGCTGGCTACATATGTGCTTGACTGCTGTTTTCTTGGTCCTAGTTCCAATCACATTTACTCTGCTTCATTGTGCAATATTGGGTTCTCTTATGCTTACATTTTTTGAATCTTATGATATCTTTTATTGCCTCATGTTGCTATATCACTGTGGTACTAATGTTTTATGGTTTCTCTGATGGTTTTTGTCTATCTTGGGTTGGGGATTATTTGTAGTGTTTAGCTATGTCCACCTTCAAACGCCGTAAGTCTATAGCCTCTCGCCCTCTATATAACACTAACCGTTTCCCATCGGCTGAAAAAGCCAAGTTATTCCGCGAGTCCTACCCATCCTGCTCCATCCATCTTGAATGGAATGTTCAACCCTCCACCTTTGAGTCCATTCATATCCGGTCTTTCTTTGATTCATTAGGTGGAGATCAGGTTCTTCTATTTTCTGGGTCACAAAATCTTACTTGGGTATGGGAATTTTACTGCAATATGGATGGTCTTGACAACATTGGACCTTCTTTTAAGACATGGGTTAGATCCAAGGAAATCACTGTTACCACTGATATTATCCGCAAGATTTTAGGGGTTAGTGAGCGATCTCCTATCTTTTACCCTTTTCCCGTTCGCCCCACGTGTGATTTTGATGAGGTTGCTCAGGCCATTTGTGGTGTTCCTCGTTCTTGGCCTTCTGGTTCCTTGATAAAACAGAATGAACTTCTCCCACAATTTCAGTTACTCAACTTAATTGTGTGAGCCAATATCATAGTTACCACCCACAGCTCTGAGATTAACCAGGATCAAGGCTTTGTTCTTCAGTGTATCACCCAAAACCGTCCAATTGATCTTGCCACCCTTTATCATTCAAAAGATGGTTGCTGCTTTTGAGAGCAACAATCTTGGCTTACCTTATGGTTGTCTCATCAATCGGCTTTTAGTCAAATTTGAGGTCCTTACCTATGATGAGGATGAATTTGGCTCTCCTACATGCCCATTTACCAAGAAGACTGTCTCTCAGAGTCAGTCTCACATTAGGGGGGTTTCTTCTAGTTCTGGTAGGTCTGGTGCAAGTCCTAGTGGCTGCTACCATGGCAGAGGAGGCCGAGTGCGATGCTGCTGCTGGCGGAGATCTTGGTGAGGGGGAGCAGCACCCTCCAGTTCATACAGTCCGTGGTCAACTTCAGTCCCTCGAGCGCTCTGTTGGTTCCCGGTTTGATCATCTTGAGGCACAGATGGACATATTTGAGGCCAGACTCACTAATCTTGAGACCACTACCGATTCCCGTTTCGGTGCTTTGGAGGCCTCTTCCCAGCGGATTGAGGATTCTGTAGCGATCTTCATCGGTAGCTCGGATCTTGACCTTGCTTGAATCTGATCTTCGCCTCCGGCTTCTTCATGATCTTTGCTCTTAGCTCTTTTGTTTTTTGCCACATTCTTTTGTTATCTCCCGGCCCAAAAGGGGGAGTGATTTGGTACATGGTTTTGGTACTTGGTACAGTTATAGTTCTTGGTACATGGTAGTACATGGTACAGTTGTTTTACTTCTATCCTTCCTTGGTACAGTTGGATTGTCATATGTTTTGGATGGATACTATTTTTGGATATATGTTTTTGGATGGATTATGTTTTTTTTTATGATGGACTTATCTTTTGATATTTAATCCAGTTCCACATATTTTTGGTTGGCTTGTGTGTGGTTGTTTTCTTTCAGGATAATTGTTCAAGCGCATGGATTTGAGATTTGGGTGTGAATGTTGAATGTTGGTTCGTAGTTAGTGGTGTTGATTTAGTAATTTTGGTTGGAGAATTGTTTTAGAATAGTTTGGAAAATTGTTTTAGTACTTTTGTGATTTTGTTAGGAGAACTGTTTTAGAATGGTTTTGTCCGGGATTTGACAAAGGGGGAGATTGTTAGGACCCTTTGTTGTCAAATTCCGTGGATCAAAACCATGGTTGTAACATGTTATAGCTTTCCAGATTTTCCAATCTTGGACTCCCTTTCGGCGGGGAAAGTAACCTTCGGCGGGGATTACAAGGTCCTGATATCTCTGCCGCTGAAAAATCTTGGATGGTGTGATTCGGCCTTCGGCGTGGAAACTTCTACTTAGCGTGAAGCCTATATGAATCACACAATTTTGAAGCCTTCGCTCGAGCGGGCATTCCCACGCTTGAGTGGACCGCGTGAACACAGGTTCTATAAATTCGCATGTTGGGTTTGTTTTAGGATTACTTCTCCTAGATCTTGTTTAAGGTTTTTTAAGGTTTTGTTTGAGGTTTTCTTCTGGAGATTTTTTAGAGTTTTCCTTGATGTTTTGAGAGAGTTCTTTACTCATGATCTAAGATTCATACATCAAGGAGTTTGATACTTTAAATTCAAGAGAGAGAGTTATCTTCGATGGATTCCGAAGATTGAAACGTATAGTTTCGAAAGGCGTTTGAGTCTGTACGTAGTCGTTAATTCGACAATTGAAGATTGTGGATTCAACTTCAGGATTGATCAATTCTGAGACGAAGGCGTGGTGAAAGAGTTACAGAAGATTCGAAGGCAAATTGACTGAGTTGGGTAATTTGTGTATTATCTTTGTAATCTTTCTTCGTTCAGCAGTGGATTGGTTAGTGGCGTTTCGCCCATGGTTTTTTATTACAATTGAAGGTTCTTCAATTGTGGTTTTTTCCACGTAAAAAATTGTTTGTGTCGATTTATTATTTATTCCGAAAAACAAAGAATCTAAATCACTTTCGTAAGTGCTTGTTGATTTAGATTGTGTGTTTTGGATTATTGGGATTTGGAATATTTTAATCTTGATCTAATCACGAATCACTTAGGATTTTCATCTTCCAATACGGTAGCTTCCACATTATGCTTTTCTTTGTCCGATTCAATTCTTCAGACTCTCGTGGTCTTTTCTTGTTGGTAGGATCCTTTCCAAACTTGACTTCCCGTAATTGATCCAATTGAGCCATTGCTTTTTCCACTGGTAAGTCCAAGGATTTCTTTCTAAGCTCAGTTAAACCATCAAACTTCTTGTCTTTCCTCCAAAGGTGGTTATCAAGCAAGTAAGCTCGATGACCCACCCACTCAATCTTGCTGATCAACCCACGTGACAACGGATTATCATTACAAGGAAGGCAAGACAAATAACCTTTAGTTCTCCATCCGAATAAGTCACCATATGCAAGGAAGTCATTTATGGTCCACATTACAGCTGCATGCATCCGGAAGGTCTGTTTAGTAGAGGCATCGTAAGTCATCACGCCATTCTCCCACAACTCCTTCAACTCATCAATCAATGGCCTTAGGTAGACATCAATATCAGTCCCTGGTTGATTACGTCTAGGAATAAGTAAGGACATCATGAAAAAAGGGGCCTTCATACATCTCCAAGGTGGGAGGTTATAGGGCATGAGTATGACAGGCCACATGCTATAAGAAGTACTCATGTTCCCAAAAGGATTGAACCCGTCGGTGGCTAGGCCCAACCTAACATTGCGAGTCTCCTGGGCAAACTCTGGATAATGCAAATCAAATTCCTTCCACTCTTTACAATTAGCCGGATGCCTCCCTATACCATCATCCACATACTTATCACTATGCCATCTCATGTCTTTTGCCGCCTTCCTAGACATGTACAATCTTCTCAAACTAGGTGTCAATGGGAAGTAACGCAATATCTTGTGAGGGATCTTCTTACCCTTGCTATCATTTACTCTGTACCTAGATGCTTGACATGTGGGACATTTTTCCAAGTGAGCATTCTCCTTCCAGAATAGTACACAATCATGTTTACATGCATCGATGGGCTCGTACCCCAAGCCCAAGTCACGTCTTAACTTCTTGCACTCGTAAATTGACCCTAGCACCACGTGGCCTTCTGGTAGAAATCGCCTTTGTATCTCCAAAACTTGTCAAAAGACTTATTGCTCCACCTATTTTCTACCTTCACATGTAGCATCTGAATAACAAATGATAACCAAGTATCCGAGTTTTTGCAACCTGGGTACAAGCAACATTGGGAAGCATCTAACAATTTATCAAAATGTCGTACATCCTCTCTTTCTAGAGTATCACCCTCCATAAAATTCCCCCTCTGATAGTCCTCTATCAGTTCATCATATTCATCTTCATCCTTGTCATTCTCACCATTGCTTTCATCAAGGTTATTGTGTTCTGGAAGTTCACCATGTTCTAACCAAGTGGTGTGTGATACTATCATCCCACTTATGAGCAAATGAGCCTTCACAATATCATACTCATGCTTATAAAAGTTACAACAGTTGATGCATCGGCACTTAATCTCCCTACCCTCACCCAAATGAACCTTTGCAAATTCAATAAATGAGTTCACCCCATCTACATATGGCTGACTGAATCTATCAGAAATTAACATCCAACTCCTGTCCATATCTGATCATAAAATAGTAGTTAATACCAATAGGACACAACCTTTTATTTATTATTATTATTATTTGTTTTTTTATTCTTTAAAATGAAGACAAAGTAGTTAATATATGTGTAGAGTGACACATCATCGTCAATAAAGGTTCATCTACCTATAGGCTTTTTTAATTTTGTATCAAGGTTTCGACCAACAAATCCTTTAAAATTCTATTATATCTGCATATATTATGTATTAAGTTAAGAGTTTTTTACATTTATCAACAAAAAAACAAATATATATATATATATATATTTTTAATGTCTGTTAAATGGTAAAAGGCGGTTGGCATGGCAATGTACTATTCCAATTCATTCCAATATCATTCTTAAAGAACATTACCTAATGGGCTCCTACAAATTAAGGGCATAGGGAAGGACTAAGAGTGGCTACAGGCCTAACCTCTATAATATTTGTGGGAAGGGATTACATTTTTCAATTCCAACCCATATTTTTATACACGGGAACTCAAGCATTTACCACTACACCAATCAATACCCCCTCTTTCATGAAACTTCTATGTTTATCTAAAAGGGGTTTTCAGCTCTCCTAAAAAGCCCTAGCACAAATTACATCCAGCCACTGCATCTAAATTTTCTACTAATGAACCTATGCATTTACTTCCTGTCATGCAACTTGATCATAAGATTTACACTCTTAGAGCATCTCCAACCACACTCTTTATTTTTCACTAGCTAAAGTATAAAAAAATGACACTCTTTATTTTACCTAATTAGTTTAGCTATTGTGTGTTCCAACCATACTCTTTATTTTAGCTAGTCATTCAAACTAATTTAACCATTTTTCAAAACAAAAAATGCTATATATATATTACTCTTTTTCATAGAATGCCACATATGCACCTACTCTCTAATATGGTTGACAATGTGACATTTGCGATAATATTTTTAAAAATAATATTTTTTAATATTAGTTTTAAAAATATTATAAAAAATAATTTTAAGTAATATTTAAATTTTTTTTTTTTTATAAAATTTATAGTATGTGAATATATTTCAACATATGAATTTGGTGGAACCATCTTGAAAGGGAAGGGAGGGGAAAAATAAAAGAAAACAATAAAGAATATGAATCAACAAAATCACCATGCTTATTCTATCAAGCCTATATATTATAAAACTAATATACACTCCATGTTACTTTTATAACATTCTATCAAAAAACAGGAAAACCTGACAGCAAAAATGAATTCAGGCATTTTTTCCTTGCTAATGGGAAATACCTCACTAAATGAATGACAATAGTGGATATATATAAGAATATGAATCTACAAAATCACCTACATCTTCAAAAATGTAATATAACCATGCCATATTTAAGTATGCACAAGTGTGCAGACATAACATCTTATAATGCTAATTTTCACTATAAATATTTCACTATGTAAAAATCAGAATTCTATTAAAAACATAAACTGATGGGACTAGATACTACACAGCAACATATGGGGCATCTCAATTAAGCATAGTTCTAGTCTACAACCACATATAAGAGACCAAATCATGATCACTCACAATAATGGGAGTCAATACTAACGAAGCTACATATGCAGACATCTTTCTTGCACTCTTAACCATAATGTACTCTATCTATCAGATGTTAAAATAATGTACATTTTCTCTAGTATGTGTCGGTTGTAAGTTAACAAAAGAGAAGGTATATAACCTTCAAGATTTTCACAATATACATGTCACATACGTCAAATTGCCAGAATATATAAAGACATCATCTTCAACTGATTTTCATTGGTTTAACATGTCATACAATGATAAAAACATATCATCATTCACAAGCAAAGTTTAGTACCTTCACAAATTTACAAAGCCAATTCTTCACACTGAGATTAACAATTATTCTTTATACCATCTCAACCAACAATTAATTTCTTTAGTTTTTCATCCCAATGTCCTAGTTTGGCAAACCTAACCTTTTTTCTTACTCTTTGACCATTAACTTAGCAACTAATAATCTTGCAACTAATTTTCTTAACGTCCAGTCTAGCAACCTGTCACCCACTAATCAAGCCAATTCAAACCTATTTATCTGCAAATGCCATAAATTTCTCACACCCTCTAGACCCTTAATCTATGGTCTTTCCACAACCAAACCCCCACAGAAACCTATTTATGGGTGATATTGTTGCAAGTCTCATAGAGCTATTGTATGGCACTAAGAAAATGTTTGACAAACTAAATTAAGTGCTCGAGTTAGCAGTTTTTCAAATGAATGTTTTATTATGTGTGTTTTAATAACGCACAACCAGTTACCACTTGAATTTGAAATTCACCATCAAAGATGCTTGACTTATCATTGAATGCTAAACATGGTTACTGAGTAGGAGTTTATATTTTAATCTCTATGGACAAACTCATCATTAAATTTTCAACATTAGTATTGACTACTTAAATCTTGGGACCACTAATTCAACAATAAACGAATATCTTCATTTACTACATATTACGATTATGTATTAGGAAGCAGGGGTCATGGAGGAGTTCAACTACTAGTAATAACTTTTTCACAAGACAATCAAATTGATTTGAGGAGTGCTATTAGACAAAACAAAGTGAAAATAGACATACATAGCTTCAATCACAGAATAGACAAAGTGAAAATAGACATACATAGCTTCAGTCACAGAATAGACAAAGTGAAAATAGACATACATAGCTTCAGTTAAGAAATTGAGAGAGAGAAGCAGGGGAAGTGAAATACAAAGCAAAAAGGGAACAAACCTGTAGGGGTAGACTGAAGCACCGATGGCCTCGCACGGCACCAACAAATCCTTCAAAATTCTATGGGACCTGGAATCTCTTTCTTCTCTCTATGGGACTTGAGATCAATAAATAGTCTTTGATCCTTCATATCAAAATAAATAGCAACTATAATCAATATATATTTATATAATAAATCGAGAGAGAGAGAGAGAACTACCTTTAGTTTTCTTTGAAATTGATTTGCTTCAAAAACCCTAGGCGAGAGAAGAATAAAGGAACCCAAACCCGCGGGGAATAAGGAACCGTTCATGATCGAGGAGAATAAGGAACCCAAACCGAGGAATGTTCGCCAATATTTTAGGGATTTTGGTTTTCATGTTTTCGATGAGTTTATCTTCTCAATTATAACAATAATAAAATGCCATTTGAAAACTTAATTGATCTTTTAAAAGATTATTAAAATTGGAATGAATGTTATAAATAAATAAAAAAATTAAACTAATTTGAACACTAAAAATCAAAATTATACTTTCAAAATTTTAAAAATTATTTTTGACCTCCTAAAAATAAAATTATACAAAAATAATAAGTATTTTTTATTTTTCACCAATTTTATTTTTAGTTTTTTAGGAAAAAAAAAATTCTAAAATAAGTTTTTGAAAATAAAACCAAACATATTGAAATTGATAATTTAACCAGATTCTTTCAAAAAGTTTAGATTATCTCAAATTAGCCATCTAAACTTAAGATTGTTTTTGGGCTTGATGGATTCATTTTGTGATCTAATTCGATGATCACTTTAATTTTACAATTCAATAATTAGAATATTTAAAAAATTTTGAAAAATTATAATAAAAATTACAAATAACTAAATCACCTCATTTCACTACCAAAACTTTTACCGACGAATAGTATTATCGTCGCTAAATGGTTAACTTTTTGCCCACGCCAACTTGTCATCGCCAAAAGTATGCACACTAATAGTAACGCTCATTGTGTTGCTAAAACATAAGCGTTGTAGCTAAAAGCTCTAAAATTTTGGCACTAAAAGAATGTTATGCTTTTTTAGCGACGGTAGCAAATTGCGTTGGTAAAAGTATACTTTTACCAACGAAATTGATCACTGTGTCGCCAAAAGTTTGGCGATGAAAAATTGACGTTGTCACCAAAAGCAGTTGCCAAAAGTGCAATTTCTTGTAGTGCAAGCGGCCCAGACTGGAGAATGAAGTCTACATAATGGGTGAAGCAAAGCCCATTAAAAAAAGAGGCGCTTTGAATCTCAATAGCCTTTTCAATTTAGACAAACAAAAGGCCGCTAAGACTACTGATTGACCCAACAACAAGGTACCTATGGCTGCAATGAGAGTTCTAATCAGTCCAGGCCCAACCAGAGGAACATCTTTATTTGAACCATTTTTAACATGTCAAAAAAAAAAAAAAAAAAAAACCGATTTTGAACTTGGACTAGAAAATGTTATATATAAGTAAATTTTTTTACTTAATTTTTTTATCACTGGATATAAAAACATGAGTCTCATGTATGTTTATTTATGTGAATCCGTACTACATTTATATGATAAAGAAAATAATATACAAGTTCACTTGTCAGACCTAGTGATGTGTCAAGAAGATAATTGGTTGATAATTTTTAGGTCTAAGAATAGCAATACTCAGTATGGTAATAAAATTTTTTTGATGAGAAATCTATTTATGTATATAACATTACAGTTGAAATATATAACAAGCTAATGACCTGTTCACAAATCATACGCAGCTGTTGATTGATGATCAAACTCTTGTATGATTTCTTGGCTGGTAACTTGGCATCCCACGTATTGTTTATTAGATACTTGATAATGCGGCTATTAAATGAGCTGATAAAGCAGTGGGTTTTCAATTTAAGTAGTTAGTTGGGTAGTTAAGACTGCAATGACATGTGTTCTATTCCTTTCTTCTTATGATCTTATCTTCTTCCACAACAATCTCACCATGTCAATGACATAGGAATGCCAGTCACACTCGACCAAAACACGTCAGTTTGATGGTAACTTGACCAAAAGAAAAATTGTAAAGACTAGCCAAGAAATTATTTGCACCGGCTTAAAATAATTGTGTGAAACATGTGGTGCCAAGTGGAACATTAATTGTTTCCTCCTACATGAAAAGAGGACCACACATAACTCAAAACAAATCCATTCAATATTTAGGGAGATGCTTCAGTATTTGATCAGGAATGGACATGTAGTCCCTTTTTTTTGGGTCTATTTCAGAGGAATGCCATGCATGTTCCTTGTCATCTATTGAACAAAATTTTAACAAAATATGAAACATGAAATTTTAACAAAATATTTCGGCAAAATTTTATGTAGTTACCTTATGGAAATCAGATTACGGTCCTTTGTGTAATGTATCGAAACACCAGGTCGTCTGCTGCTAAGTCTACTTACATTATGCCTCAAAACCTATTCCAAGCACATAACAAAATAAAATTTGTATAGCAACTTTAGAAAACAATTCTATGTCAATATGATCCATATTTTTGTAGAACTTGCATTAGCTTGTCAATAAAAGTATGGTTACCGAATAGTAGGATGACCACCTGAACCCTCCAAGAGGGTTGTGAGCCGTAACACCACGTCATTCAGATGATTCAGTTGTACTTGTTGTGCCTCCCGTGCTTTTTTTTCTTCTTCGACTTGTTTCATCAGCTCCTCTCTTTCCCTCATAATGTCCTCCCGATCTCTTTGGCGCTTCTCTTTCTCCTTGAGCAACTCCTCGTGATCTCTTTGGCGCTCCTCTTTCTCCTTCAGCAACTCTTTGTGATCTCTTTGACGGTCCTCATGAAGAACCTCCAGTTCTGCTCTCATTGACTCCATATGTTTATCGCGTGCTCATGCCACATTAGAAGCTGTGGAAGAGGGTTGTGGGCCTATCCTACATCCACGCAAGTAATTTTTTTTTGCCCCAAGCACTTGCCTTGAAAGTTCTTCGTAGGTCAATGGCAACCCCGCATCGGTAGCTACGACTTGTAGATTCACCATATCATCCTGTTATGGCAAAAAAACAATGAAGTCAAGATGGTTGAAGGAATTGAAAACAACTTTAGTAATTGATATGCAACAAAATTGGTTTCAACATTCAATACTCACATGTAGCTCACCACATTTGGGGTCAATCCAGTCTCCTGTCTTCTTGGACTTGTGTGATTTCTTATAAAATTTAGGAAAATCTATATCTCCATCCTCATTTGTCTATTTGGTTTGAAAAATCTCCATTGATGAAGTAGTACATAGTAATATTCCAAATGAAGAACAATCAATCATCCATTACATTACTACATTAACAGTTTCTCACCATAACCGACATTGCTATAAGAAATGATCGTGATCCACTTGTATGATTCTGGGGGAGCATATCCCTATTTGCTTTACCAGCTTTAGAGCGTTTCTAACAAGAAAAAAAAAAAAAACAACAATATTTCAAAAAAAAAAAAAATTAGTAAAGAATTTTTACATATTAACACATAAATTAATTTCAAGAATGGGGTTTCTAATTAATTTGTTACCAAGTGAGATTTGTCTTTCCAAGCAACATCAATCAGATATTTCCAGTCCTTCAAGCTCACTCCACTAGGCGGATGACTATAGGGGTCATCAACACCCTTTTCCTCAAGTTCGAGGAACTTTTGCTTTAGATTGTACCTCCAGTCCTTATATAGCAAATATGCCTTTCTATTGAGGATTTCTTGAGTTTGTGCATCATTATCAAAATCATCGCCGATAACAAACTTGTCCTACAAACATAATAAGAGATTAGTACATCAATTAATTTGAGCAATTACAAATAACATAATAAAGACATTATGGCAAGATGAATCTCATACTAGCACGCCTTGGATGACCGCATCTTTGGTACTTTGATTGATTTTTCTCCATGACTTCATGCTCTGAAGAGGGCACAACCGTCTAATTTGCAATCCTAACTCATTCGTCGCTAGGGTGGCATTCCCTTCTATTATTGCGTTCAACACCTGATTGACATACACATGTAATTTCTCTCCTTTTTTTCGTGCTATTTTTTTCTGCACTCCTTTGCCTAATGTAGGTTCTCGTACACGAGTTAACCTTTTTCGCCCTGGTACAAAAGGATAAGCAAGTCACAAATTACAAGCATTGCTAATGAAATATGTGAGAGTATTGGTTGCTGTTTAATTACAAAAAAAAAAAGAAAAAAAAAAGAAAAAGGAAACACCTAATAAGTGACTATCAAACTAATACTATTAATTATAAGTGTACAGCCCTTGGTTGAAGTCCCATTCAATTGGGAACAGTTACTCCATTCATGACTTTGTATCCAATTTGAACCAAATCAGATGGTGCATTTGAGTGATACTCTGCTACAACATTCATTAGTTCATCTGTTCTGCTCAACCTTCTGCTCAATCATTTGTGATGTTTTCTATGGGTAGAGGAGATGCATGGAGGAAGTGAGGAAGTTGGCTATCTGCCCTCTATGAGCTTATCAAGAACATTCTGTTCTGTTGATCTGTTCTGCTATTCATCTGTTGTTTTGCTGTTTTGCAACACTATTGTTCATCTGCTGTTCTATTGATCTATTCAGTTCAGCCTTCAGGATTATTTCCCAACCACCCCCAAATTGTTCAGTACATATGGTTGCAAATCTCATTGATGTTAATATTAATACACATGGGTGGAAGGTGGAGATAATTGGATGAGCATGCACAACTGATCCTGTCCTTACCAATCAATATCTCCAACAAAATGAATTAAAGGGTTGGGCACTGTAAAGTAACCCCCCTTTTTTTTTGTGCCTTTTTTCTTTCTGTTTATGGGGTTTTCATTTCCCTAAAGACCTAACTTATGCACCCCAAAAAAAAAAGGATTTTTTTTTTTTTTTTTTTTTTTTTGTGTAAACAACTAAGTTCAATGCTCTTACCCATGCCACCTAGTTGCATCTCCTCCACCACTATTTGTGTATCATCTGGTGGCTGCGTCACATCAGAGAACGTCAACGAGGTGCCAATCTCGGGTGGACATGCTTCAGAGGTTGATAATACGTTGGCACTTGTTGCTCTCTTCCGCCGCCCCGTCTTGATTCCAGGAACCATTGTACCTACATAAAAAAATAACAAACATACATGAGTACTCAACGTCACATACATCACTTACATTTACATAAACCTCACATTCGTCATTTACATACATTTACATAAACCTCACATAGATAAATGTCCAAACATCATTGGATATTTAAATGTCATTATTTTTTTGACAACCAATCACAGTTGGACTCTTGAATACCAGCAAATTAAGCAACCAGCAGATTAACCATGAATACCAACAGAAAAAAATAAGAACAGTAGCATGACTACCAACAGATTAAGCAACCATTAAAAAGAAAAAGTTAAGAATGAATATTAACAGTTTAACAACCAACAGAACATGGCTAACAAACTTCTGATTAGCAACCAACACAACATCCCAACTCAGCCAATCAACCATCACACCATTAGCAACCACCTAAGCATAGCAGTCAAGCATCAAGCAGGGAAAGCGGGAAAACAATGACAACCTCTCCAAGTCGACAACCGAGGCAGGCGGATGAGTAAATCTGCCATAGATTATGGGAAAATCTGCCAAATGGGACAGTAGACCGAATGAAAAATCTAACTTTACTATGAATTTGATTTTCACAATGTACTTTTAGAGAACACATAAAGTAATGTCACAACAAAGTGAGTTAAAACTCTAGGTCTGTATCTATATCAAAATCACTTTCTATTTCATCTTCTTCTTCGTCATCACCGGCGATTGTTTATTCATTATCGTTTTCACAGATGAAAGCATCATCCATAACACCATCGGGTTGTACACGCTTTTTGGGCTGAGAAACTTTTATTGAAATTATTTGAGTTCAATGTCATCCGACGCATAAAACAACATCATCATCAATAGGCTCGGTTAATTTTAACATGAGTGGTTTCATCTTCTTGCAACACTTCATCAAATTACGCACATCCGACTCGCACATCCCAAATTAAATAAGCGATGTTGAAACTTTTCTCGACTCGCCAATTCGCCCTAACCCGTATCATGAACGTAGAAAACTTGTTGAACTTGGCTTGGGAACACAAACGAGTCATCTTTATACCATCGACTTCTTACATCAACGGTTGTCACATGTGGTTCGACATGCAAAGTTCGATTACTACCAGTGTTATACCATTCACATTGGAACAAAACAAACCCGATGTCCAAACAAATATGTCAGTTCCCACACTTTACAAAGGTAGCCGTAGAACTTTATCAATTGGCCTTGGTGGTCGCCTTCCACTACCAACCCACTATTTTGACATTTCGGCGGTTATCACGGTCGATAGTATGGAATCGAGCGCCATTAGAAATGCACCAAGAATATGTGTTCACTAAGGCAGTAGGTCTATTGGCTAATGACCACATCTCATCGGTTGCTTCGGGTGACTTTTGATTTCACAATTGGTTCATCTACACAATAAAGTATGTCATGTTAATTCAAACTTGAAATAATGTAAGGTTCTATGCAAACTATACACTAACAAGTTTAAGCTTACGCGATCTTTGAACCATTTAGGAAATTCTTTGCATTGTCGCGTTGCAATGTTGCATGAACTTCCATATTTTTGTTGCAACACGAGCTTGTGTTCCCTAGTTAATACAACGTAATTCATAAGTAATTTGAATAATGAAGACTTTAAAAAATAAAAACCATGTAGAAAATGTATGTTGCAGTTATCATGAGGAATCATACTCTAGATATTTGTCCACTTCCAAACTATTGTGTAAGATAAACCAATGAGCCAATTAAGTGGCGACTCTGAACACATCAATTGCCCTTGGGAGTTGACCAAAAGGACGAACATTTTGAGTGAAAATCACCAACCCCGGGCCATTATCACCCCCATCATAGTTCCTTTCTTCCCGATTAAACACCGTTTCAACTCCATCCAAATACATTAAACAAAACGTCGTACACTCTTTCGATATGTAGCCCTCCACAATGGAACCTTCTGGCCAAGATTTATTGCCCACAAATCCTTTAAGAACTCAGAGCATCCTATATGTAAACATTAGTCTGATCGTTAGTATGGTCATATTGAACTATATTTAAATGAAAAAAAACACCCACATCGTAGTTATACCTCTCAATAAGATACATCCATCGATATTGCACAGGCCCTCCAAGCAAAGCCTCATAAGGCAAATGAATTGCCAAGTGGACCATGACATCAAAAAAAACAGGAGAAAAAATCTTCTCAAGCTTACAAAGTATAAGTACGATTTGTTCTTGCAATTTCTCCAAATCAATCATCCTCAATGTCTTTGACCACAACTGTTTCAAAAAAGTTCCCAACTCAAACAATGTGGTCCCAATCTTGGTAGGAAGGTATCATCGCATCCCAATGGAAAGAAGTCGTTGTAGAAGGACATGGCAGTCATGACTCTTGAGGCCAACTAACTTACCACCATTCGAGGTGACACAATTGGATACATTTGCCACATAGCCATCAGGATACTTAATTGATTACAAGAAATCAGAAAAACCTTGTCTCTCTGTCGAGGACAATGTGTACAATGTCGGAGGCTTCTTTGAAAGAGGCATTCGCATGCCTTATCAAGTGTAACTCCTTTCGTATTCGCATGTCCTCCAGATCCAAACGTTCTTTGTATGTGTCCTTGTTCTTGCCATCTATGCTCAATAGTGTCCCAAGCAGATTGTCACATATATTCTTCTCTATGTGCATGACATCAAGGTTATGTCGAATCTTAAGTGTTTTCCAATAGGGTAGGTCGAACAAAATGCTTCTTTTTGTCCAATTCGGAGTTGGACTTTTAGTCCTTTGTCTTTTTTGGTTGGTTGGATGCTTTCCATACGGCCTGTACGTCCCCAAACTAATTTGCTCAAGTATTTGTTCTCCCGATAACTCTATAGGTTTGGACCGACTATCAATTTCACCGTTGAATAGCTTACTTCTTCGCTAATTATGGTTCTCAGGTAAGTATCGCCGAGCACCCATATACCCTATCTTACTTCGCAAGCTCTGAGATGAAGCATCCATGTTACAATTAGGGCTGGCCAAGTAACCTTTTGTACTCTAACCAGACAAGGAACCATATGTAAGGAAGTCATTGATGGTCCACATAACTGCTGCATGCATTGTGAATATTTGGCTGTTTGAGGCATCATATGTTTGCACACCATGCTCCCACAGATTAGTTAACTCTTCTACTAATGGTTGCAAGTAAACATCGATATCCCTTCCAGGTGCGGATCGTCCGGGAATAAGCAATGACATCATGACAAATGGATCTTTCATACACTTCCATGGGGGTAGATTATAAGGCATTAAGATTATGGGCCACATGCTATACGATGTACTCATATTTCTGAATGGATTGAAACCATCCATGGCAAGCCCTAGCCTTACATTCCGAAGATCCACAGAGAAGCGTGGGATCAGACCTATCAAAGTCCTTCCATGCCTCACCATCAGCTGGATGTTGTAAGACTCCATCATCCACATGCTTATCTTTGTGCCATCTCATATGTGCGGCTATTTTTTTTGACATGTACAATCCCTTCAACCTCGGTGTCAAAGGAAAGTACCTCAGTATTTTGTGTGGAATTTTTTTACCCATCTTGTCGTTCAACTTGTATCTAGACTCCGTATATGTAGGGCAATTCTCCAACGCGGCGTTGTCCGTCCAAAATAGAGTACAATCATTCTTGCATGCATGAATGCCCTCATATCCCAAACCCAATTCACGTAAGAACTTTTTCGCTTCATAAAGGGTCCATGGAACAGTTTCATCACACTTTGGTAGAATGTCTTTGAAAACTTGCATAACCATATCGAAAGATTTGTTGCTCCATTTATTATACACCTTTACATGAAGCATCTTAATTACGAAGGACAAGATGGAGAACTTTTCACACTTTGGATATACTTTGCGTTGAACATCATCGAACAACTTCATGAACTTCAACAAATTGTGCCTCTCTGAACTAGTACGTTCTTCATCAATATGATCATCCATGAGACCACTCATGTAAATCTCTTCTAACATGGTAGTAAGTTCACCCCACATTTTCGTGATTGGCTGTCATTCCAGATCCGTTGCTTTCAGTATCATCGTTTCGCGTAGTAGGATGATCACGAAATATGGAAACATGTTCGCCATGGTGCACCCAAGTTCAATAAGAACATGCGATTCCTTTTTGAATCAAGTGCAACCGTACAACGTGTCGACTAAATTTTGTGCCGTTCAAGCAATCAACACAAGGACAATGGATTTCATCCTGCGGCCCTAAATTCTTCGTAGTGAACTCAATAAATGACTGAACACCTTCAAGATACTCTTTGCTTTTTAGTCTATCTTTTATCATCATCCAACTCTTGTCCATTATTGGAACAGTACACATCAATAAACGATGAACCTAGGAATGGACGACAACTTGGAAAAATACGCTATACTGGAAGAGAGCTTAAGTAAGTTTAGGGGTTCGATTAGCATTGCAATAATGAAGTGAACGAAATAGTAATAACAGATCGGGATGTTTTGCCTATTTGTCAATTGCATATAGTTGGCTAATTTCACTAGTAACTTGGCATGCATTCATAAGCAAATGTGACATACATGAACAATTCTATGTGAAGTCATCTTAGAGGGAGACATGTAATTGTAACTTTATGTAAAGAGAAACTAAATGTCAACTATAATTATATGGATTATTGTTCATATACTAAAAAAGTGTGTAAACAAATTTATTTTCATATTACAAATTAATTAATTTAATTGCATGGATTGATTGTTACTTCTAAGTAGTATTCCAAATATATACCCTTAATATGATTCTTCAATTCTATATTAATTAGTAGGGGCATTTGCTAGTCTTGGTGCAAGATTAATTTATATTTAACAAACATTATACTAATTTCTAAAGAGCATAGAGCATCTTAGAGGGAGACATATAATTGTAACTTTATGTAAAGAGAAACTAAATTTCAACTATAATAAATTTTTAGATTATTCATATACTAAAAAAGTGTGTGAACAAATTTATTTTCATATTACAAAATAATTAATTTAATTACAAGGATTGATTGTTCCTTCTAAGTAGTATTCCAAATATATACCCTTAATATGATTCTTCAATTCTATATTAATTAATAGGGGCATTTGCTAATCTTGGTGCAAGATTAATTTATATTTAACAAACATTATACTAATTTCAAAAGAGCACAAAGCATCTTAGAGGGAGACATATAATTGTAACTTTATGTAAGAGCACAAAGCATCATATAAACTACTCAATCCCAACTAGGTTGGCACCAAGCAGAGAGCCCAATCATCTACAAGGTCGACCCCAAGGGTTGGTGAGAAACCAAACCCAACAAGAAAAAAAAAGGCAAGAAAAAAAAACCCCCCAAAGAATCAAAACCCCAAACTACCATTATTTGGAATAAAGCAAAAACCAAACACCCCATAGACCTATTAAACTCCACCCAGCAACCATGACCAACATCAACCAAAACATCAACAATAAACAAAGCATAAACAGCCCACACCCACCCCACCCGCAACAGCAAACCAACTGAGCAGAGCAAAGACAAACCCAACAAAATAGAGCACACAAGCAAAGGTTATTCAAATCCTTTACATTATTCTGAAAACAGAAAACAGGGCAGGAGCATGTTGATATAATTACATTTTACAACGAACTATTTGTTCCTGCTGTAAACCCAATACTGGTGGAGCTTGCCCCTTTTGGAACAACTTAAAAAAACCGAAATTCAAAAACTAACAATGGCACTGATGGTATGCTCTGTTTATTTTTTTTTTCCCTCTTGTTAGTTGCTTTTTTATTTCATTTTGTTTTATTGATATCTTGCTTTTACAAGTAGGTCAATGACCTAGATCACCTACGATATCACCATTTCCAAGTCTTCCTAATATGTCTCCAAAAAAAGTATCTGCAATACATAATGTATATGTTTCTCCGTTGCAGTCATGGAAGGTAGTTGTTTATTTTTTGAATTTTATTTGTATGTAATCAAACTTCTGCATTCTATTTCCTTTGACGTTGGATTTCGTTGAACTTGGACACAAAAAGCTTGACAATTATTGTAACCATTCTTTCAATCATGACTTTTTACATATTAGAGTCGTATACGTATTTTTTTAAATCATTTCATCTTTCATGGGGTTAATTTAGTACTTCAGTTGCCCATACCCTTTAAATTCATTGCTCTCTTTAACTATTTAGTTAATTTTGTCACATGTTCATTGATTCATTGTCAGTATGTATTTACAATTTTGTAAATCATTTTGGTTTCTATTCCCTAGGATCCACATCAAGGTTTTCCATTCACATGTTCATGATATTATTTTATATATTAGTCAAATAAAAGCACATAAGTTTTATAATAATAAAGAAAATAAAATAAACTTTGCTGCCACTGTGAATGCACAGAAGTGGCTGAAAGCTAGAAGATTGGCAATGTGACTATATATTTATTTATTGTGTTTATTAAAGAAAGCATGATATGCCCAAATTCAAATTACTATTAAGTTTGATGGGGGTATTAATAAGATTACAAAAAGGTGGCCCAAGTTATTGAAGTATGAATCATAAGTGCATAAGCAATCCTGTAAACAAACTGAAATAACATGAGTGCAAAGAGATATCTATATATCATATTAATTCCACATTATATGCAATTCATATTGTGAACCATCATGTTAATTACTCAAAAGGTAAAAGCAAAATGGCAATAAAGGAAGGAAACAAATAGTATACAAGCCAAGCAATCACTTAACCTTACCATGAATGGACTAATATGTTGTGATTTTGCAACTAGATCAGTAGTAGGATCGAATAAAAATGATACCCTTTTGCCCCATGGTGTATTAGTCACCTAAAATCAAAAAGCACCACTGTTGTTAGCAAGAGCTGACAACTTGCATATAAAAGTCTAAGTTGAGTATAAAATTTAATACTCAAATCATTTTTTGTAAATGGAAATTTTCATAGAAAATCATGGCATCAGTTATCTAGAAACATAATTTCTTCCATTTATATAAATTATTTAGTTTAATGAGCATGCCAATACATGCACAACACTTGGGAAATTATCTCCGTCACAACCTGTCAGATTTCAAAAAAAAAATGTAGGCAACAGATTTATGATCAAGAAAGAAAATTCTCAACAATGATAAAATTGAGAGATAATGCTACTGACAGTTCAAAATGTACAAAAAGGTCAGTTTAAAATTTGGAAGTGTTATGTTGACAATTCAATATTTGAAAAGTCCAGTTTGAACTGTCCAAGTCACACATGACATGAAAATGAGTAACAACATAAAATAATGTGTAGAGACATGCCTCTTGCCATATACAAATCCATCTGGTTAAAAAGAAAAATATAGCATAACACTTTTTGTTGGACGGATTAACTTTTTAGCAAAAAAAATATGCAACTATCTGGCTCATGAGCTCATCACAAATGACGGATGTAACTTCTTAATATTTTTAAAGATTGAATCATAAAATAATTGCATGAAAAAATAACAAAAATTATTTTATGCCACGATAAAGAGAAGTTTCGATATCAAGATGTTCAATCATTAATTCTTGTTTGATGTCTATAAGTCATACTAGCATTAATGACAAGAAACTACACTTTTGTCAAAATTTTAGTTCATGACATTATATTGTTAACCCATCTTTGAGGAGAAGAAAATTTGTTAGCGATAATCACAGGGGACACAACAACAATTTGTATTTTGAATTTTATTAAGAAAACCCTAAATGCATAAATGATTCATAGTGCAGAAGTATATGTTCAACACATTTATGTGAGGGCATTGTTGGGTAATCAACAAGATGTGGTTTGGGATGTGTGGTAGTTCACAAGATTCTAAGGCAAATTGTTTGTGGTTCTCTCTCAAACTATTTCTGCCTACAGTATTAAAGACATTAAAGTATGCAACTGAAGCTAATTAAATGGACACACTTCCACAATGACTCTTTGGTGGCCAACAGCCTCTGCCTTCAGAATGGAAGTTATCATCATCAGGAGGGGCTACTAAAATCTGAGCGACTAGACTCCTAGTGCTTTTAATGGTTGCCACTACTTCGAATGTAAACCTTAGTTATCCTCTGTTTAGTTTTTTTGTTATTTTATTTTTATTTTTCCATATACTACTACTAAATCCATAGTGGATGAGATAGGGTATTGAATGAGCAACAGGTTATAGTAGGATAGCCGCTGAGAGGGTAATTTATATATAAATTAGGCCAAGCTAGGATTGTGGGCCATTCTATGGGCCGTATTAAAGAGGCTTACAAGATGGGCCGCGGACAAGTGGTAGTCCAGTCCAAAGTAAGAGATTCGCCGCCGAATTAAGTGAGTGAACTTAGTTCGGTCGCCATAGCCAGGGATAGCTCGGTCATGCTGTTCAGAACCGAGGTATGTTGGGCCTGCTCTAGGACCTGAGTAAAGGTTTGCTCGGCTTAATTCTTCTATGTATAGCTCGGCCTTTGCATGTGAGGCCGAGGTAGGAGAAAGGAAAGGAAGAGCCGAGGTAACCGTTAGATCGGTCATGCTAGTTAGTCTAACATGGCAATGTTATTTCGATCCTGTGGTAGTTCGGCCGTGGGAAAACCATCTCACTTGGTTTAAGCAGTGAGGTGGGTGTTGGAAGATAAGCATTATTCTCCAAGAGTATGAATCCTAGGAGGACTCTACATGGAGAAGTAAAAGTCCTACTAGGATTGTGCCACTCGAAATTTATAAAAGCTCACAAACATCACCTATGGAAAGGTAACACAACTTTGTTTTCTGAATACACAGAGCTTTTGTCTATTTGTCAAATTTACTGACTTAGGCATCGGAGGGGTTCCCGGCACACACCCACCGGCCAGCTCACATTTGTGTTTTTAGGTGATAAAACGACAACGTAAGGAGAAAGCCTGAGACTTGATCAAGGATTATCTGAGAAGGTTTATTTCTTTCTGTCTGAGCGACTACCCGTCCAAGTGATGCTAGTGTATGTAAAACTTGTAGATGTTTAAAAATGATTGGGGCTATCAAACATTTTTTATAATGTAGTTGTAATTGGGGCTCTCAAATTTGAGTGTTTGATTACATTCAAAACATATGTTGTTCTAAATGCTGGGAACAACATAAATAGGATTTTAATCATCAGAGCAAAACAAAAAAAAAATTATAAGAAAATTAGACGGAAATTTTTTCCAAAGAAAAGGTACCTTAAATCTCCAAAAAGCACAGCAGAAGGGAACTCTAATGTCACTTTAAGCTCCTTAGCTTACTTAGATTACAGAGGCTTTGTCCTTGTGGTCTCAGGTCCTCTCACTAACACACAAAACAAGGTAAAACATTATTTAGATTTCTCACCTATGCATGCATATATATATATATATATAAGGTTAGCTTGGAATATTCCTAAAAAAGAGGCACATTTAGTCATATAGTTCAACAATCCACAATCGAGAATCAGAAATCGGCAATCCGAAATTTTAACCAAACCCATTCACGAAATCAGAAAAAGCCCTAAAAATTGTTTGCGAAATCAACAGAAAATGAAAGAAAAAAAACATTTAAAAACCCTACAGAAATCGTTAGAGACATGGGGATGGGAGAGACAGCGAGAAAGAGATACAAATAGATAGACCCAGTTAATGAGAGAGGAGAGCGAGAGACAAATACATGTCGATGGTGGGGCTGTCTTGTAGTGGTTGTAGTGGCTAGCACCGGTGGCCAGCGATGGTGATGATTAGCGGTCAGGTTTGGTATCGACTACTGGTGTGTGAGGTTTGTATGTTGGTGTGTGAGACAAAATAGTTCCAAAAATGTGTCTATGAAATATATATAATGGGCACGAATATTTAATAAGTTTCCCTCTAAAAAAAATTTCGAAGCTTTAGCGACTAAATCATTATTTGTCGCCAAAAATCCTTAACAGCGACTAAAATTGGTCACCAAAAGCATCTTATTTGGCTACTAATTCCAATTTTTCATCGGCAATGTTTACTATACAATGACTAACTTAGTTTTGGTTGCCACAAATTCATCAAAAATATGCCCATCTTTTGGCGACAAAAATTTTTTGTCGCAAAATGGTAGCAAACAACGACTACAACTAAGTTTGGTCGCCAATAATAATATATGGCGACTAAATTAATTTAGTAGCTAAAAATATTAAACGAATGCCGACTAAATCAGGTTTTTAGTCGCCCAATATGGTGCTTTTGGCGGCTAAAATTGTTTTGGTCACCAATTTTAGTCGCCAAATGTGCATTTTGTTGTAGTGTATGAAGGAAAGAATGATGAAATCATTACAACTATAGACAACTCGGAAAGGAGAAAAAGGCCAACAACTCGTAAACGATGGAGTTTTGTTAAGGGAGCTTGGTCATGGTTTAATGATAAAGATGCTCACTTGGAATGTTTAGAGAAAAAAGTGAAGAAGATGAGAATTAAGAAAAAATTACAAGAATTAGAGATTGATATGGTGTTGATCCAGGAGACAAAGGTGGCAAATGTGTCAAAACTATTTTCTATGAATATGTGGAATTGGATGTAGCCAAACAATCGGGCGGCCTACTCTATATATGGAACAAATATTGATTCACACTTATGGGATCTTACTATAATCAAATTTCATTGTATTATCAGGTATGACCTCCCGGAATTTTCTTTGTACTCTTATTAATATTTACGCCCCAAATGATGTCGGGCTAAAAGCAAGGTATGAGAAAAAATGGGTATGCTTAAGGGTGCTTTACCTATAAATTGTGTGTTGGAGTGGATTTTAATGAGATAAGTGTTAGGTTTTTGTAATTGGTAATCTCAATAGACAAAACTCCATTCAGTTGTATTTTTATTCACTCTATTGTATCTGTGAGTTATGAGAGTTTAGATCTGAATCCAACTCGAGTTGTGCCTATATAAAGGAATTTGTGCTAACATTTCGTATCTTAACTTAAGCATTCTTTATTTGCCACTTCGCTGACTAAGTACAAGATCAAGCTGAGAAGTCAAAGTTAATTAACCACTCGAGCGCTCTTTTGTGTGCTAGAGTAGTAAAGTTGTTCATCCAGTATCTTCCTGCATTCTGAACTTTTGAGAAACATATTTACCACTCGAGCAGTAGATGTTGCGCTCAAAGGGTTGGCCTACATATGAGCACTACCTTTAGCCACACCCCTCGAGTGGTAAAGTGAGTACTCGAGTAGGTTTTGCGACTCTATTTAGTGTAAAGTGCGATGTTTGCTATTTTTAAGGTTTAACTCATCTAGATTTTGAAAAAGGAAGAAAAAACAAAAGTGTTCTACATTTGAGGGTGTTTACATGTGAGTTTCATTGATGTATAGAAGGTGATCGATTAATCAATGAACTATATATTGACAAACATCAAGTGTTGGTTTTGTTCTTTCATTCACAAAAAGAAAGGTGTTCATGAATTCCAAGGAACTTGGGCTGAAAGGTTTGGTGGATTTCAAAGTGGCTTATCATCATGGATTCAATATCAGCTGTGGATTCAGCGGTGGGAAAAGAAATTCTGAGGTGAAGATGATAGTGGAAGAGGCACATCGGATTCAGTTCAATTCGGGTGTGGATTTGCTAGGTAACTGAGGGTTCTTGTGTGTAATTGCCTTTTTATCTTCTTAGTGGATTGTTTTATGGCTTTGGCTTATGATTTTTTATTACAATTGGAAGACTCCAATTATGATTTTTTTCACATTAAATCGTTGTGCCAGTTTGTTATTGATTTTTTTTATTGGAATTACTATTCATTGTTTAAAATTGAATCATAATCACAAATTAATATCTCGGGAGGTTTTAGATTTTCCAATAAGAAATATAAGAGAAAGGCAGCAATGGTCAAGGAGAGAAAGGGGTGTGAGAGATTTTAACTCTTTTATTGACCTAATGAAATTAGTAGATTTACCAATGATAGGGAGAAAGTTTACTCGGTCAAACTCTCAAGATAATAAAAGATGGAGTAGAATTGATCATTTTTTTCATTCAGAATGGCTGGAAGTATTCATTTTTAAATGATGGGGCTTAAGGAGATTTTTTTTGTATCATTGCCCTGTTCTACACAAGGAGGAAAACAGAGACTAGGGCCAAAACCATTCAGTATTCTCAATGTGTGGGTACTTCATCTAAGCTTCCTATAAGGTTGTTGAGGAGGTGTAGGATAAATCAACGATGGTAGGTTGGGTAGGGTATAGACTTCTTAAGAAATTCCAAGCTTTAAAAATGGCTCTAAAATAATGGAATAAACTTGTATTTGGCAATATTCAAGAAATGCTCAAATTCCTTTGAAGAGAAGTTACATGAACTTGACATTGTAGATGAAAATGGGACTTTTCAAGAATAGGGTGAGTACAATGAAATGTTCTCGGAAGCTTGAGCGATGGGGCCTTCGATAATATGATTGAGTAAGTATGGCTTCAAATATCAAAAATGGATTGGGCAACAAAAGGAGACCTCAATATTAGGTATTTTCATATTATTGCAAATGGAAAACAAAGGAGAAATTTCCTTAATTCCTTAATAATCGATGGAAGAAGTATGGAGGAGCTGGATAAGGTGAAATATGAAGTTAACAAGCACTTCAAATCAATAATTACGAAAAGGTAGGGGGAAAAAAAAAAAAAGAGGGAAACTCTAGAACGTAGTTTTAGGGTGTTTGTTGGACCTGAAATGAATGTCATGTTGACAAGATCATTCTCTAGGGATAAAATATGGGCTACAATAAAATTTAAAAAATAAAATAAAATTGTGATGGAAATAAAGCACTTGGACTTAACAATTTTAATTTGTTGAACATCAAAAAATATTGGAAGATTATGAAAAGGGATTTCCATGTAATTTTTTTATGCATTTCATGTGAAAGGAAAGCTATTAAAGGACCTCAACTCTACATTTATTACTCTGATTCCTACATAGGAAGAGTCGATATCACTGAAGTCTAGCCTTATTGGAAGTGTATACAAAATACTTTCTAATGTATAGGCGGGCAAACTTAAGAAAGTCCTTAACCAAATAATTGGTGAGGTACAGATAGCGCTTGTGAGTGAAGAAATATTCAATATGGAATTTTGTTACTAAACGAGACAGTTGAATTTTGGAAGGTTAAAAAGAACGATTCGATGATAAAGCTTGGCTTTGAAAAGGTGTATGACAACCTGAACTAAAATTTTTTGTTCAATATGATTAAGAACTTTGGCTTTGGAAAAAAATTGAATTGGTTGAAATAGAGAGTGCATGACCTCAACCTCCTTATTTGTCTTAGTTAATGGGTCTCTAACAAGGGACTCACCTCGAAGAAAGGCGTAAAACAAGGAGATCCACTATCACCTTTCTTGTTCATTATTGCAATTGAAGCATTGAATTTAATGTTGAAAGGGGCTAAGCAGTTGAGACTAGTAGAAGGTGCATGATTGGGCAGAATGGGACATGTTTAACCCACCTATAATTTGCATATGATAGGGGTGTGCATGGTATGGTTTGAGTAAAACAAGAATAACGGATTGGCAAATAATCAAACCGCAGTTTGGGTGGTTTCAATTTGTTAGTTGATTAAAAAAAAAAATAGACAATTATCAAGCATTTGCATAATATATAACACTAATTTGGATAATATTTTTCATATATAGAATACTAACTAATTTTACATAATGTTTTTCATATATGTGACAATAATTTGCAACACATTCCACATCTTAAATCTCTCTCACACTGATTTTTACTTTGATATTTCATTAAAGGTAAACAAAAATGTATGTATTACCTATAGCGGAGCAAAACGGTTTTGAAGGTAGATTATAAATTTCAAACTGCAAATCAAACTAACCCGCAGTTAGCGGGAAGATCTGTGCAAATTTAGCGATTTTAGCTGATTTGATGGTATTTTACACTGCCCTAGCAAATGATACCATCATCTTCTACGAGGCAAATTGGTTTGAAATGGTTAATGAGCGTGTTTGGTAGCACTTAAAAACAGCTTAAATCAACTTTTAGCTTAAATTGAGCTGTTTTGATGTGTTTGGTAGAACTTATGGAGATAGATTATAGCTTTGATTAAACCATTTTCAGCTTAAATTTGTAAGCAGCTCGAGGGGTGCTTATTGATTTCAGCTTATGCGCACAGCTGAAATAGGGGGCATAAATGACTTAAATACCCCTCCAAAACTTCAAAAATTACAAAAATGCCATTATATAAACCCTTTTCTCTCTTGACCTAACACTCTCCTCTCCTTTCACATGGCGCTCTCCTCTTCTCCTCTCCTCTCTGGCGAACGACGAAGAATTGCCTCCATATCTCCAAGATTGCAGGCGGTCATTCACTTTGGTCCCCTATTTTCTGTTGATCTCCACCAAAAAGATAAGATTTCAAACCCTATGTTTGTTATATATTTATACACATCGATTTAGGGTTTGTTTTTGTTTTTGGTTGCTCTGTGAAATGGTGTGCATCCGATCTCTCTTCTCTCTCTCTCTCTCTCTCTCTCTCTCTCTCTCTCCCTTCTCTCTCTAATTATTGTGAAATGGTGCATCCGATTACTATTTATGGTGTGCATCCGATTACTGAAATGGTGTGCCCCTGTTTTCTCGCGATTGTTTTTTATTTTTGTTTTTGAAAATTTGTAGTTAGATTTTGTATGTAAGTAGTGTTTGTGTGTGAAATTAGTTGAAAAGCTAGTGTTTGTACGTAAGTAATTTTCATTTTTTCAAATAATTGAAGCTTGAAATTTTGAAAATTTTGCTTTCTTTTCCTTCATTTTCTCAGTATTATCTAGGGTTTTTAATTCTTTTATTGTTCTTATTTATATGTATTTTTAGATTTTGAGGGCATTTACTTTGGTGAAGCTAGGGTTTTATGCCATTTCTAATCATTTTCAAACTAAGGAATGTCATTCTTCTAAAATTTGTACATGTTGTTCAAATTCTGGGTCATATTGCAAAGATAAGTGTTTTGGTTTGCATTTCCAGTGTCCCAAACAGATTCTGGAAAAACTAGTTAGTAATTAATTGTAAATGATATATATATATATATATGTTGAAAAATTATATTGGCATGGCCCAAGTAGTTGACCTACAACCGAAATTTTTTTTTCTGGTTGATGAATTACATTAAATTCTCCACCTATGCACCAAGGGCAACCCCAACTTGCTTTAACCTAAACTAACTCTCTACCCACAAAAATGTTTATTTTGTAGATGGATGTAAGAATTATTTGTGATCCCCAAATTGAAAATATTCATTTTATTAGATGTATGTCCACTCAAAATCAAATTATAAAATTGATTTTTTTTTGGGTGAGGACTTGGTTTGGCTAGTGGTGGATGTTTAAAAAAAAAAGTTCAATTTGAGCAAAGTTTATGTGGGACTAATGGAAAACAAACACAACCTATTCTTGCTCTGCTAACTGATGTGGATGTTGAATTTTTTTCTATCATGTTATTTTAGTCGATTTCATTTAAAATACTAAGACTTTATTACTGAATATCACATTTGCGAGTAAGAATATTAGTATTTTGTGAGATTTGTATATTTTTGTAATTTTATTTTTCTTTATGTGGGGCTATTTCATGCTTGATCCAAATAACAAACCCAAAAGTGACAACATTATTGTTTACTGCACTAGTTTTAAATAAGGTTCATAATCAAATTGTAAAATCGTGTTAGAAAACTCAAATACTTTTATTGTGTGAGAAGTATTATCTCAATCATGCTGGCATGACCAAATGAAATGTATTATACAATTAACTTCCCAATCAATTTTAGAGGATTTGGATTCAATTCTTTCCAATTAATCTTGAGGCATGTCATCCTCTAGTAATTATTCTTGAAGAAATTTGAGACCTTGGACTTGAGGTATGAGGCTTTGAAATGTGATTGTGGTCTAAGAGCGCCATAAGGGTTCTGAGAGTCGACTAGTCATCTCTGAGGCGTATTTCATTTATGAGAAGAAAAATTGTCAACTTAGAGGTTGTATACCCCAAAATTTGCGATGATGGTAGAGAGGCAGAGGAACAAGAGAATGCTTTATCAAAATCAAAATGTCGAGACTGTAGGACTAAAAGTCAAGAACCAAATGCTTGAGCAATCCTTAACATTCATGAAGCAGCTTGTTGTGGGTCTACTCACAATTTGTATTGTTATGTCAGTTGCATTACTCTTCAAATGATTATAGATGGCTTTTAGATCAGGTGTTTTTGGCCTATGTAGTTTACCATAAATCATTGTACTATGTTGTGTACCCAATGAATGTTGATATGTCTATCCTAGTTGCCATGTATAGTTATTTTGTACTAATCTTATGTTTTCATGTAAGCAATGATGAATGAGTATGTTTTAAAGAATTTTTTTCTTTCATAGAATGAGTACCCAAGAGGAAACACAATCTGAAAATAGGAAGAACAAGGGAAAATCCTCTCAAGTACCATTCATTAAGGCTCACTAGGATGCAAAATCAAATGAAATTTTTATTAAGCTTTATGTTGAGCAAGTGAAGGCTGGACACAGACCTGGTACACACTTAGAAAGGGTCGGGTGGGAAAATGTGATAACTAAGTTTAAAACTATGACTGGAAAAGTATAGCGATTACAAATGAAAAATCATTGGGATGTTTTGAAAAAAGATTAGCTTTTATGGAATAATCTTTTAAGGGGTGAGACAAGCTTAGGTCGTGATACATTGACTAGAGCTATCTCGGTATCTAATGAGTGGTGGACCAAGAAATTGGAGGTAAGTGAATTGATTAGTGTACATATTCTTGTTTTTTTTTTTTTTCTTTTTTAACAGACCAAATTTTAAATAAGCCAAATTGTTAAATTTTCCTATGTAATTGTTGCAGAGGTATCTTGATGTTGCTAAATTTCAGCGTATGAATTACAATTCATTGAAGACCTAAGTACTATTCTCGAGATCACGGTATTCTGACGGGATAATGGGCATACACCCCTAGCTTAGGGGTTATGCCTAACACTAATGAGACTCAAGAGGAATTTCATATCCCACGTGATGCTGAATTTCACGATGATGTTGAATTGGAGGTGGTTCATCCTTCTAATTTAAACAAAAAAAACGTTCATCAAACACTGATGGTTCATCAAACAAGGGCAAGGCAAAAAAGAAAGTTTCTGGTGCAGTTCTACTTAACAAGACACTTGATCGTATAGTCAATGTGGTTGAGTCATCTTCAACAACTTCAGCACAAACCTCATGAAGATATCCTTCAATTGCAGAATGTTTGGCGAACTTGGAAAGTATCCCTGGTGTGTCTCCGGATGATGAGCTATATGTATGGGCTGCCAGATTGTTCTTAAGAGACAAGCGTCATGAGTGCTTCATGACACTTCTTACAGATGAAGTTCGGCTAAGATTTCTGAAGTTGGAGATTGAGATAGAGAAGACCAACACAGATTATCGCGGCTAATTATTTCTAGACGTATGGCAATCTTATTATTCATACTGAATTTTTTTATTATTTCATGTGTTAAGACCTTTATTAGGACTTATTATTATTAATGGTGGACTGTTATGTTGGACCTTTATTTGGACTTTTATTAATATTATTTATGAGTATGTTGGACTTTTATTATGTTGGACTTTGTTAGTTGAATGGTTGAGTAGTAGGTGACATTTATTTCAATGGTTGTACTGGAAGTTGCAATTATTAGGTGGCTGACATTGTTAGTTGAATGGTAGGTGAATGGTTGAGTAGTAGGTGGCATTCATTTTTATTAGGTAGCTGTCATTGTTACTATTCTCAGATGCAATTTTTATTAGGTGGCTATCATTTGAATGGTAGGTGGAATTTATTTGAATGCTGAAGATGAATGGTAGGTGACTTTAAGTGTATATATATACGTAGATATGTTGGCCTCAAGTATCCTTCAATTTTGGTGTTTTATCTCTCTTCAAAAAGGTCTTTTGTTGAGACAATAGTTGTGTTTTCAATAATTTTGTGCCCCAGGTATTTTGGTAAACAAATCTTATTGTGTTTTCAATAATTAGTTGTGTTTTTAATAAATATTATTGTGTGTCCATTTCATTATTGTACTAGTAAATAAGAAGCCTTTAAATGAGCAGGTATTTTGGAGATGAGTAACAGTGGTGACAATGAATGGAATGATGATCATGATGATAAAGATGCTAAAGATGAAAGCGACATCACAAACCCAACAAAATAATAATATGTTCTTAGCAACGGCGACAACAGTTGCAGTGACACATGCGACAAATTATTTGATAAAAGAACCATGTAGGACATCTTCTCTAACAAGGTGGAAATGGATGGTAGAATTACAAGAAAGGAATCAGACAAGAATATTTGAAAATTTTCGAATGGAAAGAGAGTTATTTTATCAATTGTGTGATTTGTTACAAAAAAACTATGGCCTTGAAACTGGATGAAAAGACTCGGTTCAGAAACAAATTGCAATATTTTTGTATATTGTTGGCGGTGACATTCGAAACAGAAATGCCTAAGAAAGATTTCAACATTCTGAAAAGACAATTTCAAAATACTTCAAGAAGGTGTTAATAGTTATTGCAATGATGTCTATTGATTGGGTAAAGCCTCAACCAAGAAATGGTGTGCATCCATATATTAGAAGCAACCGCAAATACTATCCTCTTTTCAAGGTAATAATTAACTACAAGTGGAACTTGGGTGTTACATATAATTAATGTTGTTAGGATATTTCTAATAATGACTAAATATATTTTTATTCTAAATTTTGTAATAGGATTGTATTAGAGCAATTGTGGAACACACATCAAAATATATATATCTCCAGAAAAGCAACCTCGTTTAATAGGTAGAAACGAGTATGCGCTCAAAACATAATGGATGGATGTGACTGATATGTGTTTCACGTTTTGCTTACCAGGATGAGAAGGAAGTACACACGATACTTGGATCTTCTTAGATACAATTAGGAATCCTAGTTATAATTTTCCAAAACCACAAGGAGGTAACTGTTTTATATTTGATTGCTATAGTAAATGCACCACACTCACATCTTTATATTTATTTTTACATTTATAATTGCTTGCTTTAATTTCATATTGGAATTTTAAAATAGATGAGTTTTACTTGGTGGATACTGGGTATCCAAACATGAAAGGATATCTTGCACCTTACAAAGGAGAGAGATACCATCTAGCTGAATCTGAACATGGTCAACCCCTCCAAAATGCACAAAAAAAATTCAACCAAGCACATTCATCACTTAGAAGTATAATAGAAAAAAGGTTTGGGGTTTGGAAACCAAGATGTCCGATGATAAAGGATATCTCACCAAACTACAAGTGGCAGACCCAAGTCAAACTTGTTTGTGCAACAATGGCAATTCATAATTTCATCCAACGAAAGTGAGTTCCGCGATATTGCATTTGACTCTTATGATAAATTCACGGATTATGTGCCTAATGAAAAGGAAGGGTCAAGATCTCAACAAGCCCGCCATGGAAATCATGTTGAAGGTGATGACAGCAAGATGAAGTGATGAGACATAATATTTGTATGTCAATTTGCTGACGAAATTAGGAGTTATCTAATATCTAGGAAGTTTTATTTTTATTGCCTTAATAGTAATTTATTGTATTTTTATTGCAATGACATTTTCTTGTTCCCTTGTGAACTCAATATTAAAAACAAAAATATAAAAAAATAAATAAATAAATAAAAATAAATTTAAGGTAATGTAAAAATGTATCAATATAGGTACTAATTATATTAACTTCCATTAATGAAATAACTTTTTCAAAATTTAAAATGAAGAAAATGACAAAATTACAATTTTTATGTTCATAAGGGCAAAAATGACAATTACACTACAAAAAGCTATTTTACAGCTTATTTACCAAATACTACTCTGCTGCTTAAATCCATAATCCTATAGTTGCAGCAAACATGTTACCAGCTTATGTTCACAGCTGTAAGCTATAATCTATTACGCTATAATCTATAATCACTTTCTCATAACTCTATCAAACGGGACCATATAAGGAGAATCTTAAGGTGTTTTAAGCTTCTCTCATGTCTGAAAAGTAATTTCCATAAAAGCATGGTGAGTGATATGTGAGTGGATGAGAATTCGTTGACTGACCTAGCCTCAACTGTCAAGTGAAAAGTATTACCAACAAAGTAATTAGGGTTACCTCTTGGTGCGAACCTAAGGATAAAGGCAATGAGACACCTATTATTGAGAAAATTAGGAAATAAGTGGCATCATGGAAGAGAAGGCTACTTTCTTTCAAGGGAAGACTTACTCTAATCAAGTTAATATTCTAATTAGTTTATCAGTGTATTATCTTTTACCTTTTAGAATGGCTATATTAGTGGCAAAGAAAATTGAGAGATTACAATGTGGTTTTCTGTAGAGAGGATAGTGAGCATAGGAAGAAACTTCATTTGATCGAGTGGGAAATGGGTACGACGAGTAAAGAGATTAGAGGCTTGAGTTTAAGGAAAAATTTAATCGTAAATGATGCATTGTTGCCAAAGTGGTGGTGGATGTTGGGATCAAACAGAAAGTCTACGAAGAAGAATCATTTGTGTATTATACAGAGTGTTGAAACATTGTTGGCCACCATCTTCATCAGCAATTACTGCTAATGCAAGAATCTAGTGGGATATTTTAGTACATTTCTAGAGAACTGTAATTTTTCTGTAGGCGATGGAAGAAGGATGGCATTTTGGAAGGATAAATTGCTTCAAGAAGAAAATTTAAAAGATTTATTTCCAAGGATTTTTAATTTTTGCTTAAAGAATGAAGAACGGGTAGTCAAGTTCATCTCAATGAGGTATGGAAGGAAACTTTGGAAGCTAGAATTTAGAAGGAACATGTTTATTTGGAAAGGGGGGGAAAAAGCTAAGTTGCAACTATTACTAACTGACGCCTCAAAAATAATTGAAATGACCAATGATTCTTGAATTGGAAAGCCAATTTTTACGGTATGTTTTTAGTTCACTCATTATATAAATCATTAGAAATCTTTAGTCCCAAAAGTAAAGGTGTTAAATCTTGTTTAGAACAATGCAACACCATTTGTCACACCCAATTCCTAAGACCTAATCCCAATAAATAAACTCAAGTAACAAATGAAAAGTAATAATATACTCAAAAGTCCCTCTCATGTATACATATGTAAATATCATCGAATACATGAGATTAGTTCATTACATACAACATACATTCAACATCTAGGTGGGATGAATATACAATATGTAATGCAAAATAAAACATCCGACAATAAAAAAAATGCCATTGGGCTTACATCTGTTACAAAAGGATTAACCCTTAGAAAATATAGAGTCACTCGGCCTATTTAAACAAAAAGGCCCTTCGCCAACAATCCACAAGAGCTTTATCTAGCCATTTGCACAAATCCAAGGCCACTCACTATCATGACAAGCCATCAGCACCTGAAAAAGATTTCAGTCACATAAGGTGAACACATAGTCCAATAGGATAATCTTTTTACTCACTGATATGTATCTGTACCAGGACATGATCATGATGTTACATACGTATACGATGCTAAATGATTTGCTCAAAACAATGCAAGTTTTGTTTTTCCCAAACACATGTTATCACAAGTTTGACAAAATACTCATTCCATAATCTGAATGATCATTTATTCTGACGAATCCTACCAAGGCACATGTATCGGCCAGTAGCTATTGCTAAGCACCAACTAATCAACCAGTGGGCTACCACGAGCACCACTCTGCCAGTGGTCATCTCTAAGAACCACCTAATCAACTAGTTGACTAACATGATCTCTACTCTGCCAGTAGTCATCGCTAAGCACCACATAATCACCCCCACTTTATCGAGACTAACTGGAAGAACAAATGGGTACCTACTCCCTGTGGGTTCTGATATACATTGCCCAGATTCACCACAACAACCAATTTAAAACCATGATGTTTAAATTATAAAAAAAAAGGGCAACTCATGCCAATTCTCATTATTTTACAAAATTTGTTCAATAACACTACCATTCAACAAAGGATTTTTCAATACATGAATTCAACAATTCATAATGCAATAAAATGAGTTTTTGTTCATTCTATGATGATGAATTCTATAGCAATGCCAATATTCACTAATGGCCAACAATGCAATTTCTATCATATGAACAATTCCATAAATCACAATAATTCTATAATCCATATGTAATTATCTCCAATTTCATAATTAAAACAACAATTTCCTCAACATAAGAGATTTCACAAATTAGGGTTTTTACAAACTTGGGACTTTCTCAAATTAAAGTACCCACACGCTATTTGATATAAAGAAAATAGATTTGATAAGAACATTATAGAGAAATACTTATGATTTCCAAACCAGAATCTCTAACATGTGTTTTCATAAATATCTCTACCAATGTCCCAATGGGGTATATCAAAACTACCGCATATACTCATAAAATTCCATATTAAACAAGTAGAAGAAAACCCTAACTCATAAAGAGAAGAGGAGAAGGAAAAAAAAACCCAAAAGTGACGAAATGGAAATGGACTTCAGTAGATGTGAAGCCCTCGTTGTGCTTTACAATGTTAATACTCGAACTTTTGATCGAATCCAACCCTAAGACACTGAATCTAAAGGATTTGTATATGAGTTTGAATATATATATTAAAATGAGAAAAGAGATAGAGCTCTCAGAAATATTTAAAAAAGGATAAAAAAAAAAAAATGTTTGGCTTGTGAGGCTACCACGTCGCTCAAAAGATTTTGATCCCACACGATTCATTCATGCAAAATTTCTAGACCACTCATGCAGATCTATCCAATGAATTTTGCATGTAAGTTTGCATAATCTGCTCGTGCAGAACAAATATTCTACAAGTGTGGATTGACCCAGATAGATTTACAAGATAAATTTCAAACAAGCGTATCTCCTTCTTCAGGAGTCAAAATTTGGTCAATTTTGTGTCTAAAATAAGAGGAAATTTGAAGGTTGACTTCAAGTTGCAACTCAAGAAAAAGTGAATGTCATGAAATTATTAAAGTATGTAGATGTGCTAGACAGGGCTTTAATGTATGAATCAAACATGGCTTCACATAATCAACCATTTGAATGGAAAGGAAAGAGGCATGGCTCTTATTTGAATAAGGGATTAGCATCTTCAAAGAAACAAAATATGGGAACATCAAATGCTTCCAATTCTCGATAGATTACGGACCAACATGTAATGAATATGGGAAGAAACATTGAGGAGTCTGTTACCATACTTCTAGGGCATGCTTTAGATGTGGTAAAACAGGTCATATGGTGAGAGATTGTCCTCAAAATGAACGAAGAAGTAGAAGACCAGCTGCTAGTTCAACCAAATCTATTCTGATGTCAGGAAATACCACAAGACCTGCTACTACAAGAGATACACTCAGACAAGAGAGAGTTTTTGCACTCATCCTAGGTGATACACAGAATAACAAGGCCGTTGTCTCAAGTACTCTTTCTATTTGCAATCAAGATACTTATGTGCTAATTGACTCGAGTTCAACACATTCCTTTGTTTTTACTTTATTTGCTTATAAGCTGAATAGACTTATGGAATCATTAGGTTATGTGTTATGTGTATCTGTCCATCTGGGGATCTGTTTTGTGCTAATCTGCATATCCTACTTGTGAAATTCTTGTTGGGAATGGTATATGTGGACTTGTTACCTCTTGATATGTGTCATTTTGATGTAATATTGAGAATGGACTGGTTGTTTAAATATTGTACCACTATTGATTGTGTAACAAAACGAGTTTGTTTAGACCTCCGAGACAAGAAGAGTTTTTGTTTGAGGGTAATGGTGTAGTACCTCCACTCTATTTAATTTCTGCAATGAAAGCATATAAACTACTTAAGAAGGGATGTTGAGGTTATCTATGTAGTATTTTGACTATTCAATCTATAGATACTATGTTAGATACTATTCCAATAGTTAAAGAATTTCCAAATGTGTTTCCGGACGAATTGCCAAGGGAATTGATTGATTAGGAAATTGAGTTTATAATTGAAGTTATGCCAAATATGTAACCTATCTTGAAAACTCTGTATAGAATGTCAACAGTGAAAATGAAAGAATTGAAAGTTCAGTTACAATAATTGCTTGACAAGGGATTCATATGACCTACTTCACCGTAGGGTGCACCGGTCTATTTGTAAAGAAGAAAGACGGAACACTTCGCTTGTGTATTAACTACCAGGAATTGAATGAGGTAACAATTAAGAACAAATACTCTTTGCCTCGTATTGATGACTTATTTGATTAATTCTGAGGTTATAAGTGTTTTCAAAGACTGATTTGAGATCCGATTATCATCAATTGAAGATGAAAGCTGAGGACATTGAGAAAATCGCGTTCCAAACACGGTACGGACATTGTGAATTCTTAGTTATGTTGTTTGGAGTTACAAATGCACCCGCAGCTTTTATGGACCTTATAAACTAAATTTTCAAATCTTATCTTGATGAGTTTGTAGTTGTATTTATTAATGACATTCTGATTTATTCAAAAAGTAGAAAAGAACATGAACAACATTTGATAACCATTTTAAAACACTTAAAGAGAAGAAACTGTATGCAAAACTGAAGAAATGTGAATTCTGGTTTGATGAAGTTGTGTTTCTAGGGCATGTGATTAATAGGAATGGAATTTTAGTGGATCCATAAAATATTAAGGCAATTGTGAATTGGCCTACGCCAACAAATGTGACAAAAGTCTGGAGCTTTATGGGATTAGCAGGGTATTACAGAAGGTTTGTGAAAGACTTCTCAAAAATAGCCATACTGCTTACCCAACTTACTCAAAAAGAAGAACCATTTGAATGGACCAATGAAAGGGAGTCTGCATTTCAAGAAGCAAGCAGGCTAACTACAACACCGGTTTTGACATTACCAACAGATATGAAGGGTTTTGTAATTTGTAGTGATGTTTCATATAAAGGTTTAGGTTGTGTACTCATGCAGAATAGAAAAGTATATGCCGACCACAAAAGTTTGAAATACTTCTTCACACAAAAGGAGTTGAATATGCGACAGAGGAGATTGTTAGAATTGATTAAAGACTACAACTTACAAATTCAGTATCATCTGGGTAAAGCCAATACAATAGTCAACGCTCTTAGTAAAAAATCAACAAGGAATTTGGTGTGTTTGCTTACCGAACATAAAGAGTTGTTGAAAGACTGGGAAAGATTTAAGATGGAAGTGGTATTCCATGAACAAGGCAAATTGTTAGCCACAATTTCAGCAAAACCAGCAATCATCAAAGAGATCAAGCAAAAGCGAATGGAAGACAAGTTCCTCAAGAAGGTATGTGATGAGATAGAATCAAATCCAAGACCAGGATTCAGTGTTGAGAACCAAGTGTTGAAATTTCAAGGAAGATTGTGTGTTCCAAATGTGTCTAACCTTAAGTGAAGAATCATGAAGAAGCTCATAAATCCAAGTTCGCAATGCATCTGGGTAACACTAACATGTTTCAAGATCTGAAGTAAAGTTATTAGTGGCCTAACATGAAGAGAGAAATTGCCGAATTTGTATCCAAATTCCTTCAATGCCAACAAGTCAAAATGGAACATCAAAAACTAGCAGTATTGCTTCAGCCTCTCTCTATTCCAGGATGGAAATGGGAGCACGTGACCATGGATTTCATTGTTAGATTATCTCGAACACTGAAAGGTATGAATTCCATTTGAGTTATTGTGGATAGATTGACTAAATCTGCTCATTTTCTACCTGTGAGATCTTTCTATAATGCTTATAGACTTGCTACCATTTATATCGTTTATTTGCATAGAGTTCCGGTATTTGTTGTTTTAAATAGGGATCCTAAATTTATGTCAAGATTTTGGCAAAGTTTACAGAAAGCAATGGGAATGGAATTGAGATTTAGTACCGTCTTTCATCCATATATTGATAAGCAATCAGAAAGGACTATACAAACTTTAGAGGATATGCTCCGAATGTGTGCTTTGGATTTTCTAGGAAGTTGGGAAACTTGCCTACCTTTGGCAGAATTCGCTTACGACAATAGTTTCCACTCTAGCATTGATATGGCACCGTATGAAGCTTTATGTGGTAGAAAGTATAGATCTCCAATTTGTTGGACAAAAATTGGGGACAAAGTCTAACTCGGACCTAAAATTGTGTAAACAACTACTAAAAAGATTAAGATCATTCAGCAAAAACTCAAAACTGCACAAAGTCGACAAAAGAGTTATGACGACCCCGACATACGTATTAATTTTGTATATTATTTCATTGAGCATAATTGCATGATTATATGTTTAATTTGTGCCTATATGTTTGTTAGTGAATTATCTATTAGAATACCGACTTAGAATTTGAAATTGAAAGCATAAGCAGTTCAAAAACTAAAATTGACTTGTTCAATAGGTTAGTTAGAATATTTAGAACCATATAGAAAATTTAATTAAAATTTGATTTGGATCAAAACAATTATAATGAAATGATTAGAATTAATTAGAACTAAGCTTGATTAATTAACTTTAATCTCACTTAATTAGTCTAACTTAATTAAACCTATAAATATTAGATATAAGCTTAATAAATCCTTAGTCTTCAAGAAGTTTGAGATGAAATTTACAGTGAGAGTGAGAGCATCAACTTCTAGAGAGTGGTGAGATTATAGAGAATTTGAAGGTGATTTGAAGAACTTAAGCTATCAACACCAAAATTCAAGCTCTAGGTATGGAATTCACCTATAATTCTTGAAGGTAATTCATGTAGAAATTGAATTCACTAAGTTTGTAGGATCATTTGCATGAATTTGAGAAGAGTAAGCTAGAATCACCATAAATTTAGTAATTATGGGTTAAAATTGAATATGCATGCATAATTCCTCACCTTCAAGTTTGATTTTCCAAAAAATTCATACATGCATGAGACTTACACTTGTTGTTTCTTAAGGTTCTTCACAATTTTACACTTCTCATTTCATTTAATTATGTTTGGAAAAGAAAGGAAGACAATTCATTACATGCATGAAGAATTTGGTGTCAAACTTGGCAATTCATGGCTTTTTAAGCTCATGGTTTCAAATTTAGTACATATACATGTTTTTCTATGAGTTTTCATGAATTTGGATCAACCATGCAAGTTTTGAATTTAAATGTCCACATTTTGAACTTGAATTCTGTTCTAAAATTTCTAGAATTCATCCACTTCGCTCGAGCGATGAAGTCGTCATTCGAGCGAACTTTGTATGCTCCTAGTATTTTTTTGTAGACATTCGCAGTTGGCTCGAGTGACCAAGTGTGCGTGTAACTAGTTTTTCACGCTCCTCGGAGGGGTTTAGTCTCCTCGGATGCGATTGCATTACAGTTCGGACTCCCGTGGTTCTGAATCTAGTTTCACAAGTGCAATGTGAAACAAAAAAATGAATGAGAGTCCAAATTCGACAAATCTTAGAAAATCCATTAATCATCAGAGATGCCAAAAATAGACTGTATTGCCAAATTTCAGAGTCACCACCTAAATATTTTTGGAAAATTTAGGAAACCTGTGACTCGTGCCAAAGGCCACTTGTCTATCATAACCAAAGTGTCTCAGCTCGGGAATTTAAGTATGAGAGGGGAAGATCATGAATTGAGCACCCCATTCACCCGATCAAAGATCGGTCTCTACTAATCATGATGTGAATTTTATCTCATATTCTGATTATTATGTTATCATTACTATGTGAAGTAAACAAGTATAGACCATGTTACTTACTTTGGAATGCTTTGATTTCATGCTTTTTTGAAAAGAGTTTTGAATATGTGCAACTCAAGGAAAAAGTGAACTCATATATACAATAATCAAAGTCATTCTAACTTAAGTTAAATAGCCTTTATCCATAGGCATTCAAAGAGGTATTTCAAATAAGTATGTAGCCTTATGGTAGTATGCTCGACATGGTAACACAAACAGACATGCAATATGCTAAAGAAAAAATGCTCACCTAGTACTTAAACGAGGCAAGCCTAAGAAAATAAGATAGTTAGCAAAATGTATGATCCTAAAAATACACATGGCTAATGCAACACATACAAGAATGCAACTCCTTGGTTAGAAACATTAACATGTTATATGGATTAACTCAAAACATGTGGTAATGCACGTATTCAAATAAGTAGGAAATGACAATGATTTTCAAGAATGAGGAATTGAACCTTAATGTATGCAAAAATGGATACAAAGCATGGTAATGATATGAAACGAAAACATGATGCTATATACAACCACGATAAGTATGTAAGTAAAAGGGAGAAGGAAATGGGGGTTGGAAAGACATACATCACATATTACAAATTTGCCCTCGCACAAAGGGTCTCAATATCCTAATTAACTAATTATCACAAACACAAATGAATAAACTAATTAATTATTACAAGTCCGAATGAAAGCTACTAATTAATTACAAATATGAATCAAAGCGGCTAATCTAAAGGAATTAAATGAAAGACAGGGAATTGCATGTACACAACCAAGAACATCCTCTAGAAACCTCTCTATTTGCTGCCAGAACCACCCTGTTTATAACCAGAAAATAGTTCTATTTTGGCCTCAAGATCTACTTGGTTCTATTGTAAAATTACCACTGTCGCACAACATGCTTGGCCGGCCGGCCTGATAAGATAATCGGTCATACAGAATAATGGCCGGCTGGCCACTGTTTCTAAGGAATACCCTACTGTATCAGAATTGGAACAGGGCAAGATAGAAGGTTTCCAAAAGCTGTTCATCCTTCCTGCTCACTCCTCTCATCAGGATTTTCAAGGAGGGAGTAGGTTTGCTTCCCAAATCATCAACCATAGCAAAGTTGTTGCATGATGATCATAAAAGCAATAGCGGAAAACTTGGCTAAACACACACACACACACACAAAAAAACAGAAGAAAAAAAAAAGGATACCTCCTTCCTATCATGAGTTTATTCAAGGAAGAGGTTGACATGCTTCATAAACCATCAAACATCACAAGTTAGTATGTGATGATTATAGAGCAACTAAAATGAAAAATAGTAACAACTCAAAAAATGTTGTCAACTCATCCCCCTACTCATGGAATACGGATGAAACATCCATTTCCATGCTTCAAAGTGGAACTATGAGAGAGTTTTCAACACTTCTTGATAAAGAGCTATCTAGGAGTAACAAAGAAAGTAAGGTAACAAAACAAGAAACATGCTATCTATCAAAGTTTAAACACACAACTTGCCAAAGTTGTTGACAACTCCTCTTTTTCATGGAACAAGGATGAGACATCTATTTCCATGTTTCGAAAATGATCGATAAGAGAGTTTTTCAACACTTTGAACACGGAAGCTACTTCCTAGCTTCAAGATGGACAACAATAATATGAAAGCAAGAAATTTACACTAGTGAAGCAAACTTGTGGCGAGGTGGCTAAGCCTAAGCTCTAATCCTCCCATGACCACAAGGTGCCAAGATACATATGGAAAACTATAACAAAGTAAAAACAATCAACTCAAACAGATTGGGAGCTATATCATAACCACACCAAAATCCAATAGGACTTACAACAACACACTCATAGTATTCAAATCATAAATTAACACATTAAATAAAACTCAAACAGCATAAAAATAGCACTGAAAATTAAATTAAGAATGTGAAAAAGTGAGCAAAAATGGAAGAAAACCAAGAGGTTTCATTTAACCAACAAGCCTAAGGAATGGTAGTTAACCTCTCCTCTTTTTTGTGACTTTAAATCACATATTTCAAGCCTCAAAATACTCTAAAAATTGTATGTAAAGACAAGAAAAAGAAAAAGAAAATATGGTGAAAAGATTCAAAGTTCACCTCTTGAAAGAGAGGATGATCTTCTTAGTTCACAAACCACAATCTAAGCACTCTCAAATATCTAAAATTGTGTTCAAAATCTCAGCAAAAAGCTTCAAGTTCAAGCTTATATGGTATATCTATTGTGTATTTATATTGCAAGAGATGAGAGAAGTGTGTTGAACAAGCTTTATGCTTTTGGAGATTTTTTCTAACCCTAAACCATGAAGGGGGGGTGTTGTATTTATAGACTTTCAACTTCTCACATCAAAAATGTTTACAAAAGAGACAGCTATTCCAAAGCATGTGCATGGGAATAGTTGGCTGCTGCAAAATATCAAGTTTCGCTAAACTTGGCCAGTAGACAATGAAGATGTACGGCCGGCCCAATGAAAATGGCATGCCGACCATCTGTTAGCTAATTGTTCTCTCAGTGATCAGGCTAGAAAAAATAAGGTTTTGGTCTAAAGGAAGTGCAAGATTTAGGTTTTAAAGCTTGAAACTGAATCCTTTTGCTGAAGATTTAAACGATTTCACAACGTAGTATTTCATCATCGAGTGTTTCAAAGTGAAGCGCCCAAATCTTAAGAGCGGTCAAAATGGGGTGTCTACAGTGTGCTCAAGCGAACTCGACATTGCATTGCACTTGGCTCGAGTGACCAAGTGATAACTCGAGCCTACTTTGACACCATCCAATACTTTTGCAGTCAGGCTACACCACTCGAGCTACGAAAGCTGCGCTCGAGCAAATACCTTGTTTTCAACAATTTTTGCCAAACACTCTTTTAGTGCATATTTGCATCCTTATGCTCTTTTAGGCATTCTTAAGCATCATTTAGACATCCTTAGCCATGGAATAAATTAGAAACACACGTAAGAGAATTGAATTATGATACGTTATCTGATGAGAACGTGTGCTTTAATATGTATCTCTATCATGTGTTTTGTGTAGGTGGTTATCCGAGGTCCCACACATGTACCGGCCTATAATGAGTAGTATTTTTGTAAAAGATATGTTGTTAAAATGTAATTGATTTACTGCAAGAATGTTATTTTGAAATGCTACTTTGATAAGAATGAATGATTGTCTCTTTTGAAAAGTAATTATGGCATCCTTTAGTGAAGCCCTCGCCTGGGGGTAACAATACCATGGCCCTTTGTTTGATAAGGCCCTCGCCCGAGGGAAACAATACCACGTCCTTTGTTATAAGGCCCTCACTCAAGGGAAACAATACCGTGGCCCTTTGTTATATGTACACAGATATCTCTGATGTTGACCCAAGTGGTCCATTTGTTTGACCTATATGGTCCCTTCGTTAAACCCATGTGTTCCTTTTGTTATGCCTTCGAGCCCTTTGCTTTGCACTATTGGATGTACCACATATGGATATAATTTGTGAACATTGATACAACAAGAACTTAATTATGCTTTGCTTCAAAACTCATATGATATGATTTTGTATTACGATAGACATTGTTCATTTAACCTCTTTATTCTGATATTACTCCTTTGGGCTTTAGCTCACCCATTTCCCCTATATATATGTAGGTGAGCAAATAGGCGTCAAGTCTAGAGCAACTTGGGAGTCCACCTTTTGTACAATAAGCTTTGGAGTGCCTCTCGATAGGCGTGCTTGGACTCAAGAGGAGCCAAAATTGTGTCAACCCTTTGTTTTGTTTTTCTTTTGTTATTTGTAGGTTTGTTTTGAATGAATGTTATATGTAAGAAGTTTATCAAGATGTGTGTGAGTTGTGAGTTTTAATTACTTGTGAAATTTGCATATATACCTTTGCTTTCGATGGACATAGTTATATTTAATATTGCTTCCACGATTGCCTGTTTACTATTATTAATTATTAGTTTTGTCTTTGAAGCTAGGTAATCTAGGATTCTTGGCGGTCATAGCCTAAACCTCTAGGGGGTTTGGGTCATGACAACGATTATAATGGATCAAGAAGAAGGGTTTTAGAATATGATGTTTGTGATCACGTGTTTATCGGGGTGACTCAATGAAAGGTCAAACAAGATTTAGGAAGAAAGGCAAATTGTCACCTCGGTATATTAGGCCATTTGATTTTGGAAAGGCTTAGTCGATGGCATACCGAATAGCCTTACCGTCGGGAATGGAACAAATGCACAATGTGCTTCATGTATCAATGTTAAGGGGTTATTGTCGTGACTCAAACCCATCTCTAGAGGTTTAGATCATAACTGGCCAGTTATCACTTGATTACCTACATCCTCATACAAAAATATAGGATAATTATATTAATGGGGCCATAAGCGGAAGCATGTAACAATGATAAAAGTTCATTGAGCTATGCCAATATGATCAAAAATATACTTCGCTTTTATCGTAGCACATTCACATCCACATATCCATTCAAAACTTATGTACAATAGAAAATTCTACACTTATAGTTTACATATCCAAAACCATCATAGGAAAATCAAATAAAAGTCATAACATGATATGAGCTAAAAGATAAAAGCTCTATCTTGGAGACTCAACCAATCGGGTTTACAAAAACAATTCTTGAATTAGACTATAAGGTTGGGCTTTGTAAAGCCCCAAATTTCTAGCCCATATCATAATACAACAATCATGGCTCTTTCAAGGAAAACCGAATATAAATCTCCAAACTTACATTACATGATACAATAGTTCTTCATGCAACAATACATTAATCCAACAAGTAAATAAACAAATAAATACCCCCAAGGGTTTATAAGTTTCCAAGGCTTGAGCCTGGTTACACAAAATGGTTATTCAAACCCACACAAACATAGCCCTTGGCTTACACATAGAGTCACAGCAAAATGAGAGCATTGTACTCCCAACACACATACTTCCACGCCCCTAGTTGGGTGGGATCACCACATCTTTTCCTGCACAAAAATCTCATAGGGTGAACATAAAGCCCAATAGGAAATTCTTAACAAAGTATATACATTTTATACAAGTCTCAAGAGATGAAATGCACATGCCATACTATGCCCTTTTTTAAGATAAATCACATTTTCATCTTTTGAAAACCATCATGCTCAATGATACCATACAATTTCAATTGTTCAAAACTTAACAATTTATTTCAATGGTGGTAAATACGACTCTAGTAATCCCCTAGGTCGATGTCAACAAGTAGACTATACAAGTACTACCAAATTGTCATTTTTATCGGTATTAACTGGAAGGCTCGACACCTATCCATGCGGGTTTTTGGTCTTTCACCTCGGACTCTCAGGCCAAATTATTCAATATCATCGACACCACCTATCAAGACTTACCAACGTATTTACCCCAAAACCATTTCATGAAAACTTGTTTCTCAACATTCTTTTCTCAATGCAAGTTTTCAAATCAACTTTCAAAGTCTAATGTAATCAAATGAATTGATATGCCAATTTCACAAGATGAATATAAATACTTTTATTTCAATTCATCATCTAAGGAATAACACAATTCCCTCTTCTCAGTTATCCTCGACAATTAGTTATTTCAAGACTATTTCAACGTTTTGAACAATAATTTCCAAAATGAACAACAATTCTCATATTCCCTGAAATTCATCATTTATAAAAATATAAATAAAAAAATTTCCAAACATCCATTTATTTTGACATACAAAATAAAAATAACAATATCATTCATGGATTTTCAGTTTCCTTTAAAAAAAATCCCTAAATTTTAGCTTTTCTCACCGAAACTATACAACTTAAATCTTTTGAAAGAAAACTTTCCAAAATCATCTTTTCTTCAATTAACGAAAATCAAAACCTATAAGATCATTTTAAAAGAACAAGAGACAAACCCACTTTCAAAATTGCTCAACTTCCTTAATCAACAATCAATTTTCAAAACTATCGAAAGATGATTTCGAAAATCATATAGATCTTGCAAAAATATATATATATAACTCTAAAAAAATCCCTACCTCAAGTTTTGAAGAAGAAATTAGATGAAACCCCCAAAATCAACGGTGTCGAAACTCGATCTTCATCGCACACAACGAAACCCTCGAGAAGTTAACCAACTTTGATGAAGAACTTATGGCAGAACTCTAATGGATCTTGAGAAATCAAGATTTTGATCCAATTTGGCATAGGGAAATATAGAGAGAAGGGAGAAGAAAGGGTTTTTAGAGAGAGAGATATACAAAAGTGATCTGAAATATCAAATTCACGAACTGATATAAAATGGTCCGCTCAAGCGTCAAATACACTTTCCTAGTATTTTTGCAGACAAGTCAAACTTCTGAAACCAAACATTCTTCGCTCGAGCGCATAAACGACTGCTCAAGCAGACAAGCAACTTCTAATACATTTTACATTTTTGCTTTAGGGGCGTTGCCTCTCAACCCCGCTAGGGTGCTGCCCTAGGACCCGCCAAGGGGCACTACCCTTGGACTCGCCAAGGGACGCTGCCCCCTAGACCCCCGCGAGCTGACCGAGTAGCTCGATCCCCAACATACTCAACAAAGTTGTAAAATTGGGATCGCTACAACCTTCCCCTCTTAAAGAATTTTGTCCCCAAAATTTCAAATGAAACTACCCAAACAAAGGGTTTCTAGCGATCAAAACCACACTATTTCATTTTCAAATCACAATAGTAACTCTTAACCAAGTTCACCATTTCCACCATGGTTATCTCATTAACAATAACCTTCCAAATACACATAAACATGAAATTTCCCAAAAAGTAATGGCAACTCTAAACAACCTTATGCTTAAAATAACAACGCACATATCAACATGTGGTTAACAACTTTAAAACGTTTCCCTCAACACTAGGGAATATTACAAAGAAAAGCCACTTAAGCATTTTCAAATAAATTCGGATATTTGGAGTGGACTTCCGCCTCCCGTTCCCACGTCGCTTCTTCAACCCCATAGTGTCTCCACAATACCTTTACCAACAGTATAGTTTTGCCCCGTAGCACTTGCTCCCGGGTTTCTAATATTTGAACCGGTCATTCTTCGTAAGAGGCATCCTCATCTACCTCCAAGTTAGCCCAATCAAGCACATAAAAAGGGTCGGGTTCATACTTCTTAAGCATAGCTACATGAAATACGTTGTGAACTCCCAAAAGTTGTGGCCGTAAAGCTAACCAGAATGCCACTTCCCCAATTCGCTTTAAGATCTTAAAAGGCCCAATGAACCTTGGAGATAATTTACCACTCTTACTAAATCTCATCAAACCTGCCTTGGTGAGATTTTTAGAAACACATGGTCACCAACTTCAAAAGATAAAGGTCGTCTTCTTTTATTGGCATAACTCTTTTGTCGGCTTTGGGCTGTAGCTAACCTCTTCCGAATGAGAACAACTTTCTCAGTTGTCTCTCTAATAGTTTTCGGACCCAGTAACGGTGCATCACCCACTTTAGCCCAACAAATTGGTGATCTACAAGGTCAGCCATACAAGGCCTCAAATGGTGCCATCCCAATACTAGCTTGGTAACTATTGTTGTAAGCAAACTCAATCAATGGTAAGTGTCTTTCCCAAGGCTCCTTAAAATCAAGGACACAAGCTCTAAGCATGTCCATCAAAATCTGAATGGTACGTTCTGACTGTCCATCGGTTTAAGGATGATAAGCGGTGCTAAGAGTCAACTTAGTTCCCAACGCTTCTTGAAGGTTTTTCCATAACCGGGCAGTAAAACGAGAATCCCTATCCGACACAATAGTCACAGGGACTCCATGAAGTCGAACTATCTCTCTAATGTACAACTCTGTCAAGCGTTCAACTGAGTTGCTAGTGCACAACGGAATGAAATGGGTAAATTTAGTCAACCTATCAACAATCACCCAAATAGCGTCATTGCCTCGTTGTGTTCTAGGAAGCCAACTACAAAATCCATGATGACACACTCCCATTTCCACTCGGCTATCGATAAGGGTTGTATGAGACCCGGTCTTTGGTGTTTAGCCTTCACTTGTTGACAAGTAAGGCACTTCAATACAAATAAGCGACATCCGTTTCATACCCTCCACCAAAATTGACGACTAAGATCATGATACATTTTAGTGCCTCCCGGTGTATACATAGGCGTGGTGATGGAACTCCCAAAGTACTTCCTCCCTATAAGATTACGGTACAAACAAAGCGGTCTAGGTAACATACACTCAGATCCATGTGAACGTTCAAACCTTTCTCTTCCTTTCTATTGGAAATCTTAACACGGATTGATTCCACATCACGGTCTCCTCGTTGTGCCTCTATGACCTTACTAACCAAGGTAGGTTGAGCATTCAAAGTAAACAAGGTAACACTCTCTCCAGACTTACCCAAGTGCAAATCAAACTTGCCAATAGCATCTAGCATATCCCATTCCCGAATGACCACACTTGCCAAACTACTCACAGATTTTTGACTCAAAGCATTGGCCACCATATTGGCCTTCCCTGGATGATAGTGTAACTCAAAGTCATAATCCTTCATAAATTCCATCCACCTCCGTTGTCGTAAATTCAAGTCTTTTTGAGAAAACAAATACTTTAAACTCTTATGATCGGAGAAGACTTCAAACTTCTCACCGTACAAGTAATGGCTCCAAATGTTTAAAGCAAAAATCACAACTGCTAATTCTAGATCATGGGTGGGGTAATTTTTCTCATGAGTTTTCAATTGTCATGAACTGTAGGCCACAAATTTTCCCTCTTGCATCAAGACACAACCAAGTCCATCCCCAGACGCATCACAATAGACAGTGTAATTCAAACCCCTTTCCAGAATTATCAAAACCGGTGCGGTAGTCAATCTAGTCTTAAGCTTTTGGAATGACTTTTCACCAGCCTCCTCCACAAATTTGATACCCTTTCTAGTCAACCTAGTCAAAGGTGCAGCTAGTCTAGAGAAGTCCCTTACAAAACGTCGATAATACCCTGCTAATCCCAAAAAACTCCATATTTCAAAAACATTCTTGGGTTGTTCCCAATCCTGTACGGCATCTATCTTTGAGGAGTCCATAGTCACTCCCTCTCTAGACACTACATCCCCCAAAAACTTCACCTCTGTTAACCAAAACTCGCATTTTTCAAATTTGACATACAATTGGTGCTCACTAAGTAAACCCAGCACTACCCGCAAGTAAGTCTCGTGTTCCTCTTCAGAGGTTGAATAAATCAAGATGTCGTACACAAAGACGACCACAAAACGGTGCAAGTATTCCCGAAAAATTTGGTTCATCAAATCCATAAAGGAAGCCAGTGTGTTGGTCAACCCAAAAGGCATTACAAGGAATTCATAGTGGCCATAACGATGCGAAGGCTATCTTTTGAATGTCCTCCTCCCGGACTCTCAACTGATGGTACCCCGACCTCAAATCTATTTTTGAGAGACAACGAGACCCTCTAAATTGGTCAAACAAATCATCTATTCTAGGTAGAGGATACTTGTTCTTAACTGTAACTCTATTTAACTTGCGGTAATCAATACACAATCGCAATGACCCATCCTTCTTCTTTGCAAAAAGAGCCGGCGCTCCACAAGGCGATGTACTAGGGCGAATGAAGCCCTTGTCTAAAAGTTCTTGGAGTTGAATCTTCAACTCATGCAATTTAGCGGGTGCAAATCTATACGGTGACATGGAAATCGGTGTCGTGCCAAGCATTAATTCAATAAAGAACTTGATCTCCCGGTGAGGTGGTAAACTAGTAAGATCTTCTAGAAAGACATCTGGGTATTCACAAACTACCCTTGGTAACTCAACACGAGCCTGTAGACGTGCCCGTGGGCTTCCATCTAACAGTTCAAGGACTCGATTTCGTGTCGGTTCTGAATCTTGAACCAAAGAGTCCAAATCCGACCGTCGTTTGAAAAGCAGATTTTTGAAAAGTAGTGCCAAACATGGTGCTTTGCGGATTCTGAAGTCGCCACCTAAATATTTTTTAAAAGGAATTTAGGAAACCACGACTCGGTCTTAGAATACGTGTCCGTCATCACCAAAGTGAACTTCGGCTCGGGAGCTTAGATGCGATCGAGAAGGTTAGCTATGAGCACCCTTCGCTTGGTCAGACCGGCCTCTACTAACCGTGATATCCGTTTTTGAAAACTTTATGCGTTCTTATTCCGGTTATTAACCTAGAATTACTATGTGATGCGCACAACACAAAAGTATAGACTAAATTGCCTAACTTGGAAATAAACATTGCATATCCGTTTTATCTCGAAAAACGTGTTAGATTTTGCTACTACTTAAGTAGGCTAAAATACGAATTTTAAATGAGTTGTTCCAACTCAGGCAATCCAACCTCCACCCACAGGCATTCAAACAGTTTATAACACATAAGCACTTAGCCGCATGGCAAGCATACTCTCATGGCAACATTAACACGCATGTGGTATGCTAAAGCGTAAAATACTTACATCGTACTCCGCGCCAAAACAATAAACTAGTTAGCAAACATGCATGACCTAGTTCATGTTAAGTGGCTAATGCAACATAGGCATAGGTATGATCTAGATAGGCTCGGCTGCCTTAAGCATGGCACATGAAATGCAGCAACTACCACATATTCAATTTGGATTTGAAAATTGTGATGCAGTTTGTATGATGTACCGAGCCTGGTGCATGTAAACAAATGCATGAATGCACGCATGCATTGCATAAGGTATGCTAAAGTAAGCGTGCCCTAATCTACCATTGTAAGCAGGTAAATAAAAGGAGAAAGAAATGGGGGTTGGAAGACATACACCCACTCACCCACACTTATTACAATTATGCCCTCGCTCGAAGGGACCGAAAGAATATACAAAACCGAATAACCGATTAACTACGCAAGCTAATTAATTATTACAAATCAACTAAATTAATTAAATAAAATAATTAATCTAATTGAACAGTAAATCGCCTCGGGATGAGGGCCAAATGCAGCGCGTGCTCAGGACTGGCTCGGAATCGCACTGCCATGCATGATTGCCTCTGTTTCCTTTGCTCTCCTCCTCTGAAAATTGCCAAAGCTTCAGGAATACTTCCTTGGGCCCTGGAGATCACCACCGGCTGGGGTAGAGCACCACCGGCTAAAGGATGTGGCCACCGGCACTGAATTCATCCATCGGCTGCCCGATGGTCGGCCACTAAATGCCGGTCGGCACAAAATACTGCAGAACACGCAACTCCACAATGAAGGACAGCAACATGCATGGCAATGTGATTCAAGGTATTTATGCACTATACACACCCCTTATCATGTTATTGACTCAAAGGGACATGTGCCTCGATTCCCGGACCACCAATCGCCCATTTCCATGCATGATGGCCCAAGGAACAAAGTGTGCAACTTTGATTTCAAATGCATGCAAACCAAACAAATCAAAGTCCCAATTCATATCACCAAGTCAAGGGACAAGGAATGCATGTTGATGCAATGCAACCTAGTCATATTATCTATCATGCAACATGGACTATGCAATATACCTATGCAAGCATACAAGCAAGCATACAAGACAAGCATGCAAACCAATGAAAGGATGGTCTTATACATGACTTAAGCAACTCAAATAGGCCTAAAATCAGTGGCCAAAATGTCTAGACATGAGGACTAAACAAACACACACACATACAAGTGTTATGATCCAAACCTTAAGCATGAACATGGCAACTCTCAAGCGCACTTGAAGAGACCAAACATAGACAATGAGCATGCATTGTAAAGCTCTGAAATACATGCAAAGCAAGGTGCCAAACCAAGTCGAAGATAGACCAAATAAAGCATGCAAATGGTCTAAGGCTTAAAGCTAGTCAAAGAGGCTTTGAACCAAACTTATGCAAGGCAATTATGGCATGCACTAAACAACTAAAAACAGGTTTTTAGTATGTCAAAACAAAGCCAAAAGGCTACTTAGATGGCATCTAAGAGGCTTGAAATCAAAGGCATGCAAAATGGCCAAAACATGGGGGCATTCAAGACATGCTTTCAAAGCATTAAAGAGGTGACTAAGGTAAGCATACAAGCACACCAAAAGGTCTGAAATAGCATGCTAGGTGGTTCCAAACCATCAAAAATGAAGCAAGCATGGCATGCTACACATTCATGCTCTTGAGTCCAACAAGCCAAATGTAAAGAGGCTACAATATACATGCTAAGATTGACCAAAATGACTATGGACAGAGCTAAAACATGTCAAAATAAGCGCAAAACATTCACAAATGCAAGCCTAAAACATGCTCAAACTAGGGCATACAACCTAGGCATGTTAAGGGACCAAAGAGGCATTACAAAGCAACCATGCAAAACATGCAAGGAGTACTAAAACCAACTTAAAAAAAACTTTAATCATGGCAATATAAGCATGAAAAACAGCCAAAACATGTTCAACACACAACCAAACATGGTGCTCCTTTGGAGGCCAAATCTTGCCCTTTTCAAGGACATCAAGGAGAGGGGGTGGCCCTCTCCTTTTAGAGACTTTATGGCACCATCTCCACCACTGAAACCCCTCAATATTTCAGTGGGGAAGAGGCACAAGCACCAAAGTCTCGGAGCTCTCACAAAATGGCCTAAAATGGGGCCTTTTCAAGGCCTAAGAGGGACCAAACCTCCCCAAAGTGCAAAACACTCTTGATAAACAATAAAGAGGGTTAAAAATCAGAACTTTTATGTGTTATAGACTAAGCACAAAAAATGATTCTAAACTAGGCAAAAATGGAATGCAAGAACGGGGAGAAAAGGACTAGTTGGCTCACCCTTGTAGACTTCTTCGCAAATGTTGAAGTTGTTGGTTCCTTGAACTCCAAACCAGTCAAAAATCTCAAGAACAAGCTCTGATTTTTTAGAACACCAAGAAAAGGTGAAAGACTAGGTGTTTAGGTGCAATAATGTGAACTAAAACACCTAGAACACAAAGGAAAAGAGAGAGATAGGATGTGTATCTATCCTAACCCTAAAAACCGAGCTTAGTGCGTCTAAGAATGTCTAAAAATTTTGTAACCCTAAGCCAAGAAGAGGTGGTCCTCTTATAGGCAAGCAAAGCTTGCAAAGCTTACAAGCTAAGGCAACAAAGGGCTCATCCTCCATACCGTGTATGGAGGAAACAAAACATCTGTATGCGAAAATATCTCGAGAAAACAAGCGTATAGGAGTCGGCGAGGCAAAATGGTCATTTGCCATAAGAAGTGCCGACCGGCACAATATAGTGCCGATGACAACAACAACCAGCCGGTGGCCTCTAGCCACAGGCGGTGGTGTGTGGGATGCCTCACAAAGCATCCCCCCTTCAAGGCAAAACACAAGTGTTTGGTGCAAAACCGGACACAAAATAGTCAAGTTCGGAGGTCTGAGGCAAGGCATAGCCGAGAACTCAGGAACTCCAAACAAACACAAACATGGGTAATCACCGAGTGTTCAGCGGTGGCGTCCATGTCTTGAGGCAGTCAAAAATGGGGTGTCTCTGATTTGCCCTCTTTGTGAACCGGAAGTCATAACAATGACGGGAATTAATGTCAAAGCCCAGAGACGACCCATTTTTGACAAGGCCGAAGACTTGGACAAACATGCAAGACAAAACAAGGTATGCGCCCGAAGGCAGGGGCAAAATGCAAGACAATGCAAGAAGCCAAGCATAACTTATGATCATGCAAAGAAAGCTGTAATGAAGCACGCATGCAATAGTTATAAGCTAGCATATGCCAATCTACACTACAATGCAGAAAGGATGTAAGAGAATTATGCGATTCTCAATACGTCTCACGCGGAGGATACAATACCTGTGCAGCTCGTCTGGTTGCGCCGGCCTCAAATGAGCCGTACATATAATATCGTGCCTGCAAAGAAAGTAAACTTAACAAGTACAATATTGTTAGCCATATGCATGGCAATGCGAAATGCAAAATGATATGCAATATATACAAAATGATGTATGAATAATGCAAATGATAATGCAATGTAATTGAAACTATGCAAACTACATGCAAAGCAATTGAATCATGATTCAAACCGGAGCGGTTCGAAACCACACGTATATCAAATAGATTGATGGAAGTAACGAGTCCGTCTACCATAGAACGATGTCTGAACTATGAGTGATGTGAAGCGGACACAAGAACAAGTATTGGGTGGATTGACATAAGTGGGGAAAGCGACACTTTTGGGGAGAGAATAATGATCCTAATGCGGATGCAACAATTACACTACAATGCAATATCTGCGATTATGGCCTATGAGCCAAACCGTATCTCTTAGGAAAGGCATGCACACATACAAGCCATGTCTAACACGAAAAGGTGCATAACCTCAAACCAAGTTCATCAAGGTAAGTAGCGATACACATGCGAGCAGGTGCTTTGGCGTGAAAAGTAAGGGCACATACCGGACCAAGCTCAACAAGGAAAGGCGCAAGCCATAGATGGAAAGATGATCACGGTGGATGCATGCAACTACAATGCAATAGAAATGAATATTCTGAAGATGCATGACATATGCACTATACTATAATGATGATGCATGACATATGCATGTTTTTTGTTTGTATTTATTTTTTTTGAAAATGCATGACATATGCAATAGTATTAATGATGCATGAAATGCATGTGTGTGTTTTTTTTGAACTTTTGAATTGCATGACATATGCAGTATTTACAAATGATGCATGACAATGCAGTATGATGCAATGACTACGATCGCGATTTTCCCTATTCTCCCAGCAGGGCGATATACTAGGTTGGTTCAGTATCCAGAATTGAGGCGTAAACACGCCGCCTCAATCTATGGGGCTTCCATACAGATTTCAAGCCGAGGGTACACCCCCTGGGTATTTAAACCAGACTTTAGTCTCGGAAATCTCAAACCTTTGCGTTCTAGGCATAAGCCATTCAAACTCTAGTTTTCACCGTCCCCATCGGTCTCTTAGGAACTCACCGCAAACACAGGCATGTGGCTTTACCAGACCACCGAAAGTCGTTCGAGCACGACAAACACCGAAGGAATTGCACCTTCAGAGGGTTTAAGGTCTCCTAGACCGGAATGCAAATGTAGTGAAGGTTTCGCACCCTCCAAGGATTTAAGGTCTCCTAGACCGTGCGTGTTTAAGGTCTCGCCAGACCCGGGGGGCAATAATTAGGCGCGCGAAACAACGCGATGGAATGCATGCCAAATGCAATGAGGGTGCACCTTAATGCACCGAAGGTCTTGCACCTCCCGAGGATTTAAGGTCTCCTAGACCGTGCGTGTTTAAGGTCTCGCCAGACCATGGGGGGCAATTACATAACACTTAAGTGAATGCGATGCAAATGAGTAACGCACGCGGATGCAAATGGGGCAAATGAGACGTGCGTGTTTCAAAAGATGGAAAATGGAGTGCAATGAGGCAGCGTGCCTCAAAGGATGGAAAATGAAGTGCAATGAGGTGCGTAAGCGGTAGTGCATAAAATAAGCGCGATCGTTAAACAGCGAGTGCACAAAAGGCGATCTTGATATGATGCATGCCAAATGCGATGAGGGCAACAACACCGAAGGACTTGCACCTCCCGAGGATTTAAGGTCTCCTAGACCATGCACATATGGCGAAGGTTTCGCACCCTCCAAGGATTTAAGGTCTCCTAGACCGTACGTGTTTAAGGTCTCGTCAGACCAGGGTGGGGCAACGATACAAAGCATGAATGCATGACAGTGCTCGTAATAAAGCGCGTGACAATGCAGTCAAGCGGGTTTAAGGTCTCGCCAGACCGTGCGTGTTTTTGGTCCCGCCGGACCCGGCGTTGTAAAATGAAATGCTCATGAGGCACGCATACCTCGAGATGCAATGGAAATGCAAAATGAACATGAGGCACACATACCTCATTGAATGGAAAATGAAATGCAAAACGAGGCACACATACCTCGAGATGCAATGAAATGCAAAATGAGGCACACATACCTCATTGAATGGAAAATGAAATGCAAAACGAGGCACACGTACCTCGAGATGCAATGAAATGCAAAATGAGGCACACGTACCTCGTTGAATGGAAAATGAAATGCAAAACGAGGCACACGTACCTTATTGAATGGAAAATGAAATGCAAAACGAGGCACACGTACCTCGAGATGCAATGAAATGCAAAATGAGATGCAAAACGAGGCACACGTACCTCGAGATGTAATGAAATGCAAAATGAGATGCAAAAATGAAGCACGTGAGGTAGTACACCTCACACGGATCAAAATGAGATGCAAAATGAAGCACGTGAGGTAGTACACCTCACGTGGATCAAAATGAAATGCAAATGAAGCACGTGAGGTAGTACACCTTACGTGGATCGAAATGAAATGCAAATGAAGCAAGTGAGGTAGTACACCTTACGTGGATCGAAATGAAATGCAAATGAAACACGTGAGGTAGTACACCTTACGTGGATCGAAATGAAATGCAAATGAAGCACGTGAGGTAGTACACCTCATGTGGATCAAAATGAGATGCAAAATGAAAGTGTGACACACATGCCACACGACAATGCAAAAGCGGTGCAAGTCGCAAGGGCGTGCAAGATGGCGCGATACGATCGCCGGACGATGTGATGATGCGCGGCGTGCAGGGGCAACTTTGAATCTCTATAAACAACAAATGATACAAAAGGATCTGATCTTTGCTTGAATTTGAGTGTTACGCAGATGACACGGTCCGAAGTCAAAACGGAGGCCGTTGAGCATCGAGGTGCATTTTCTTGCACTTTCTTGAGCTATGAAGACCAACAACTACTCAATTTGCCAAAAAAAGGCCTTGGGAACACCACCGGCAGGGTGGGGAGGTCACCGGCTGCCACCGGCTGCATAAAATTCTCCACCGGCACAATAATGTGCCGGCCGCAAACAAAACAAATGCCGAGCCAAAGATTCTTGATCGGGGCAGATTCGGCATTTCACCTCGGGTTTTATAAAATAGGGTTCCCAAACCCTATTTTCTTATTTCCTTGCCGCCGAAATCCAACCCTCTCTCTCTCTAGAGCATTCTTTTCTCATCATTCGCTCATTTCTTTGCGCTTTCGTGCCGTTTTCGTCGTCCGATTCGCGAAGTTCACCGCGTTTCGGACATTTTGAACCGAACAAAATCTCATTTCGGTGCATCGCTTGCCATTTCCTCCTTTTCGGGACTTGTTCCCCTCGATTTTCTCTTCATTTCTGTGTATTTTCATCTCCTGGCCTTTCCGGCCATTTTCGACCTGCTCGGGGTTGACTTTTCCAGTTGACCTTTCACATTCCGGCTTTTCCGGCCATTTTCTCACCACCATTGCTATGGCAGACGATGTTCCACATGTCGGGACTCCTCCAGACCATGAGATGGACCCCGGGGTCGAGCTCCTCCCATTGACCGAGCGTCCCTTCGATCCGGCGACTTACCGTCCGGCGATTCACGCGCTACCACCCGATGGACTTCGCCATTTCCGCGGCTTCGACCGAGCGTTGGACTCGGAGCTTCTTCTACGCGAGCCGACCTCGCATTTGTCCTTCGGCGCTTCCGAGGTAACCCTTTTCTCTGTTTTACTTTCTGCAATGTAGAAGCGTAAGCATCCATTGCCATAGCTGATTACAACCTTTAATTGCTTAGCTCCGAGATACTATACTGCGGGTATTTTAACCTTCACTGTTTAGGCTCTAACTTTTGCCAAGGTGCCCAATGCGGGTTTTCGACCTTGCGAGCTTTGTTCTTCTTTCTTTTCTCTTTTTTTTTTTATATATATTTTCTTTTTCTTTTTCTTTTTTGCATTTTTCTTTTTTTTCTTTTTTGCATTTTTTGTATTTTTCTTTTTTTTCTTTTCTTTGCTCCAACTTTTGCCTGGGCCGCCCTTCCGGGTTTTCGGTCCAGCGAGCCTCTCAAAGGGTAAAAGTGTAGCAAACCCATGCCAAATGGTTTTGAGATTGAAGCCCCTCCACATCCAGGAGAACGACTGTTGTGTTGATTTGCAGGGAAGTCCATCACAGTTGCTTCTCGAGCTTTACTTGATGGAATCTGATCTCCTTGATCTAACTTTGACGCCTCTTGCTCGAGGACTGCCTCGAAATGGGCCACACAGGCGTTTCATGGCACTGAATGTTTTGCACAGATTCCGGTTTGCAACAGATAAATCAAATCTCGAGACTGGGAGCGATCTTGGGCTGCACCATCTCGAGAGCGATTCCACACAGGTCTTCGCAAGACTGCGCAAAATATTTTGTTTTTGAAAGTTTTTAAGAAAGCGACAAATCGCTCGTGTTGAAGATAGTGTGGAACCTGTAACGCCCTCAAAATCAAACCCATTAAATATAAAACAAGGCACGCAATATTAAAAGAAAAACATTATATTATTTAAATCATCAGAGTATTACGGAATAAAACATCAAAATAAATGCCCTACGGGCTTACATCTTGCCAAGCCAACGCTTGGACACAACTTCATGAGTTCTAACTCAAAACAAATAAAGCCCTGGGCTTGAATGTTTACATAATTCAACTAAAACAACTAAAACAAGTAAAACAAGTCTTCGAGTCCAAATCCTCACAAGCTAAGTCCTTGGAGGTAGTGAACCACCTGAACCTGAAAATGAAGTTCCCATCTAGGGTGAGCCACAGCCCAGTAGAAAAATACTAAACCAAGCATAAGAATTAACTAAAGCATTAGCATTCGATACATGGTTAACACAAGATAATCAATTTCCAATTTCATGACACGAATGTCTACATTGTCTATGACATATTGTCTATGACATCTTTCACTTTCCAATATTTATTCAACTTTCCAATTATATCATTATGGCTCAGAACCTGGCCAACTACAATAGTGATCCAGATGTCACAAAATAAATGAGACTAAAGCTCAAACCACAACACTTCCAAACTTCCAAGCGATACACATTATAATGATGTATCATATCAACAACAAATAGCCATATTGCTATTATCAATAAGCACACATATGAATGATGCTCTTTGAGTCCATCCCTATCTACTCCCAACAAATCCGGTTTAGAGGTACATCCCTATCTTCCCTAAACCGTGGAGTTCATCCCCTATCTCCTCCAAACAACATGCATATGCAATGAAACACACAATTGCCATATACAACACATAATCAATACAAGTAATGTTCTGTATTAATTCAACTGTCAACATAAGTGACTTAATTCCAGTTATACCTAAGCCACATGCAAGGTCTACAACAATCACGACTATCCTCCACCGATAGCCCAAAACAGTTATTTCTAAACAAGAAATAAATACAACAATGAATGTAAATCAACATTCTCATAGGTAAGTATTTAAACTACCCAACTATATCATTAATCTCATAATTTCCCCAACTTCATGAATTAAACCCAATTCCACATTTTTCCCTTAAATTAATTATACAAATTAATCTAAGCCAAAACCCTAAGGTTCCTCCCAAAATTTCTAAACTATCCCCACATACCAAAATACCAACACTTAGGATTAAAGCGTATAAATGGAGTAGGAAATCCCTACCTCGAAGCAAGAACCCAAAAAGAAGAAGACGGAGATGATAGCCCAAATTTCAAAGTGCTCCAAATCAACAACCGTTCAGATTAAATGGACGCCCTCGACCCACTCTACCTTTTTAATGAAGGAACTAGGTTAGATACTCACTCTAAATAGATGAAACCTAGGAGAGAAGATGAGTTGGGAGAGAGAGAACTCGTAACCTAGCGTTTTATAAAGGCGAAAAATTTGAAAATTTTAAAACAGCTGCTGCGTATTTAAACTCAACAGCCCGCTCGGCGTACAACACACCGCTCGGCGTAAGAGCAAAACAAGGTCCGCGGCGCAATGATAACCGCTCGGCGTAGATTCCATTCCAACCCACGGAGAACACACTACCCGCTCGAGCGCCAACAATACCGCTCGAGCGTATAAAAACCCGCTCGAGCGTAGAATTCTCACCTGCAGAAGTTTTGCAGGGACCAAAAATGCTGGAAGAGTGTAAACCCCGCTCGAGCGCAGTAATGTCCGCTCGAGCGGAAAGGCTAAAAACTGGGCAATCAACATCTAGGCTAAGGCTCAACCCAACTGTTCGAAACACGCCCAACACATCCTAAAACTCGACCAAATAGAATTAAAGGATGTCAACAACCATCACACAAGGATAGAATCTACGGAGCCTAAGTCTGGATACAACATCGAATGGGAAAAGACCGGGGTCGCTATAACCTCCCCCCCTTAAAAGAATTTCGTCCCCGAAATTAAGCATGAGTTTGTAAAAACAAGTTTTTCTCAATTCCCAATGATATTATAAAACAATAAACAACAACTTGACCCGATACCGGTCACTTCATCTCTTATCAAGAGGCATTTCACAATAGCATCAATATTATGCATTATTCCTTCCAATGTTAACAAATTCCATATCATATTCAATCTCATGATATAAACAACACATTCAATATATAAATGTTATATTCCACTTCCATAATAAGGCAAGTTCAAAATGCTAACATTAAATCCAAAACATTCTCAATGTTTTCCAACTTAAGACATATATAAAATTCTCAAGTTCAACAACATTACAAAAATCTATATATAAGATTTCTAATCACTAAACATGTCCGGATATTTCTCACGGACTTCCAATTCACGTTCCCAAGTGGCTTCCTCCACTCCGTGATGTTTCCACAAAACTTTCACCAAAGAGATGGTTTTGCCTCGCAAAACTTGATCCCCCCTATCCAAGACCCGAATTGGTCTCTCCTCATAAGAGACATCCTCATCAACTACTAAATCAGTCCAATCCAACACATGTGACGGATCTGGCTCATACTTCCGAAGCATACTCACATGAAACACATCATGAACTCCGGATAACTGCGGTGGCAAAGCTAAGCGATAAGCGCCTGTAATCCTCTCAAGGATCTCAAAAGGCCGAATAAAGCGAGGGGACAACTTTGCGCGCTTTCCAAACCTCATCAAGCCTGGTTTCGGTGATCTCTTCAGAAAGACATGATCACCCACCTCAAACACCAAAGGTCTCCTCCTAGGGTCAGCATAAGATTTCTGACGACTGGTCAGAACATGAGCCTCTTACGAATAAGCTCAACTTTCTCCGTCGTTTCCCTTACTAACTCGACCCAACAAAGGTGCATCACCCACCTCGCCGAACAAACCGGAGATCTACACGATTAGGCCATACAAGGCCTCAAGCGGTGCCATACCGATACTAGGCGAAAATTTGTTGTTGTAGGCAAACTCCACTAATGGTAAGTGCCTCTCCCACGACCCACTAAAGTCGAGAACACAACCTCAAAGCATATCCTCAAGGATCTGAATAGTACGCTCGGACTGCCCGTCAGTCTGAGGATGATAAGCCGTGCTAAAAGTCAACTTAGTGCCTAAAGCACTCTGCAAACTCTGCCACAACCTAGCAGTAAAACGAGGATCTCTATCTGAGACGATCGTCACTGGGACCCCGTGCAACCTCACTATGTCCCGAATATATAAGTCGGCAAGATGATCTACCGAATCTCTAACACGCATAGGAATGAAGTGCGCTGACTTCGTCAACCGGTCTACAACCACCCAAATAGCATCACTACCCCGCTGAGTCCTCGGAAGACCCACAACGAAGTCCATAGTGACATGTTCCCACTTCCACTCGGCAATAGGCAAGGGTTGCAACAAACCCGCTGGCCTCTGATGCTCGGCCTTCACTTGCTGACAAGTAAGGCACTTAAATACGAAAGCTACCACATCTCTCTTCATACCCCGCCACCAAAACTGGCGACCCAAATCCCGATACATCTTAGTGCCTCCCGGATGCACCGCAAGGCGCGAATGATGAAACTCTCGGAGTACCTCCTCTCGGCAAGACTCCGGCACAAACAAACGGTCTCGGTATCTCACACTCAGGTCGGGATACACCGCTAAACCCTTCTCAACCTTCCCACTAGAAATCTTCTCTCGGAGAGATTCTACCTCAAGATCACCCCTCTGAGCCTCTAACACCCGAGTCACAAGTGTAGGCTGCGCAACAACAGAAAACAAGGCCGCAGCCTCAACGGATTCACCAGCATAAATCAAACTCCCCAAGTGCACCCAACATCTCCCACTCTCGGATGGCTATACTAGCTCGTCACCAACAGATTTCTGCTAAGGGCATCGGCCTAGCGTTGGCCTTTCCCGGATGATAGTGCAACTCAAAGTCATAATCCTCAATGAACTCCATCCACCTCCTCTGTCTCAAGTTCAAGTCTTTACGTGTGAGCAGATATTTTGAACTCTTATGATCGGAGAATACCTCAAATTTCTCACCATACGATAATGCCTCCAAATCTTCAAGGCAAAAATCACATTTGCTAATTCTAAATCATGCGTGGGGTAATTCTTCTCATGAATTTTCAAGCGGCGTGAGCCATAGGCAACCACTTTCCTCTTGCATCAACACACAACCTGACCCTCTCGTGAGGCGTCACGATGGCATAACCCAACCCTCTCTCGGAATAATCAAGACCGGGCGGTGGTCAATCTAACCTTCAACTCTGAAGCGACTTTTCACAAGTCTCCTCCATACAAATTTGACTCCTTCGAGTCAACCTAGTCAACGGAAGCTAACTCGAGAAATCTTTCACAAACCGACGGTAATACCCTGCTAATCCGAGCTGCGGATCTCAAACACACTCTTAAGTGTGCCCAATCTTCTTGCCTCGGTCTTGGATGTATCACCAGACACCCCTTCCCCAGAAACTACATGGCCTAAGAAATTCACCTCTTCTAGCCTGAACTCACACATCCCACACTTAACATACAGCTTATGGGCTCTAAGTAACTCTAGTACCACTCTCAAGTGTTCCTCGTGCTCCTCCCTCGAAGGTGAATAAATCAGAATGTCGTCCACGAAGACGACCACAAAACGATCTAAAAATTCCCGGAAGATCCGGTTCATCAAATCCATAAACACTGCCGGTGCATTGGTGAGCCCAAACGGCATCACCAAAAACTCATAGTGGCCATACCGTGTACGGAATGCCGTCTTAGGAATATCCTCCTCCCTGACTCTCAACTGATGATAACCCGATCTCAAATCTATCTTAGAGAAACAACGGGAACCCTTCAACTGGTCAAACAAATCATCAATACGGGGCATAGGATACTTATTCTTAACCGTAGCCCGATTCAATTTCCTGTAATCAATACACAATCTCAAAGCACCACCTTTCTTCTTAGCAAAGAGGGCCGATGCTCCCCACGGCGAAACACTAGGACGGATGTAGCCCTTATCTAGTAACTCCTGGAGTTGAACCTTCAACTCAACCAACTCGGCTGGGGCAAAACGGTAAGGTGCCATAGAAATCGGCGCCGTGCCGGGCACTAAATTAATAAAGAACTCAATCTCTCGATGAGGTGGCAAACTAACAAGATCTTCGGGAAAAACGTCCGAATACTCACAAACCACCCTCGGCAATACAATCTGGGTCTCATCACCCTCACTAATCGAAAGACTAGCAAGTAGACCACTAAGCTCACTCCGCCCCCGCGGATCATACTCCGGTGGCAAAACACTACCAACCCGATCCCCCAGAAAACGAAAACACTCCCCGTTCACGGTACAACAAGTGACCCTCTGACGGTAGCAATCAATAACTACCCGGTATGACGACAACCAGTCCATACCCAAAATAACATCAAAGCCCTTCATGGGCATAACCACAAAAGAAAAAGGAATTCTATGATCATCAACCTCTATATCACAACCCCTAACACCTTGTTTCAAAATCAACTCACCCCCAAGAGGTGACACTACACAAATAGGAGATGCTAAGACTAACTCCAACTCCAAAATGGATGCAAATGCGGAACCACGAAAGAATTAGATGCACCGTGTCGATCAAAACACTAACAAGCTGAATTGCAAAACAAGAAGGTACCTCTCTACAGATGGAGCAGTGCAGGATCCTCATGTAACGATAACGCATACCGCAGACGACCTCGATCAACTGCTCACCCTCAGAGCATAAGATCACTGCCTGATGGGGCGATGAAGCCCTGATTGGCCCTCGAGGCTGACCGTGGCGGGCGGTGACTGAGTCGCCTCGAACGGATGCACGGATGTGCCACCCAAGCTGGGCAAAATCTCTTCATGTGCCCGACCGCCTTGAAAACAAGAGAGCGGTGGCCTCTGCCTGACTTCGCTCGAGATCGGCCAGAAGATCTTTGCTCTCTGAACTCCTCCCCTCGAGGACAAAGCGGAGACTTGTGACCCGGTGGCCACACTTGAAGCAGTAATGTCTCCACGATGCCTTTCCCCGGAACTAGCACTCGACCTTTGGAAAAGTTGATCTAGAAAAACTACTCGAGGCTGGAGGTGAAACCTCTCTGCCTCCTGCCATCACTCTGGCCATCGACTCCTCTTGGAGCCTTTCGCCCTTCCTCCTCCTCTGCATCATAGCCTCGGTATGAAATTCAGCATCAACCAATCGCCCAAAATCCCTAATCATAGATCCGACAACTCTCGGCATGAGGCCACGCCTCAACTTCTTCTCAAACTCAATACCGGCGCTCCTCGGGGCGCCACTAACTCAGTAACACGGACAAACTAGTAAATGAGGCCTCAAACTCAGCCACTGATGAACTATTCTGCTTTAGCTGGCAGAACTGATCTCTCAACTTCTCCTGAACAGCTGGAGACAGGTACTTCTCCTGAAAAGCATCAACAAAAGCCTTCCAGGTACCTCCAATACGACCCTTGGTGAACTTCCACCACTGACCCGCATCCCCTTTCAGCTGGAAAGATGCCAAGGTCACCTTCAACCCCTCGTCTTCGATGCCTAGCATCTCAAACGTTTTCGTTGTCTGTTCGAGCCATTCATCGGCTTTAAGCGGCTCTTTTGGATCACCCACAAATTCATCCGGATTAGACCGGAAAAACTCCCTTTTCAGAAAGGAGGGTCCTGCATCCGCAACAACAACCGGAGCCTGATTCTCAGCTCGGAGAATGCCTACTGACTCCCTGAATGCCCCTGCTATCTCTCGGGCTAAAGCGCCCATAGCCTGCTGGCCTACTGGCTCGGCCACATTGGCCTGGCCAACACCCTCCTGAACTGCCGGAATTTCCTCCGGTATAGGCACTTCCTGCCTGGCCTGCCTACCACGCCTACCACGACCTCGTCCTCGTCCTGACATCCTAATAAAGGAAACAATGACGTTAGCACTCTAAACAATATGCCAAAACTATGACACTCGCGTCCTAATACATTGGACAACAATAAATCACATCACGTAAGCACATAATCACATAAGCACCTCACAATTTCATTCACGGATAATGATAGTCCCGAGGCGTCACTAAAGTTCGATTGGAAACAACATTGATCAAGTGCCTTTCCAACAAGACTTTCGAGAGTCAAGGGTCCAATCAACATCCTAGAAACTACATTCCATACCCACATAGTCACATAAACATATTATCATATAAGCATGTAATCATTACACTAAGTCTCTATCAAACGAGACGAACCCATTGTGATACTAATCACTTCCCACGTACCCAAAGTATTGAACCGATGCGCTCACGATACCAAGTTGTAACGCCCTCAAAATCAAACCCATTAAATATAAAACAAGGCACGCAATATTAAAAGAAAAACATTATATTATTTAAATCATCAGAGTATTACGGAATAAAACATCAAAATAAATGCCCTACGGGCTTACATCTTGCCAAGCCAACGCTTGGACACAACTTCATGAGTTCTAACTCAAAACAAATAAAGCCCTGGGCTTGAATGTTTACATAATTCAACTAAAACAACTAAAACAAGTAAAACAAGTCTTGAGTCCAAATCCTCACAAGCTAAGTCCTTGGAGGTAGTGAACCACACGAACACGAAAATGAAGTTCCCATCTAGGGTGAGCCACCCGATGAAAAATACTAAACCAAGCATAAGAATTAACTAAAGCATTAGCATTCGGTACATGGTTAACACAAGATAATCAATTTCCAATTTCATGACACGAATGTCTACATTGTCTATGACATATTGTCTAGGACATCTTTCACTTTCCAATATATATTCAACTTTCCAATTATATCATTATGGCTCGAACACGGCCAACTACAATAGTGAACCAGAAGTCACAAAATAAATGAGACTAAAGCTCAAACCACAACACTTCCATACTTCCAACTGATACACATTATAATGATGTATCATATCAACAACAAATAGCCATATTGCTATTATCAATAAGCACACATATGAATGATGCTACTGGAGTCCATCCCCTATCTACTCCCAACAAATCCGGTTTAGAGGTACATCCCCTATCTTCCCCTAAACCGTGGAGTTCATCCCCTATCTCCTCCAAACAACATGCATATGCAATGAAACACACAATTGCCATATACAACACATAATCAATACAAGTAATGTTCTGTATTAATTCAACTGTCAACATAAGTGACTTAATTCCAGTTATACCTAAGCCACATGCAAGGTCTACAACAATCACGACTATCCTCCACCGATAGCCCAAAACAGTTATTTCTAAACAAGAAATAAATACAACAATGAATGTAAATCAACATTCTCATAGGTAAGTATTTAAACTACCCAACTATATCATTAATCTCATAATTTCCCCAACTTCATGAATTAAACCCAATTCCACATTTTTCCCTTAAATTAATTATACAAATTAATCTAAGCCAAAACCCTAAGGTTCCTCCCAAAATTTCTAAACTATCCCCACATACCAAAATACCAACACTTAGGATTAAAGCGTATAAATGGAGTAGGAAATCCCTTCCTCGAAGCAAGTACCCAAAAGAAGAAAGCGGAGATGATAGCCCAAATTTCAAAGTGCTCCAAATCAACAACCGTTCAGATTAAATGGACGCCCTCGACCCACTCTACCTTTTTAATGAAGGAACTAGGTTAGATACTCACTCTAAATAGATGAAACCTAGGAGAGAAGATGAGTTGGGAGAGAGAACTTCGTAACCTAGGGTTTTATAAAGCGAAAGAAATTTGGCTGTTTTAAAACACGCTGCTGCGTATTTAAACTCGACAGGCCGCTCGGCGTACAACACCGCCGGCGTAAAACAAAACAAGGTCGCTCGGCGCAATGATAACCGCTCGAGCGTAGATTCCCCCATTCCAGAACCCACGCGGAGAACACACTACCCGCTCGAGCTCCAACAATACCGCTCGAGCGTATAAAAACCCGCTCGAGCGTAGAATTCTCACCTGCAGAAGTTTTGCAGGGACCAAAAATGCTGGAAGAGTGTAAACCCGCTCGGCCTTGATAATGTCCGCTCGAGCGGAAAGGCTAAAAACTGGGCAATCAACATCTAGGCTAAGGCTCAACCCAACCGTTCGAAACACGCCCAACACATCCTAAAACTCGACCAAATAGAATTAAAAGATGTCAACAACCATCACACAAGGATAGAATCTACGGAGCCTAAGTCCGGATACAACATCGAATAGGAAAAGACCGGGGTCGCTATAGAACCGGTCTAGATCAAGCCAGGGTCCTTCTCGATTTTTCGCGGACAAGCATGTTTTCAATCATTAAGGGCTTAGCAGACCTCTCTTTCTCTCAAAATGATCAAAATTTGCAAATACCCGAGGAATTACTTTCTCTTCGTTTTTATCACCGCAGTGTTCGAAAAAGGTTTTTCTGAAAAGCTTAGGTCATTGTGACGATGTTTAAGACACAAGAGTGTAAGCGAAATGCACTGTCGTTCCATTCATATCCTCTGCATACCGGTGATAGCAACAAAGTGCGAACGCGGTAGCCACAGCTGTTTCATTCAGATTTGTTGGTGTAACTGGCTCCTCAGTAGAAACAAACTCGAACAGCAAAAGCAACTATTTGAAAGACAAAACGGTGTTTGAGGCAACAACCCCGAAATCACCTGGTATACTATACAAAAAGGGACTGACTTGTTATAGCAAGACAGACTCTGTAAGCAAAAGACTGACTCAATACAGAGAGACAGACTCAAAGACAAAACAAAAGACTGACTCGATACCCAAGTTAGGACTTACAAAACTAGCATTGGCAGGTGCTCAAAAATGCGTGCCAAACGCCACATCCAAAAATGTACTAGACAACGCCCATGAGGCGGTTCACCTTCGATTACATACTTGCGATGTCTGTGTCCTCGAAATCCAACAAGCGAGTGGTGACGGACTTATTTGAGGTGGGCGGAGGATAACCTCGTTGTCAATCAAGTCTTGTACCTCATGACGGGCGGAAGCAATTATCAATGGCATGGCGGTCTGGCGATGATGCAGCGATGCGAGAAAGCATCATGCGTGGCGGGGAGATTCTTCGGGAGCGGCCGAGGCTCCAGGGGCTTAAGGTGTCCCCTTTCAGCGAGGATCTGCAATGCCTTGGACAATGGCATATGGAGAGCATGAAAGACCCTGCGCCCTCGGGGCAGGTATTTTGGAGTCTAAGCACTCTTGCTAGATGCACTAGTGAACGGATCGGCGGGTGCAGCCTTGGGTTTCTGATCCTTTTCGGATGCAAGTGAGGAGCAGGAAGAAGCTATCTGGTATGACGGGCCTATCCGATTCTCGATTGATCGAATCGCCTCGGCGGAGTAGGGAAAGCATCCTCCACAGCTTTTGTCGTGACTGCGGATATCTGTTGCTTGTTCATTCCCCCGGCTTTCAAAGCCTCTATCCTTGGCATGTCGACTCCACTCTATCCTTGGCATATTTCCACCATTGACCCACGTTTCCCTTAAGGTAGTAACTTGCAAAAGTCACTCTTAGTTCACTATCTTCGATGTGAAGCATCTCAAATGTCTTTACAATTTGTTCGAGCCACTCATCCGCTTTCTTGGGCTCGGGACCACCATGGAACTCATCCGGTTTGGCCCGCAAGAACTCTCTAGTAAGGAAACTCGCCCTTGACTCCGCAGTGTTCTCTCGGACTTGATTCTCCACCCTCAACAAGTTCACAGACTCTCTTAAAGCCCCTGCCATTTCTTGAGCTAGGGCCCCCATTGCGGTTTGACCCGCTTGTCCTAGGATTCCTGCCTGCCCCACTTGTTTGGCCACATTAGCTTGGCCGAAATTTTCCTCTTGCACTGGAACCTAATGGACCAGTACCTCATGTACACCTCGGCGAGCCCTACCATGCCTCCCACCTCTACCACCACAGGTTTGACCTCTTCCTGACATCTTATAAATGACAATAGAATTAATTTAGCACACTAACCCACACGTGCCCGCAACTTGCCTTACACATTTGATCACAATAATGCTATATATTCCTCTACCATATAACAATTAAATTTCACCCCACATAAGCACTTAGTCATGTAAACACATGCGGATTATACTCTTATGATGAGATTCGTCCCACAAAAAACCAAGAATTCTTAGTAGAATGAGTATTGATCAAGTACCCTTCTAATAAGACCTCAAGGAATTTAACAGTATAAACAACATCCCAAAAGTCCAATCCCATACCCATTTAGTCACATAAGCATGCTACCACATAGTCACAAAATGAATAACACTTCCTAAGCATGCTAAATGAACCCATTGTGGTTAAACAACCACTTCCCACGAGCTCCAAGTATTCAAACCCAGTAGCTCTGATACCAAGTTGTAACGCCCCAAATTTCTAGCCCAAATGATAATACAACAATCATGGCTCTTTCAAGGAAAACCGAATATAAATCTCCAAACTTACATTACATGATACAATAGTTCTTCCTGCAAAAATACATTAATCTAACAACAAGTAAATAAACAAATAAATACCCCTAAGGGCTTACAAGTTTCCAAGGCTTGAGCCTGGTTACACAAAACGATTATTCAAACCCACACAAACACAGCCCTTAGCTTACACATAGTGTCACAGCAAAATGAGAGCATTGTATTCCCAACACACATACTTCCATGCCCCTAGTTGGGTGGGATCACCACATTTTTTCCTGCACAAAAATCCCGTAAGGTCAACATAAAGTCCAGTAGAAAATTCTTAACAAAGTATATACATTTTATACAAGTCTCAAGAGATGAAATGCACATGCCATGCTATGCCCTTTTTGAAGATAAATCACATTTTCATCTTTTAAAACCATCATGCTCAATGATATCATGCAATTTCAATTGTTCAAAACTTAACAATTTATTTCAAGGGTGATAAATACGACTCTGGTAATCCCTAGGTCGGTGTCTGCAAGTAAACTATACAAGTACTACCAAATTGTCATTTTTACCGGTATTAACCGAAAGGCTCGACACCTATCTGTGCGAGTTTTCGGTCTTTCACCCCGGACTCTCAGGCCAACTTATTCAATATCATCTACACCACCTATCAAGACTTACCAACGTATTTACCCCAAAATCATTTCATGAAAACTTGTTTCTTAACATTCTTTTCTCAATGCAAGTTTTCAAATCAACTTTCAAAGTTTAATGTAATCAAATGAATTGATATGCCAATTTCACAAGATGAATATAAATACTTTTTTTCAATTCAGCGTCCAAGGAATAACACAATTCCCACTTCTCAAGTATCCTCGACAATTAGTTATTTCAAGACTATTTCAACGTTTTGAACAATAATTTTCAAAATGAACAACAATTCTCATATTCCCTGAAATTCATCATTTATATAAATATAAATAAGAAATTTTCCAAACATGCATTTATTTTGATACAAAAAATAAATATAACAATATCATTCATGGATTTTCAGTCTCTTTTAAAAAAAATCCCCAAATTCTAGGTTTTCTCACCAAAACTATACAAATCAAATCTTTTGAAAGAAAACTTTCCAAAATCATCTTTTCTTCAATCAACAAAGATCAAAACCCATAAGATCATTTTAAAAGAACAAGAGACAAACCCACTTTCAAAATCGCTCAACTTCGTGAATCGACAATCAATTTTCAAAGCTATCAAAAAATGATTTCGAAAATCATATAGATCTTGCAAAAATATGTATGTAACTCTAAAAAAATCCCTACCTCAAGTTTTGAAGAAGAAATTAGATGAAACCCCCAAAATCAATGGTGTCAAAACTCGATCTTCGCACTTTAGCGAAACCCTTGAGAAGTTAACCAACTTTGATGAAGAACTTATGGCAGAACTCTAATGGATCTTGAGAAATCAAGGTTTTGATCCAATTTGACGTAGGAAAATGTAAAGAAAAGGGAGAAGAAAGGGTTTTTAGAGAGAGAGATATACAAAAGTGATCTGAAATATCAAATTCACGAACTGGTATAAAATGGTCCACTCGAGCGTGGAAAGCCCTGCTCGAGAGTCAAATACACTTTCCTAGTATTTTTGCAGACAGGTCAAACTTCTGAAACCAAACATTCTCCGCTCGAGCGCATAAATGACTACTCGAGTGAACAAGCAACTTCTAATGCATTTTGCATTTTTGCTTCAGAGGCGTTGCCACTCAACCCTGCTAAGGCGTTGCCCTAGGACCCACCAAGAGGTGCTGCCCCCTGGACCCCCGCGAGCTGACTGGGTAGCTCGATCCCCGCCAGGGCATTGCCCTTGGACTCGCCATGGAGCGCTGCCCCTTGGACCCCCGCGAGCTGACCGGGCAGCTCGATCCCCGACATACTCAACGAAGTGACAAAACTGGGATCGCTACAGTCTCCATGTTGACCATCAATATGCTGGTAAGCTGCATATACATACATAATATAGAGTGAGCAAAGCTCAATGAGTAATAATACAGTAAAAAGGTTTAAATGAATGAGCCCATTATCGAAGTAAGTATAACATCATAAATTCGTAACTTTTTCATGATCATAATTACAGAACATCCTTCAGTCCATTGATATTATAGAACAACCTCAGGCCCAACATTTATCGAAACGGCCTCAGGCCCACACATAGTACAGAACGGCCTCGGGCCCAAACATGTGAACATATGTTACTAAACGACCTCTGGCCCAAACACATTAACAGCTGTTCAGAATGACCTCAGGTCCAATCATATATTATCATATCGTTAACAGAATGGTCTTGGGCCCAAGCACGTCACAGTATAAATAGAACAACCTTAGGTCCATATTGCGTATGTCATATAGGATTCATGAAACTCATTCATTTCGATCAAAATACAATTCCAAAATAAATCACCATTCATGGTTCAAAATAAATAAATTAAGAAAATATCTTTACAATACTATTACTCACAGTGCATTTGGTCTTGTGGCGTTCCTTCTAGTATACAACCTTAGCTCAAATCTAGGAATTTTTCCTTGAATCTCTTCCAAATCTCTAGCTTTCCTTCTCAATTCTCTCTCTCTCTCTCCTCTCTCTCTCTCTTTCTCTCTCTCTCTCAAGCAAGAGTTCTTAATAAAATATGGTCTCAAGACAACTTATTATATGTATAACTTAGGCTAAATTAACTTAGGTTAGCTTAATCTAGGATTTATGCTAATTAAACTCAATTAAACCATTACGAATTGTATTTTTGCCAAATTTCATAGTAGACTCTAAAAATCATGCTAAACATAGACATAAAGTCGGTTTTGGTTTTTGGCACCTCTAAGGCTTTCAATTTTAGGTTCAAAGTTCTAATTTGCGACAAATTTCCTTACACTTAACAGATATGATTTCAAAATCACGTAAATCACATAATTAATCATGCAAATTCATATTAAACACATAATCACATGCATAATTAAGCATAATAAGGGTTGGGTTATCACAGTTATCTTCAGGATCCTTTTCACGTTATTGATTACCACCAGATAACTCTTGACGATAATATGGAATATGAGGAGAAACCAATCCAAATTATCAATTGGCAAGTGAAGCAATTAAGAAATAGAGAAATTCCTATGGTTAAAGTAGGATGGAAGGAACATTATGACAAAGAAGCCACATGGGAAAAAGAAGATGAGATGAGACAAAGGTATTCCAAGTTGTTTCCGACATAAAGTAATGGAAGTTTGGAGGACCAAACTTCTTAGTGGGGAAGATTGTGATGACCCCATCACGTAACATATTATACTTATTTAATTTTGAATTATGTTTATGTGCTTTGTGAATAATTTGTGTGTATTTGTCTTATTTATGAATTATCTGCAATGAGTTCTACTTTGAATCTGAAATTGATAGCCTTAATGACTTCAAAAACCAAAATTGACAAGTTTTATTTGGATGTCAAATTTGATTCAGTTTAGAAAAATTAAGTTTTAATTAATTAGCCTCAAGTCTTAATTTGTTAACTTAATCCTTAATTAACACCCTGAGCTAATCATGTGTATATATATGTTAAGGCAAGAGATTTATAGAAGAGTTAGACACATTTGAGCTCAAAAATCTGCCGGAAGAGAGCTTTGGAGAGAAAGTGACTTCAATTCTAGAGAAAGAAAAGCTAGAAAGCTTAGAGAATTGCTAAGAGATTAAAGAACTAGGGAGAGGAACTTAAGATTTTGCTAGAACAAGCTTAATTCAAGACTCTAGGTAAGTGTTTGATCCTCAATTCATGAATCTAAGTCACCTAGCATGTGAATTCTAGAAGATAATGAGATTAAACACAAGAATTAAGCTAAGGATGATGAATTTCAAAGCTAGGCATACATGCATGCATGATTTTATGGAGTTCCATCATTTTTTAACATGATTTTGTTATCTAAGTTTGAATTGAGAGTTAAATCATACATGCATTCATAATTCATAGAGTTTTAAAGATGAATTCCATGTTTTGGAAGTTTGGAAAAGAGTTTGAAGCTAATTCATACATGCATGAAGTTTTAAGCTTCAATTTTGTGAAATCATGGAGTTTTAAGATAAAGATTTAGAATTGACTTTATACTCATGTTTTTTTAAGTGTTTTCATGGTTTGGAGTGTGTCATGTAAGGCTTTACATTTTGGACTTAAGTTTTGACGCTCAAAATTCTATCTTGAAAACCTAGAATTTGGCCTCATCGCTCGAGTAATGAAGTTACCTCTCGAGTGCACAATGAGAGCTTCTAGTATTTTTGCAAAACATTGCATATTGCTCGAATGACCTTAGTTTTCAGTGCGCATTGGCTTGAGCGACCGTCGGGCCTACATTTTGACTATCCAGTACTTTTTTGCAAACCATACGGTCTGCTCGAGCAACTAATAATGCGCTTGAGCAAACCATCCTGTTTCAACATGTTTTGAAAAGTTGTGTTATGTTCATATCTTCATTCGCATTCCATTCTGAGCATTCTTGGGCATGAGTTAAGCCTCCCAAATGACTTAATGAGTTAGAATTGGATTTAAAGAAATTGATTGAGAAAGGAATGATCCGATTAAACAATGTGTTCTAATGTGTGTATGTATTTATGTATTGTGTATGTTGAACCACGAAGCCGTGTCAACAACCTAATCACTGTGAGTAATATCTTAGTAAAGATATTTCATATATGATATTTTCTAAATGTTTCCAATGTGTTAAGCTTTTCTAAACTTGTGATTTTGTGAATATAAATGAGCTTCTATCTGTTCGATCAACATGATATCTATTAATGAAATTGATTGTGTACGAATGTATAAAATGGACTCAAGGTCGTTTCGTGTATCTGATAAGATGGACCCAAGGTCGTTCCGATCATTTGATAAGTCTGAGATATCTATTATGTGTTAACCAAATGGTAATTATACAACTGTAATGAACTGGACCCAAGGTCGTTCCATTAAGTTATGATATGTTCTACTCTGTACTTCTGTCATGTATTGTACCAGAGGTTGTTCTTCTATGAGATGGACCAGAGGTTGTTGCGTTATGTAAAGAATGTGATATGGAAATGACTATGTTTAAGTAATAGAACTCATTCATGTAACCCCTTTACTTTGATGTTATTCACTAGGCCCTAGCTCACTCTATTATATATATATGTAGGTGAGCAGTGGGATGTTTAGCCTTAGAGAAGTTTAGTGATTACCCAAATTTTGTGAAGTCAACCATGGGGCGCCTCTCGGATGAGGCTTTTATCCTTTTTGTTTTTATTGACCATTTTTCGTATTTACTCTTAGGATCTTGTAAGATGGTGACTTGTACTTTTAAATGACTTATGGATATGTAATATCTATATGTACATGCTTAGATGTGAGTTATTAACATATAAGATGTTTCTATTTATGCCATGTATGTAAAGCTCAATGGACAATATTTAATATTTTATTATTCTGCTTCTGCTTCTACTTCCGCTTCTGGCCCCATATACTTAATTATGATTTGAGTTTCTATCTAAAGCTGTAGGTAATCTCAGGATTACTGGTTGGTTATAATCCAAACCTCCAGGGGCGAGTTCGGGTCGTGGCATAAGTGGTGCTTATTGTAAGCAGGGAAGGCATATGACTTTAGGCAAAAGGTTTGGCTGTAACCATGAAGCTGTATGTTAACTCTAGTGTTGTTGGAGTTTTGGGGCTTTTTGCAACCTCACCTAGATATGTGGTTTTATGTAAGAAAATGAGGTGACCTGAAGTGTGTGCCCATCCCATTATGGAATTCTTGTTGTAGCTATTGGAAGTAGAAAATAACTCCTCTCCAATCCATGTAGACTAGACGATGCTGTTTGGGCTTACGAGGCCCACAATAGGTGTTGTTTTGATGAACCGTTCATTTTGTCGGACACTTCGTGTATATCATCCACATAAAAAATTAGATTGATCCGATGATTGTAGCCTATTCAATTTGTTGTTTGTCACCTAAAAAATGGATGGTTTATTTTTAAAAATGCAATTGTCGCCCTTTTCTTTTTAGCGATAGACGCAATAAATTTAATATGTTATGATTACCAAATTGAATTAACTTTTTTTTGTATGAAATACACAAAGTGCCAAACAAAATAAACAGTGCAAATCATCAAAATGAGGCCCGTGGTGAGCCCCATGGCCCCAAATATTGGCCTTCAATCTAGATTATGGACTGGAGGGAACCCTTATCCTTAAAAAAAAAAAAAAAAGAACACTTACCAATCAGTCCTATTAACTAGACTTATTTACCTACAAGTCCTAACTAATAAATTTATCGATAGAACTTAATGGATAATAAGACCCAAAAGTAGAACCTATTAGTAATTTACTTTTAGGGATACTTTCCTTGCATTGTTTTATTTGGAATCATTTATTTTTGTTTCGGTTGGACTCTAACCAACTTGTGGCTTAGTGCTATAATATGATTAGACGGGTATTTCAATACCAACTTAGTTAGAATTGGATGACTTTGCTATGATACTTTGTGTGTTAACTATTTGTTTATTGATGGGTTGTTACCAATTTTCTGTGTACTTCATTTCAATAAAGCATTGTACTATTTAAAAAATAGAAAACTTCACTAATCAAAAAATGAAGCATTAGAACAATTTTTCTAAAAATATTTATGCGTTCAAGCAATCAAGCCATGTGTATGAACATGCTATGTACTATTTCAGAAGAATAAAGATTGAGACCAACAATCTTTCATCCCTAAAAAGAGCACCACTTAAGTGGTATTCCACATAATCATAGTGATCCCGATCTTTCTCCATTTGGTTGTCGTATCCGGACTTGGGTTCTGTGGAGCCTGTTGTTGTATATATCTTGTTTCCATCCTTCAATACTTTGTATTTGAGTTATAGGATGTTTTGGGCAGGTTTGTTACAGGTTTGGTGTGCTTAGGAGCAAATGGTTGCTACCCAGAATTTTGGTCCATCGCTCGAGCGAGTACTTTGTCGCTCGAGCGAGTACTTTGTCGCTCGAGCAAGCTCTGTGTTTTGGCTTCTTCGCTCAAGCTAGGGTCCCTTCGCTCGAGCGTGCGTCTGCGTCTGGTTCTGGACCTAAGAGTTGCATTTCTTGGCTCGAGCGAGACTTCCTTCGCTCAAGCGAGCATTCTGTCGCTCGAGCGTGCTTCTGGGTTACAGACCTGAAGCTTCGTATTGTTGGCTCGAGCGAGACTTTCTTTGCTAGAGCGAGAGTTCTTTGTGTCTGGTCGCTTGAGCAAGCTTGTTGTATATCAGATCGCAACAGCGGGAAACACTTCACTTTTTCACTTCTTTTCTTTATGCAAACCCTAGATCTGAGCTCTCTCTCTCTCTCTATAAACCTTCTCTCTAAGGTTTCATCTCCTTCTAGTGAGTTCCTAGCCTAGCCCCTTTGTTAAAAGATAGAGGGTGTTGAAGGCTTTGTTTTAATCTGAAAATCATTTAATTTGGAGCACGTTGGGTTTCGGTCTTCATCTCCGTTTGAGCTCTAACTTCGAGGTAGGGATACCCTACTCTATAACATGAGTTTTGTCTTTAAATTTTGGCATTTTGATATGTTGGGGTTGTTAGGTAATATTGGTAAAGTTTGGGGTCTTTGTGCAATTTACAAAAGATGGGGTTTTCATATGTATAAACCCAAATGTATGTAATACTTTGAGAAAAGGAATTAATGTTGGATTATTGATGAAAATGGAACCTTATGGTTGTTATGTGAATTATGGGAAAATGTCCTAATTAGTTTGGTAAAATTAATTTGTATAATTAATTTTGAGATATGGGAATTGAATTGAGAATCTTGGAATTGGGGAATTATGGGATTAAAGGGGTGTAGTTGGATTAATTTATCGCTCACCTAGGCAAAATGTTGATAACATATCCATTTGGTGCATTTATTTTCTATTTAGAAATAACTGCTTTGGGCTATTGGTGGAGGATAGTCTTAATTGTTGTAAACAATGCATAATGATTAGGCGAACTAAAAATAATCAATTGAGTATGCCATAGAATATGGTGGTTGGTATAATACATCGAAATTGTGTATTGATTGAATGAACATGTATATGACAATTGCTTATATACATTGTGTTATATGGGAGGAGATAGGAGATGTACTCCACGGTTTAGGGGAAGATAGGGAATGGACCTCTAAACCGAATTTTGTTTGATATTGATACAACACTAAAATGTGAATCATTTGTGAAGTATGGAAGTGATTTTGGCTGAGACTGATACAGCACCAAAATGTGTATCTATTATGAAATAAGAAATCTTTAACATGAGTTGTTACCCCAATTGAATTGGAAATATTGCTAATTTGAGATATAATCTCTTTTAAGTTATCTGGACAGGTTCTGAGCCACGTTTATGGAATGAATTGATAAGTAAAGGAAATTGAAATGTAACATGGACATGATTGTCATGGAACAGTAATGTGATATAAATTGTTCTAAGTGTTGACCATCTATCACATGCTATTAGTTTAGTCATTGTTCATATTTGGTTTAGTATATCTCTACTGGCTTTGGCTCACCCTATATGGGACATGATTTTCAGGTACAGATGCTATGCCACCTCCAAGGACGTAGCTTGGGAGGTTGGAGGCGGAAAGACTTTTTGTTGTTCTGTTATCTTTTGATGTATTACATGTAAATTAAGGCCAAGGGCTTAATATGTAATTGAGTTAGTACTCTTTTCTTTGTGACCAAGTGTTGGCTTGGAAAGTTGTAAGCCCATAGGGCATTACTTTTGTTGTCAACATACGAACTACTCTGATGAATAGAAAGATGTTTACTTCTTTATATCAATGCATGTTAAGAATGTTGGGTTTGATGTATTTTTTTGAGGGCGTTACAATCCACCTCACATTTCCACTCACCAAACAATCAAACTCGTCTTTCCACTAACTTCAAGTTTCATAAATTACAAAGTGACCCTAAACTTTAGTATAATTTTATAGTTAAGTTTTTAAGTTTAAATATAATTTTGTAAAATTTAATTTTCACTTGTAAGACATTGTAAGACCCTCAATCTTGGTATCAGAGCCTAGAAATCGAATCTTGAAAAAATTTTAAACATGAAAATTCAATGTTTAATGCAAGATATAATAAATGTAAAAAAAATTATACATCTTGATCACAGAAACAGTAAAACTGAAACTACAAGACTATTAAATAGTCTAATAGATGTGAGTAAAGAAACTCTAAATATTTGAAGAAATCAAAATATCATGATTACTGAAATATCTAAAGAGTAAAGAGAAATTTCTCTTCAAAATCAAAAAGAAAGTTTCATTACAAGATTTGGAACTTCTTTTATGGTTATTGAACAAACTACGAAAACTATAAAAGATGAAAAAGAGCAGGATGGTAATGGTACATCCACACCAAAAAAATCCTATAGAAAGAATATCCTCAAAAGATCTTCAAAAATATTTGTATCTATATATGGATAATTATGAAAGAGGAAAATCACTTAAAAAAATCTATAATTGATTCTATTGATCTAGCGAAATTAAAACAACAATGCTATCAATCAGAAAGAAAAGCTGAAATATCCAAAAGAGGCAAAGCGTTTGAAAATTTCAGTTTTGGGGAAATCTTGATTTTATGAATATCTTTGGAGATAATGAAGAAAAATCTTCTAAGAAGAAAATAAAGTTAGGAAAAAGATCACCATTAAAAACTCATATAAACTATGAAGTTATTCCTAAAGCTCCAAAAAAATAAGCCTGTTACTAAATATGGAATATATATCTTGATCTCGACTGTGTAACTAACATAGAAGATGCTATAGATAATTAGGCTCAAGCAATAAGAATTGTTGTAGCTGGACAAGCTATAGACGCCAGTGGCCTAAATGCTTTTGTAAAAGCTACTCTGAGAGGTCAAGCTATAAAATTTTGAGATATTTTATCAAATAATGGTAACATAAGAGCTCAGTGGTTAGCTTTAACTACTGCTGAAGAGAGTATCATGTTTATGGTGGAAGTCCTTAGCCAATTAAGAATTCAAGAAAAAATAACATTTACAAATCTAACTAAGATAAAAATATGTAATATGTGCTATTTTGAAAATTATTCTTGTGAATATAAAAAATGGTTCTATAAACTAGACCTAAAAGATATTATTCATTAGCGAAAACAATTTATAACCAAACTTCTTAAATCGTGAGATGAACTTTCTCAAAAAGAATTTAAAATGCTATTAGAAAATAATCAAATCTGTGATTCTTTAGATGGATGAATAGCTGCTGTACAAGAAGTTATAAAGAAATATTGTGCAGAACGACAAGCTATAAAAGATAAAGAAAATGCATATATGGATTATAGCTGTTGTTCAAAAATCGAAGGTATAGTAGGAAGCTATGGTTGTGACCAAAAATCCAAACCATGGGTTAAGAAGAAGAAATTTGTGAAAAACTGGGAAAAAATCTCAGAAAAGAAAATTTATTCCTTATAAAGAAATACCAAAACCTTGGGATAGATATATTAGAAAAAAAAAATTAAAAATTCTAATAAATTCACAAAAGATAAGAAAGCCTCCATGTCCAAAAGGAAAATCTCTTAAAGAATGCAAATGTTGGCTTTGTAGAGAAAAATGACATTTCACAAACAAATGTCCTAATAAAGAAAGGAAACATGTTAAACAAATATTATTTTCTGAATAAAAATATAAACCAGAATGGAGAATACAAAATAAAATCTGACAATAAAGTAGAAGAACTCATGTCACAATATAAATCAGAATCTAAATATAATTCTGATGAAAACGATGAACAAAGCTTAGAGAAAGCTTTAACTTGAACTATTTTTATGATGAAATAAGATTTAGATTATGAGAATAAAATGATCATTCCTAAGAAAGGAAAAAGTGAATCATCTGAAATTGAAGAACCAGAATTGTCCATAAATGATTCGAAAATACCGAAAATTCCAATTAAGAAAATTTATCAAAATTCAATCTTCAAGTCTCGAAGTAAACTAAATGTAGAAATTTTTTAAAGAGGAACTTCAGTTGGTAATGCAAAAAAAACATCTACACATATGCCATTGTTTGATATGAATCAGATCAAACAATATCGTAATAAAAAATATAATTACATTCACTCAAGACTTATACAAGTTCGTATATGTTCTTTATTTTCAAGTAGAAAAGACATTCATGTGTTAACATGTGTCATGCATAATATATGGCATAGTTTTGAAAATTCCTTAATCGGAGGAGTTCAAAGTAATTTATATAATGGACCAATTTAATTCACTATCAAACAAAATTATTTCTTGGCATTGGAAGATCCTAATCTTAATTGAGTGTTAGGATTGAAAATAAAAACTCAAGGTATACAAGACCTTGATGCAAGAAGCAAAAACATTCTTATTAACTACAGGCTTATGTATAGATTGGTCTATACAATTAAGTAGAGCTATTTGAAAAAACGAGTACTCACACTCGAAAATTTCAATCCAAAAAGGTTAATGTAAAATAATTATCATGGCCTAAGAAATGGGTTCTAGGAGAAACTCTAGATCGAAAAAATCTTAAAAATTTAACAATTCGAGAAAACAAAGGTGTTGTTGTTTATCTAGATGAACCTAGACGGAAATCAATTCTTTTTACTGGATTTAATTCTACAAGTAGCCTAGAAAAAACAAAAAATAAGGATAAGGCTATCATTGAAGAATCTAGTGTACAAGAATCTTGTGTACAAGAAAATTCAAATGAAGAAAATAATAGGATACAAAATAATAATTATCCCTATTACCAATAAATCTACATCAAAAATATCAATTGAAGAATACCAAAACCTAAAAATGGTTTATCTCAATAATCTCTCTGTCACTTTAAGTTTGTGTTTGGTTGGGGAATTTGGGGAGAAATTTGGAAAAAGAAAGGAAAATGTGCATGAAACTAGGTAAAATGTAAGTGTATTTTATTCACATTTCACCTACCTTTTCTTTTTCCCTTTCCAAATCCATTCCCAAATCCCCCAACCAAACACAGCGTAAATATGAAATTAAAGGAACAACGATTATTTGGAAAGGAACTCCAAAAAGGAGTAGAAGAAATAATCTAAAAAATAAATAAAGATATGAATAAAAAATCTCATGAAATTTTTGGAAAAACTATTGAAGTTAGCCCTACAAATTCATATATTAAATTATTCTTTGACTTTCTGAGCTATCATTCGTACACTATTGATGCATTAGTTGACACTGGTGTTTCATATAGTTTGGCAAAACCTGTAGTATTACCTCCAGACAAATGGGTTTTAACTGAAAATCTAATTGTATTAAAATTGGCAAACAGTCAATCGGTAACTATGGAATATGAAAGTTATCATTTCCTGTTATTCTTAATCAAAAAGAATTTATAATGGATAGTGTTAGGAATTGACACTTCCTAACCAAAAAGAGGCACCCCTTCATCTATTTATAAATATAAAATTAAGGTTACACGAAAGCAATATGGGGAGAGGGCCCTTCCAAACCCCCTATTGGACCCAGTGTTTGAGTGAACAGAAAGGTTGAGTAAATAGTACTTATCAGGGTCCACTGACCCAACAATCTCCCACTTGGAACCTGATAACACAAGCTCTTCATCATCTTCATCACAAAGAGGAACGCCGCAACAACTCAATCTTCCTTCATCAATCTTGAAGGTCAATTGAAGTTGCACACAACTTCAATTTGTCAATGGTAACTACCTTGGTCAACATATCTGCTAGATTCTTACTGCCTTGGATCTTCTCAAGAGATAAGACTCCATTATCTACAAGTGAACAAATGAAATGGTATCGCAGCTAAATGTGTTTAGTCTTAGAATGAAAGCCAGATGCTTTGCAAGATGAATCACACTCTGACTATCACTATGCAAAATACTCATCTCTTGCGTCTTACCTAACTTTGCTAGGAAATTTTGTAACCAAGTCATCTCCTTCCCAGCTTCAGTAATAGCAACATATCCAGCCTCTGCTGTAGAAAGGGCCACAATCTTCCGTAACTGTGAAATCCAACTCACTGTTGTACCACCCAATGTGTAAACATAACCAATAGTACTGTTTATGTTATCCATATCACCAACCAAGTCTGCATCAACATAACCATGTAACCCGATGCCAGTTTGTCTGAAACAAAGTGCCATTTTCGTAGTACCACTCATGTATTTACGGATCCACTTCACTGCCTCCCAATGCTGCTTGCCTAGATTATTCATGTACCTACTAACCACCCACACTATATGTGCAATGTCTAGTCTAGTACAAACCATAGCATACATTATTCTACCGATAACTGAAGCATATGGAACACGTTCCATATAAGCCTGCTCTTTTTCAGTCTTCGAAGGCTGCTCTTTGATAAGTCTAAAGTGGCTATCCAATGGAGTGCTCACTGGTTTTGCACCATCCATGCTAAACCTCTTAAAAACATTCTTGACATATTCAGCCTATGACAACTTCAAAGTACCTTTTGCCTTGTCCCTGTGAATCCTCATACCAAGGATTTTGTTTGCAACTCCAAGATCCTCCATCTCAAATTGGTTGGACAAAAGTTTCTTTAATCTTTTTATCTCTTCAATGCCGGATCCTGCGATAAGCATGTCATCAACATATAAGGGAAAAATAATATAACTTTTGTCAAACCTCTTGAAATAACAGTAATGATTTACTTGACATCTTGTAAAACCGCTACTACACATAAACCAATCAAACTTCTTATACCACTGCCTTGGGGCCTGTTTCAAACCATACAAGCTTTTTCGAAATTTGCATACGAACTCCTCTTTGCCACATGCCAAGAAACCTTGTAGTTGCTTCATATAAATTTCCTCCTCCAAATCACCATGGAGACAAGCCGTCTTCACATCCATCTGCTCAAGATGCAAATCTTTAGTAGCCGCAATTCCCAACACTAATCTGATAGTGGTCAACTTCACAACTAGAGAGAAAATTTCAGTGTAGTGAACCCTTTCCTTTTGCTGACATCCTGTAGACGCACTCCCGGGAACTCCCCGACATCCACGCACGCGATGGGGCGCGGATCTCGTCTCGTTCTCTAAGCTACTACAGTTCGGACTCAAATGTCACGGTTCTAAATCTAATCTCACAATATGTGATGTGAGACCGATAAATCACCAAAGAGTCCAAATCCGGCAAATCATTTTGGAAAACTGATTTTTATAAAGAAGTGCCAAACATGGACTGCTTTGCCAGACACAGAGTCGCCACCTAAATATTTTATTTTTGGGGGAATTTAGGGAACCCTGACTCATGCCGAAGGCCACGTGTCCGTCATCACCAAAGTTGCCTCGGCTCGGGAACTTGGGTACGAGAAGGGAAGGTCATGCAATGAGCACCCCCGCTCGCCCGATCAAAGATCGGCCTATACTAAGCATGATATTTTGTTTTTGAAAACACATGTGCTCTTATTCCGGTTAATTAGCTAATCTTACTACGTGATGCGTATAGCATACAAGTATAGACTAGATCGCCTAATTTGGAACAAAACATTGCATATTCGTTTTGTAAAAAATGGTTTGAAGTTTGCTACTAGCGAGTAGGCTAAATTCGGTATTCAATGAATTGTTCCAATGCAAGTAGTCCAACCTTTACCCACAGGCATTCAGCGCTATATCAAATAAGCAGCTAGCCTCATGGCAAGTATGCTTTCATGCCAATATTAACACATATGCAGTATGCTAAAGCGTAAACACTCATAGTGTACTCCGAGCCAAAATAGAGAACTAGTTAGAAATCATGCATGATCCTAGTTCATGTTAAGATGGCTAATGCAATACATGCGAAAATGCAACTTAGATAGGCTCGGGTATTCTAAGATGGCATGTGAAATGCAACTTGGTACATATATTCAAATTGGAATTGAAATACAATGCAGTTAGTATGATGCGCCGAGCCTAGTGCATGTAATATAGATGAATGGATGCACACATGCATAGCATAAGGTATGCTAAATGAAATATGCCTTAAAACTAACCATCGTAAGTGGTTAAGTAAAAGGGAGAAAGAAATGGGAATTGGAAGACATGCATCACACACACGCATACTTATTACAACAGTTAGCCCTCTTGAGGGAGAGTCCGAATAAGAAGCTAACTAGCTAATCTAAGCTAATTAAACTAATTATTACACAATGAACTAATTAACTAATCCTAGTTAACTAATTATTACAAAACAATTAAGCAGCTAAACGCATTAACTACTAAAGTTACAAAACAAAGCATAAACTAGCTAATCACATTAGCTAAATAAAGCAATAAAGTAGGAGCCTCAAGGCAAGGAGTTTATGCATGCTTGGTTGCTTCGTTCGGAAATCCAACGCGATGCCCTAATTTGCCTCTGTTTGCAATTGTTTCCAGAACACTGCACAAAGCTCCAGAAAGCTTAAACTCCACCATGGGAACCTGTGGGAGGGCTGCCGACCAGTTGTTGAGAAAGGAGACCACCTGCCGACCACTTTCTATGCTGAAAACCAGAAAAAGTGGTCCGCCAGCTAGTAATACTGGTCAGCCGACCAGTTGTTGCTACTGAATTCCAGTTTGCTGCAGCAAAGAGCAAGAAAGGGCATGGCATTGTATTTGCAAGATATGTGTGCATGACCACCCTCCCTATCATTTCATGAGCTCAAGGGAATGTGGTTCTCGACCCTCGAGCCACCAATCGCACATTTCAATGCATGATGGCCGAGAGGCGAAGTTGCACGATTCAATGTAAAATGAATTCACACATAAACACATAAGGCCTAAAACTCTATCATGTATGATCAAGAGCGCCGAACGAGAATTGAGGCACGCTTATCACTTTAAGTATGAAATGTCCTCATTTCTCGTGTTTGGACTAACACCTATTCCAAACAACAATGCAATACAAGTGACATGGCAAAAATGCAATGTGACTTAAACATGCAAACATGCAACTACATGGCATACACAATGCAATGTGATATGATCAACTTAACAAAGCTAATGACATGCAAACGATGCTAATGCATGCATGCACAATGCAATACAATAAGGGTAACTTAGCAATGTTAGGAACATGCATACTCAATGCAAAGGAACAACTTGGTATACACAATGCTAAATGACAACTAACATATGTAACGCAATGAACATGGCACATTCAATGCAATGATCAATATGGCATACTCAATGCAATGAACTACATGGCATACACAATGCACAATGGACTTAAATCAAAATGGATAGGCCTCAACCATGCCCAAATTAGTAGCCACATGATAATGAAACCAAGGCACAAAAGGCAAAGTATGCATGCATAATGCATTGGCCATTCAACCAAGCCCAAGAGCACAACCCTCAAGAAGGCTCAAAGAGTGACAAAAGTGGAAGTGTAGCAACACTAAGTGCACTAGAATGAGGTAAGAAATGATGCCAAATCATTCAAACAAAGCAAGTAAAGCATGCAAGAATCCTAAAGCATGAAAGCTAACAAAGAGGATTACTCTAGAGACATGCAATACATGGTACAAAGGCATGATCCAACCATGGACAGAGCTGAAATAGGTCAAAACATGGACCAAAACATGCTAAGATGGAGGCTCAAAGACCTAGACATGCAAGCATACAAGCTAGGCTACAAGTAAGGCAATAATGCACAATACTCAAAGGCATTCAAAGCATGAATGAAGTGAGAACATGGAAATGCTATATACTTTGAAACGAAGTATTAAATGATGCCAAATCATGTACACAACACAAATGAAGCATGCTTATGGTGCTCAAAGCTTGAAGAAAGCAAGAGCACTTGTACTACAACTATGCAAAACATGAAGCATGTGACCAAGGCAACCCAAAATAGTCCTAGAACATATTAAAACGAGTCTAAAACATGCATGAAAGGAAACCAAAACATGCTAGCATGAGGGGCATAAGACATGATGCATACAAGGCAAATAAGGTGGATTACACTACACCTATTAAGACCAAGCATGGAATGACTTAAGCAACAAAAATCAGAGTTATATCATGGCAAAATAACCCCAAATAAGCACTGAAATGATGGCTCGCAAGCTAAGGCATGAAGGCATACGCAATGATTCATGTTAAGGCATAAAGGGGGAAACCCTCCAACGCATTGAATAGGTGATAAATGCAAGTGCATGACCATGAAACATGAACTGAAATCACATAATAAACGATGCCAAATCATTCAAATAGTCCAACTAAATCATGCTAGTGGACTTGATGCACAAAGCTAAGATTGAACTATGGCTATACAAAGCAAGGCATGCATGGCCAAAACAACCAAAATCAGAGCTAAAGCATGTTAAAACATGGACAAAAGCTTCATGAAGTTAAGCCAAAAGCATGCTAGAATGACGTGTTAAAACACGATGCATGTTAGGCTATTTCATGGAAATACACTACAAGTGCAAGGAGCATGCAAAGGCTAACCAAACCAAACCCTAGCAGAGGTATGACATGGCAAGACATCACCAAAAACATGCTAAAATGGAAAGAAAATAAGCTAGAATGACATGCTACTTCATGAAGCATACAAGACTAGTTTGTGTGATTTACACTACAAGTGTATTAGGCATGCATGGAGTGACAAAACCAAGCAAAAATAGTGGCATGCCACAGCAAAATAACCACAAATACAAGCTGAGATATGGCCAACATAAGCTTAACAAACATGCTCACACATGAGGCTAATGAAGACAAGTATTGAAGACACAAGGAGAGGGGATGACCCTCTCCTATTTGGGACCTCAAAACATCCTTTCCACCACTGAAATTCCTCTGATTTTCAGTGGTGAGAAGGCCAAAACAAGGTGGTCCCAAAGGCTCACAAAGAAGGCACAAAAGCAAGGCCAAACAAGGCCTAAGAGGGGGTAAACAACCCCAAACAAAAAAGTGACCTTAAACAAACTTTTAAAGCACACAAAAATAGAAATTTTTGTAGTAGGAAACTAAGCTCAAAACAGCATGCAAAAGGGTCCAAAATCTTAAACAAGAATCGGGGATTTAAGGGTTAAAGACTCACCCTTGAAGACCACCTTTACTACTGCAACTCCAGCACTCTTTTTGAACCAAAACCAGTCCAAGAACTTCAAGAAAAACCTCAAGGGACCTCAGCTCCAAAGATAAGGTGTTTGAGTGTGTGTTTTTATGTGTTAAAGCAAGACAAAACTACACTTTTGAACACAAAACAAGAGCAAAATGAAGAAGTATAGATACAAAACTATATGTATCACTCCAGCCCTTTTTCTGACCCTAGAGGAGACAGAAGATGGTTATCTCTTATAGAGAACCAAAAGCAAAGCTTCTTGGAGAAGCTAAGGTTCAAGGCAATCCCTCCATACACGTGTATGGAGGATAGCTTTAGCGCTCTCCAGCTGTGCCAGCTGGAGGAAAATATCTCCAAAAATGTGGCAACAAGTAGCCGACCACTTGAAGTGGTCGGCCAGCTACTTCAAGTGGTCGGCCGACCACCACAAGTGGTGAAGACAACAAGTGGTCGGCCATGGTGGGAGATGATCAGCACACTGAAAACAAGCCAAGGGGTGGCCGACCAGAAAAGGTGGCCCAAAGACCCAAGAGACCAGTTATCATATTAGAAAACTGGCTGGCAGGAAGAAAAGTGGTCTCCAAGGAGAAATACTGGTCTTCCACCCTTGTACCACCTTCCAAACAAGGAAAATAAGGTTTGACAAAAAACAAACCGAAACGGATACAAGACAAAAGTTCGGGAGGCAAAGCGCGCAGCCAGGAGCCTCGAAAACTAGCTGACAAGCTCCAAAAGTGGTTTACGACCACAAAACTGGTCTCCCAACCCACAGTGGCCCTCTAGGCCAAAGAAACAAGGTGTGGTTCAAAACCACGCCAAACGGAGAACATTAAGGCCCCAGACAAGGCGCCACACAAGGCTCAAAATCGAAACTAGTCTCCAAACAGGAAAAGTGGTCTATGACTGCAAAAAGTGGTCTACAACCACAAAGAGATGGTCTACAAAACCTCTCCCTCCCTCAAGCAAGGAAAACAAGGCCTAGTCTCAGAAACCAAGCCAAGAACAAAGAGTTCAGAGGTTCAAGGCAAGGCTCTCACCAAAACTCCGAAACCTCAAACGAGCATAACATGCACTATCACCGAAGCGCCAATCGATGACGCCTAAGTCTTAAGGTCGGTCAAAAATGGGTGTCTACACATCCCTTTGCAACCAATCTGCTCAGAAGCGCACTCCCATCATGTTCCTGCTTGACCCTCACAACCCACTTGTTCTCGCAAAGTTTTCTACTCACTAGTAATTCAATCAACTCCCATATCTGGTTTGCCATGAGTGAATCCATTTCATCCTACATATTGAATCATCAACTTGCAAAGCCTCATCATAACTTTCAGGTTCACCCCCATCAGACAACAACAAATAATGTAAAGATGGAAACCAACGCTGTGTAGGTTTAGACTCTCTTTCTGACCGTCTCAACTTAGGAATAGGAGTATGTGGCTCAGTTTGTCGAATAAGATTTTCAGGATTATTTTGAATCCTACTATTCAAATCACTCTCACTAATCTCCTCTAACTCAACATGCTCATGACAAGTAACAGATTTAGATTCAGATGCAGACTTATCCCTATCTTTATACATTACTTTCTAATTAAATATGACATCTCTACTTCTGATTATTTTACAATTTTTATTATCCCAAAACGGATAACCAAATTGATCAATACCATACCTAATAAAAGTTCATTTAACAGATTTCGTATCAAGTTTACTTCTATCAGCAGAATCTATATGCACATATGAAACACAACCAAATATCTTCAAAAAAGAAAGATTTACCTCTTTACCGCTCCAAGCTTCTTATGGTAACTCTCAATCCAATGGAATAGATGGAGCACGATTAATTAGATATGTTGTAGGGTTAATCGTGATCCGCCCAAAACATCTTTGGTAATCCCAAGATGTACCCTCATACTTCTAGCACGCTCATCCAGAGTTCTATTCATGCTTTTGCAACACCATTCTATTGAGGTGTCTTTCAACAATCTTCTTGAGTCTAATTCCACTTTCTACACAATATTTCTTGAACTCATTGTCTTCATATTCCCTTCCATTATCTGATCTCAAGCACTTAATTTTCAGATCTGTTTCAGTCTCCACCAAGGCTTTCCACTTCTTAAAAGTAGTATAAACTTCAGATTTATATTTTAAAAAATAAACCCATACCTTTCTCATTGAGTAGTCGATAAAGGTAACATAGTATGATGATCCTCTAAGAGATGAAACTAGTGCAGGTCCCCACACATCTATATGAACCAACTCTAACTTTTCTGACTTCGGTTTCCTACCATCCTTTGAAAAATTGACCATATACCGAAGATGCAATCCTCACAAAAGTCAATGTCCATCGATTTCAAATCTGACAGTTTCTCCTTAGATGAAAGTACCTTCATCCCTTTTTGACTCATATGGCCAAGCCTTTGGTGCCACAGATTTGAGTCTTCCTTCTCACCAGCAACTGTTATTGCATCCCTATTGTACGTAGTCATGTAAAAGGTGCCTTCTTTTTTACCACGAGCAACAACCATGGCTCCTTTGGTGATTTTTCACAAACCACCCATAAAGGTTACAACATGACCTTCATCATCAAGTTGTCCAATAGAAATCAAGTTTCTTTTCAAACCAGGCACATGTCTGACATTCTGTATCTTCCAAACAGAACTGTTTGGCAACCTGATTGTTACATCCCTTTTACCGACAATCTTCAAAGGTTCATCATCAGCCAGATAAACCTTTCTAAAATCACCACCAATGTAATTGTCCATGATTTCCCTCTGTGAAATAGAATGGAATGATGCCCCAGAATCTAAAATCCAAGATTCAAGAGGGAGGTCAATACTCAAGATCAAAGCATCATAAATCTCCTCCACTGCAATATTAGCAGACTTTTGATTTTGATCAACTTTGTTCTTCAATGTCAAGAAATTTCTTTTTAGATGTCCCTTCTTTCCACAGCCCAAAGAACTCCGTCCCTCTCCAGTTCTTGACTTACTTCTATGTTTGGATTTTGATCTATTGTAGTTCGGGTTTCTTACTACTGATCTTCCTCTAGCTTCTGTATTCAAGACATAACTTTAAATCTCGAATATCATTGTAATTTAACTTTTCTTTTTCTGAAGAATTACTTACTGTCATTACAGTACCATTCTAACTTTCTAGCAAACTAGATGTAAGAATCAAAGCCCTAACCTCATCATCAAATTTGATAGATACAGAACTCAATTGTGTTATCATAATATTGAATTCATTCAGATGGTCAGCTACCGAAACACCTTCTGTCATCCTCAGATTAAACAATCTATGTATAAAATAAACTTCATTTGAGGTAGAGGGTTTTTCGTACATATTTGAGAATGCCGCCATGAGACCCACTATAATATTCTCATTCACTATGTTAAACACAATGTTACATGACAACGTTAGCCGAATAACACCTAGCGCTTGGCGATCAAAAAGAGTCCACTCATCATCCTTCAACTTTCCTGGTTTTGTCCCTGAAATGGGCTCATACAATTTTTTTTAATACTGATATAGTCTTCAATCAAGACCTTCTAAAATTCAAATATGTGAAATTGAATTTATCAATTCTAACATTGTCGTCTGTAGCCATTGCTCCTACTCGAACCAATGCCCTGTTACTTGTTGTTAGGAATTGACCCTTCCTAACCAAAAAGAGACGCTCCCTTATTTATTTATAAGTATAGAATTAGGGTTATACAAAAGTAACATGGGAATTACGAAAGTACCCAAAAAAATTTGGGCAGGGGGGTAAACCTCCCTGGGCCCTCCTCTCCCTTGGGGGGAGGCCCCCCCATTAGACCAAGTGTTTAAGTGAACAGAAGGGTTAAGTAAATCAGACTTATCAGGTCCACCAACCCAACAGATAGAATAATTCAATTTCTATTTTTAGATGGAGATTTTTTAATTGGCAAGGCATTTTTAAAATAAGAAGAAAATAGACCTTTTCTTCAAGTTGAATCATATATTGCTCTTAAAATGCATAAAATCTTAGTACTAAAATATGCATCTCAAAAATATAAATTTAGTTTTAACCCTGTTAAAATTACATAACCAAATTTATTAACACAAATTGAACCTCTCTACATAGCCCAGCGTGGTAATCTTAAAACAATTGATGACGATGGCAACAACTATTTGAAGATGAAATTAGTAATGAAAATAACACTATAACTGATAGTGAATATGAAAGTGATAGTGAAGAAGAAGAAGATGAACAATGGATCAATGATATCACAAATCACTATCAAGGCAAAACAAGGAAAACAAAGAAAAGATATTCTAAGTTTACATAGTATTAAGAAAACGCTAGAAAATAATTTTAGTGACAACCCACTAAAATTATAGAAAAAAGACAAGCCTTCAGCAACAATAGTGCTTGAGGATCCAACTATGTAGTCAATATAAAACACATTAGACATAGTCTTCAAATGATTAAGGAATTCGAAAAACAAAGTCTCGACTTATTAAAACAAGGGTTAATATGATCAAGTAAAAGTTATTATTCTAGTCCTGCATTTATAATAACGAATCATGCGTAAAAAATTAAGAGGAAAAACTTGTATGGTAATAGATTATAGAGATTTAAACAAAAGATCATAAAATATGGTTATAAATTGCCTAACAAAGACATTTTAATTAACAAAATTCAATTAGCCAATTTCTTTTCTAAATTTGATTTAAAAAGTGGTTGGCAAATTCGAATGGAAGAAAATTCTAATCCTCTTACTGCTTATAGGGCTATTATGAGTGGTTGATTTTACCATTCGGTTTAAAGCAAGCTCCACCTCTATTCCAAACAAGAATAGATAATATTTTTTGAAAACATAGAGAATATTGTATAGTATATGTAGATGACATTTTAGTTTTCTCTAAAACTAAAGAGGAACATCAAAATCATCTCAAAATAATAGCTCAAAAATTCATAGATCATGGATTAGTGCTATTTGAAAAGAAAATTGAATGGGAAAAGAATTTCATAAAATTTTTGGGATTTGTAATTGATGACAACCAAAAAAGTTGTGCTACAAGATCATATTTCTAAAAAGTCATAGAGTTTCCTGAAGAAATAGGAGATATCAAACAATTTCAATGATTGCTGGGAATAATTAACTATGCTAGAAAGCTTATTCCAAACTTATCTAAATTAGTAAACCCATTAAGCAAAAAGCTTGGAAAAGGAAATTGGAGTTGGAATCAAGAAAATACTAATAATGTATCTAATATCAAGAAGATAATAAAAAAAATCTTCCTAAATTGAGTCTGCCTGATCAAGGAGATAAATTAATTTTAGAAGCAGAGGCCTATGAGAATAATTAGGGAGCAATATTAAAATCAATACCTTCTAATAAATCTGAAGAACAGATATGTGGATATTGGAATGGTAGTTTCAAAGATGCTAAAACAAGATACCACAAAAATGAAAAAGAATTTATTGCTATAAAAAAAATGGTATAAAATCTTTTTATATTTTCTTAGTCTCTAAACATTTCATTATCAGAACAGATAATAAGTGTTTTATAGCTTTTTTGAAAAAAGATTTTAGAGATATAAGTCAAAGCAAATTACACAGATGGCATCAGTGGTTTCATTACTTTAGTACTGATGTTGAATATATTTCTTCTAAGAAAAATTCCATTGCAGATTCTCTAACGAGGGAATTAAGTTTTATGAGTATTATAATGCAAGAAATCACAACTTCAACTAACAAAGGGAAAAGACTCATGGTATTTTGTTTGAACTACAACAACCCAAGTCATAAAGCTGAAAATTGTTAGTGGAAAGATTCAAAAAATGCTTATGCTAACAAAGCGCATACGGCTGAAACCGCAACAGTAAAAAGAAGAAATCCAAATTTTAAATCAAAAAATTCAAAGAGATTCTTAAAAGGAGAATCATCAAAGGAGCGAAAGGGTGAGTTAACCCCCGAACATACTGAACTCGAAGACATAGATATAGCAAAAATCCATGCTATAGTTGAAAAATCGTTTTATAACCCTGGACTAGCACTAGAAGGTAGCAAGCTTTTCAAGGAATTTTGGTTTTCTCTATGCAACAATAAACGAAAATATATGCGTAGAATTATCAATGCTCTTATTGATTATGTTGGGTTTCCAGATAAAGAACATAACATCATCTGCAATGATGAAAATATAATGGAAGAAAGAGAAAAAAGAATTTTTTGTTTTAAAAGATGTAAAAACTTTTTTTTTTTTCCCCAAAAGAGTTGGCTAAAAAATTAAACAAGTTGCCAAAAAACAAGATGAACACGAAAAAAATACTTGCCATCTTTAGCAGAATCCTTACACTGAGATTATCATTGGCCAAGTCTTAAGTTATCCGTGTATAAATTTAATACGCACTGGATTGAATTGGAATTGTTTATTTTGTGGAAATTGATACAGAAGATTTTTTTAACTCTTAAACAAATTTCCAGCAATAGTTAAATATGCTATTACAATTATGGGAGCAAGCCCCATGCTTATCATGGTACAAATCGTGTCCACTTTGGCTGAAAAAACTAAAACTCAGTTTTATCAACCATATCAGATCTGGTATTTGTACCCAGTAGCCTATCAAAATCCTTTTTACTATGTACCTAGTAACCGATCAAAATCATTGATAAAATTGATAGGCTCTTATTTTTTCATAATACATTGGAAATGCTTCTCGAACATTCAAAACCAGCAATCTACTATGATGGAAAGAGAGTTGTGGTGGTAAGAAGCGAAAAAGCTTTCATTGAGCCATCCAAGCTAGAAGAAAATAACATAAAGGAAATAGTCAAGATGCTTCAAAAAGAAATAATTGAAACACGAAACATCTCTATGGCTATTTGGGAACTCTACAAAATCAAGAGAAGAGCCCAAATTCACTATGAATCAATGCAAGACATGGACCTCTGCATTTCTAAAAAATAAGCAGAAGTTCGCATGACAAATCAAACCAAAAAAGGCAAGAATCCTTCAAACAAGTCAAATAGAAGACAAAGCCAAGCAAGGCTCATATGATAGAAGAAGCCAAAACTGAAGAAGCCAAGCAAAAAGCTCACATGACAGACACATCTAAAGAGACACAACAAAGTGGATCACATGGTAAATGAAGACAAAAGAGTCACATGCTGAATAAAACCAAAGGGGTACAGATAGCGTTTCAATAAATCATAATGTAAAAGATTTCTTATCTTGTAACAAGAACCTTATCTTTTAATTTTATGCATTTCAATTCCGAAGTTAAAGTCCACTCTTTGCCTATAAAAGGGTGTGGGGTGTGGTTGCGTCTTGTAGAAGTAAAGCCAAGAAGCAGAGTCTTATAAGTGAGCAAAAATATTCTCTTTATCTTTCTTGTGATTTTTGTAGCTTTTCAAGTATTCAATAAAAGTTTTCCATTTCCATATACACTTTGTCTACTGTCTTTAATTTTCTGGAGGTCTGAGAGTAGTCATACAAGCAGAAATAATATTCACTAAGAGTGAGTTTCACGCCCCACTTTTTAATTACCCAAATAACATTACCAAATCATTATTATAAACAATTTCAGAGATAGCAAGTAGAAGTCCAATATCTTAGTAAATATAAGCAAAAGAAGATTCTCTTAATCGTATTGCATATATGTTTGTGTAGTCATATCAAGCATTAGTGCTTAGTTGATATACTTTTTGAATGCCGGTGGATAAAAGTTTTTTTGCTTAAGTTGGGATGATTTGATTAATGTACATATGAACTCGTTTTTTCAAGTAGCACATATTTAAAACACTTTTCAAAACGAACATGAAATCAAAACGTTCCAAATTTTGTGAAATTAGTCTATACTTGTGTGTCTCACATAGTAATGTTAACATAATAATCAGAATAAGAGCATATAACATACATAAAAATCACAGCATAATTAGTAGAGACCGATCTTTGATAGGGTGAGTGGAGTACTCAATTCATGACATTCCCCTCTCATACCTAAGTTCCCGAACCAAGACACTTCAGTTATGACGGACAAGCGGCATTTGGCATGAGTCACGATGTAGACACCCCATTTTTGACCAACCTTAAGACTCAGACGTCACCGATTGAGCGCTTGGTGATGTTGCACATCGTGCTCGTTCAGAGGTTTCAGAGTCTCGGCTGCGAGCCATGCTTCCGGACTTCCGGACTCTTTCATGCTTTGTCTCGCTTATAACCAAGCTCGCTTTTCCCTGCTTTCTTCCGTAAGGGAGGGAGAGGTCTCGTAGATCATCTCTCAGTGGCCGTAGGCTACGTTTCGTGGTCGTAGGCCATTTTGCCCGTTTGGAGTCCGGTTTTCGATTTTTCGGAGCTGTTGGCCGTGTGCCTCGGTTCGGGACGCCTAACCATCTCCATTTGCTCCAGTTTTTGGCATACATCTTATTTACTCCCTTTTGAGGGACACTGAGGTCCGAGAGACCAACTTCGTGGTCGAACACCACTTCTAGTGCCTAACAGTCAGTTTTCGAGGCCTAGGGCTGCGCGTTTCGGCCCCCAAACCTTCATCTTGCATCGGTTTGAGTTCATTTTTGGCAGAGACCTCTGTTTCATTGTTAGGAAGGTCGTAGAAGGGTGGGAGGCCAGTAATTTCTCTAACAACCAATTTTATTCCTCCATTGCCCTCCGTAACCTGTTTTTCTCACTTGAAAGCCAATGTTGACCACCCTAAGGCCATTTTTTCTAACCCTAAACCACATATTTGTGTTGTAGACACCTGGGTGGCCACCAATATCACATGGCCAGCCAGTAATTGTGTTTGACCCTTGAACCCTCCTAAAAGTGGCCTTTTCTCTCTCCCGGTTCACTGCCTCCGCTTTTTACCACATAGTCAGGTTGAGCACACATGGAAGGCCACCAATATGTGGTGGCCGCCACTAATCTAACTTGAACCTTGACCCTTGGCCGACCGCCATAGGGAGGGCCGGCCACCTACAACCTAAATACCAGGCCGACCTGCATCCTCTCTGTTGGTACATTACAAATATACATTTTGTTTCCCCCCAGATTGTGTATCCTGGTCAGCACTTTGGGGAAATTGAATTCATTTCCTTTTCTCCCCCCTCTTTTGCTTACATAACCACAGCTCCAGCTACATTTGAAGGGGTTAGAAATTTTGGTTTAAGCCTCTTGCATTGCATCTCTCTCTCTCTATATTCCAACCATCAAAACCCTAAGTTTCCTACACCATTTCTACACTACCTCATAGCACAAGGCCTCCATACTCCATTCCAACAACTTGGAGCTGTTTTTCAGAGCTTAGGAGCACCCAAACTTGGTCCAAAGGCTGTCAAAGAATTGGTCTACGAGGGTAAGCACATTTCTCCTCTTTTCTTGCCTTGTTTTGCTCAATATATTAGCCCCTCTTGCTTGCATTTTTGGGCTCCGACCCTAACTAAAAATAGCATTATTTTGATCTCTTTTTCATGTTTGTTTTAGAGTCCTTCCCTGTTTAAGGTCCCTAGGAACCACTTGCTTCTTTACCTCTCTTGTATACCTCTTTCTTGCATAGTATTTTAGGCCTATTTATAAACTGTTTTGAGCTCTGTCATAAACTAAAAAGTAGCTTATTTTGAGCCCTTATTCAACATTGTTGAAGGGTTCATCACTGTTTGAGGCCTCCATCTGTTACTTGCCTTTATATCCCTCTTTTGGCCTTATTTTTGCATGATTTGTTTGCCCCTTGTGCTTGTATTTTTGGGCTTTGTTCTGAACTCTAAATAGCCTTATTTTGATCCATTCTTCATGTTTTATCAAGGGTCTTTTGTTGTTGGAGGCTTCCTTCTTGCTCTTTGTGTTTAAACCTCCTTTTTGGCCTTATCTTGCTTAGTATTTTAGGCTTGCTTGTGCACTATTTTGGGTTTGGTCATCAACTGTAAAATGTCATTTCAACATTGATGAAGGTCCCTCCTCTGTTTGAGGCCAAAAACCATCACTTGCTTCTTTGTCCCCCTTTTGGCCCATTTTTTGCATGATAGTTTAGCCATACTTGTGTTTGTTTTCGTGGCTTGTTGTAAACTAAAGTGATTCATTTTGTGCCCCTCTTCAACTTTGTTGAAGGGCTCTTGGCCATTCATGGCCAGAAGCTGCCACTTGCTTCTTTATCTCTCTTTCGGGGCCATTTTTGCATGTTGGTTTAGCCCTATTTGTGTTCACTGTTTGGCCTTGCTTAAAACTGTAAATATGCTTGTTTTGGGACTGTCTTGATTCTGTCTTCATACTTCACGTTCAAATAATGCATGCATTGCATAGCCATAGGTCATTCCATATACCTAATTTGATGTTTCGGGATTCATTTCATGCATCGGGTGCCATTTTGCCATGCTTCGGAGCTGTTTTGCATCACTTTTTGCTACTGAAATTTGTATGCTAGTATGCCATATTCCATGCCTTGCCATGCTTTGGTAGAGTGGCATTCGTGCCCTAGGTTCGGTCCTCGGTTTGCGTGCACATGTGCACGCATCTCGAGTGTCTCATTTTTATCTAATGGCCTCTTATGTGAGTGTGGCTGAGGTCCACTCATGTTGGTGTAAGTCCATTATGCATTGTGTAGGTCATTTCATTTCATAGCACTGTGTATGCTAGGTTGTATGTTAGCGCATCGTGTATGCCTTGTTACCTCGTGCATCGTGTATGCCATTTCATAGCATTGTGCATATTAGGTTGTATATTAGTTGCATCCATGCATGTCATGCATATTGCATTGTGTTCGGGATAGGAGTTAGCCCGAGCATGAGAAACGAGAGACGTTTCGTACTCCGAGTGACGGAACGTGTCTCAATTCCCAGTCACCAACACTCCGGATTATCCATGATGGAGTCTTGGTCTTGTTGTGTTTATATGTGCATTCATTCCATATCGAGTTGTGCCATTCGAATCCTCGACCATCATGCATCGAGATGCGTGATTGGTGGCACGAGGATCGAGGTATGCATACATATGTGAAAATACATTGCCATGCCCCTTTTCTGCTCTCTGTTGCAGCAAATCAAGAATCAGCAACCTTTCGGAGCTTGGCGCGCTTTCCAAGAAACAATTGCAAATAGAGGCTAACTGGGACATCGCCATGGATTTCCGCGCAAGGCAACCCGGACATGCATCATTCATCATCTGGAGAAGAGTCAAGGCAGTCCCTGGCTTGCATGCCAATTTAATGCTTTCCTGGTTAAATTTGTTAATTAATTAGGATTTTTGTACTTATTCGGACTGTATTTATTCAGGACTGTATATTATTCTTTTGAACCCTCTGCGCGAGGGCAATGTTGTAATAAGTGTGCGTGAGTGTGATGTATGTCTTCCAACCCCACGTCTTTCTTCCATTTTATTTACCAGCTTACGATGGTTAGATTAGGGCATGTTTCAATTAGCATACAGTATGATAGCATGTTTGCATTCATTCATCTATTTTGCATGCACCGGGCTCGGCATATCATACTAACTGCATTTGTATTTCAATTTTAAGTTGGATACTTGATAGCTGTTGCATCTCATATGCCATGTTTAGAATAGCCGAGCCTGCTATAGTTGCATTTTTGCATGTATTGCATTAGGTATTTCTGTATACTTAGGATCATGCATGGATTTCTAATCATTGCTTTTGGCTTGGAGTACTCGGTGAGTTTTATGCTTTAGCATCCTTGCATGCGTGTGAGTGACTGTCATGAATAGCATGCTTACCATGAGGCTAACTGCTTATGTGATATAACTGCTTGAATGTCTATGGGTGAAGGTTGGGTTGTTTAGATTGGAACAAATCATCAACTGTTTGTTTTAAGCCCACTAGATAGTGGCAAAAACATGTTTTCTAAGCCCACCCGAGGGTGGCAAATCCATCGCCTTAGCCTACTCGGGTAGCACCATCAAACCATTTTCAAACAAACAAACATGAAATGTTTTGTTCCAATTCAGCAACCCATTTATACTTGTATGTTGTGCGCATCACATAGTAAATCTAGGCTAATAACAGAAATAAGAGCACACAAAGTTTTCAAAACTAGATATCATGGTCAGTAGAGGCCGATCTTTGATCGGGCGAAGGGTACTCACGGCGACCTTCCAATCGTATCCAAGTTCCCAAGCCGAGGCAACTTTGGTGATGACGGACACGTGGCCTCGCAAACGAGTCAGGGTTTCCTAAATTTCCCAAAAATAAAATATTTAGGTGGCGACTCTGTATCTGGCAAAGCAATCCATGTTTGGCACTTCTTTCAAAAATCTGTTTTCTCAAAACGATTTGCCGGATTTGGACTCTTTGGTTCAGATTTAACCGTGATTTAATCGAGTCGATCAGAGCGAGGTCCCCCCGCGGACCTATCTACACACGAGTTTCCTAAATTTCCTAAAATGTTTAAGTGGCCACTCTGAAATCTGGCAATGCGGTCCATTTTTAGCATTTTTGATTAAAAATCAATTTTTCAAAGATTTGTCAGATTTGGACTCTTTGTATTTTCACTATTTCATATTGCCCTTGTGAAATCAGATTCAGAACCACGGGAGTCCGAACTATAGGGTTATTGTATCCGAGGAGACTAAATTCTTCCGAGGAGCACGAAAAGCAAGCTGCAATAACATTACCGCAAAAATACATAATATTATCATAAAATGTGTAACTTCTCTACTTTTTTGCACATTTTTTTACAAAAAGTTAAAAAGCTAACTAAAACGAGCACTTTCAAACACCCTCTAATTAGTTAGGAAATCTTATGATTCTTATGATTGTTAAATTAATAATAATTATGATTGCTAAAATTTTATTTCAGTTGACTTAGCACTGTTCAATTATTAATTATGATTATACAATTCACCATTCGATAAAAATTTCAATTAAAATTATTTTATTCATACTGTTGAATCTAAAGTAAGTGAATTGTATTATTTAACTCTATTTGTGAATTGTATTATTCAACTCTATTTGTATAATACATAAACCAACGTCATTTTTGCAAAATTAAACCAAAAAAAAAAAAAATCAATTAGTTATGTAGTTTTATGTATACATAAATAAATTTTTGTTTTATTCATATTTAGGGCAAATTACTTTTTTCACCTCTATAATTTAATCTAAATTTATTTTGGTCCCTATTTTTTTATTGTTTTAATTTGAACAATTTAATCCATACACTTTAAGTCCAATTTCAAACTAGCCCGTTTGTCCAAATTTCTATTATTTTTTTCTACATGTACACCTCAAGAGATTGAAAAATATTCCAAAATCATTAATTTTAACATCTAATCTACATAGAAGGACCAAAGTGAAACCAGACTTAAATTGTTTATAGACTAGTTGTTCAAATTATAATAGGATCTCAAAATGAAATTTGAATTAAACTACTGAAGTTAAAAATGTAATTTACCCCAATATTTAATTTAAAATTCTGCGTGTATATTTTGTATATATATGTGTTAGAAATGGGCGCCCATGTGGCATGACCATTTAACATTTTGAACCTGATCCAAATGGGTTTTTGAATTTGAATTCAAACCTATTTGGATAACTACTCTGGATATATATCTATCATATCCTAATATGGATAGATGATAGAGATATATGATATTATCTCTAGTAACTTATATGGATAAAGGAGATAATTAGATTATATATCTTATATATGGGATATGGGTGATTAAGAGATATACAACGGATCATCTATGTTTTCCCACATATTTCTCCCATATCGCTCTCTCCCATAAACAATCAATAAGCTATTTGCACTGTGATTTGTGTGGGTGATATTCACCATTGTAATATCACCCCACTACTGGGTTGATTGACCAGATTCAGGAAGCACTGATTTACCCAGGAGATCCATCAGAATTCAGAATATTTCAGAAATGTATGACCTTAAATATTTTTCATCCGCTCCGTTTTTTTTTACTACTTTTTGTTTTACATTGGTATCAGAGCCTTAAATATGGGTATTTTCGTGCTTATTTTTATGCATTAAAATATGTATATATTTTTTATATAAATATATATACATGATATATGTATGAATATTAATGGAGGAGGAAGATGAAGTGCACGGTTTTTCGCATTTTAACTCCATTAGATTGAGAGAGTGATATACCTCATTTTTATGTTCTTTAAATGTCATTTTTAATGCCATAAATGTTTTTATTGTGAAAAATGGAGTCCGACAGTACAAAAATCGGACCAGAAAACACCCGGGAAGGCGGCGCGTGTGACTCACGCGCTGTGTGACGCCGCCCAGCAGCGCCACGCGCCACCACGCGCCCTCACGCGCTGGCACGCGCTGTCACGCGCTAGGCGCGATTCGCACGCGCTCCCACGCGCGAGCCGTCCCCCCTTCCACGCTGCTGTTAAGCCGCGCCGCCACGCCACGCGTCGCAACCACGCGCCATGCGCCACGCGCGCCGGGTTGAGCCGCTTACTGAGTCATGCGATGAGCGGCGAGCCGAGCCGAGCCGTTTTTCCGCGCTGGCTTGGCTCTAAGGCTCTGTTTGTTTGTTTTTAATTCTGAATTGCGTTAATTGGCCATAATTTATTCGTTATAGCTTTGTTTTAAGCATGGTTGGTACCATCAGACTCAGAATTAAATTTTGTATCTTCTGTAAAATGTTGAAAATTTTACGAAAATAAAAAATATTTTTTATGTGTTAATAATTCATTTTTTATGCTTTAAAATGATTCTGGTATTGCATAAATAATTTTCTGGGATTGAATTTTTTATTGTGGACTTCTGAAATGTTTTACTATTTACTGGGAATATTTTTTCTGTTTATCAGTTTCTAGATTTTTTATTTCTAATTTTATGTGTGTTTATTAGTTATTTAAAATTCCAGAATATTTCAGAAAAAAATTTCAGAAAATTTCAGAATGATGTACATTTTTAATTATGACATAATCTGAATATTGTCTCAGTTTATCAATTTCTGGATTTTTTTGTTTCTAATTTTATTTGTGTTTATTAGTTATTTAAAATTTCAGAAAATTCCAGAAAATTTCAAAATGATGTACACTTTAATTATGGCATAATCTAAATATTGAATACAACATATTTTTTAGATTTTTAATATGTTGAAATTAGAGGAGCATGATTATTTATTTATTTATTTATTAGAATTCCATTATTAAATGAATATAGCATGAGTTATTTGTAAAATTACATTAAGATGCTATTGTATGGAATTTATCATGCTTTGTATATGCCATAGTCAGTGGGAGGTTATTCGGTTGAGAGAAATCTTTGTAGATTAACTCCCGAAAACCAATATTTTGTGCATAAATTAAATTAAATTTTGGATAATTGTCACATGTGGCGCAAGAGATGATTACGAGCATAGTGGATTTTCGATCTTGCGACTTGTGTAGTATTGTCACTATTTAATTTAGATTTTTGCGGCAAAATTATATTATGCTAATCAAATTAATCCTAATGCGAATTTCTCTCTAAATTAATTCAGCTTATGGAAGTTAATTTGGTTGACCTAGACTTAGTAGAGATGTTCAAATGTGAACAAACTAATCCCATTCTTTAGATGAGCAAAAGTCTTGGAGACTTTAGGTCAAACCTTAATTGGCCAAAGTAAGGAAACATGACTCAAAGTCGCCGTGGTTTTGTTGCCTTGTTTGGCACAATAAAACTAATGTGTGCGCTATAGTTAGCGGCATGCTACGTAGTTTTGGTTGGCGAGTTTTGGAGTTATGAAATTAGTAAGCCCTCAATAGATCTGTCTATGATCTTGACTATTGAGCTGCGCGGTTTGACTTTGTAATTTGACTTGTAAATAATGTTACATCATTGGATGAAGTAACATTCAAGAGTCACGTCATCCAAGAAATGCGAGCTTAAATAAATTAGTCATTAAGTGTAAGACGAGTAGCCAGTATGAGCAGTGTTTTGCTCTCTACCCAATTATTGGGAGTGGATAGAGCAAAATTTCATGCACTATTATAGTGTGCATTGAAATATCACATGAAGTTAAAAGATTAGCGCTTAGAAGCTGCAAAATCTATTAACACTAAGTGAAAAGAATAGCGCTTAGTGGCTGCAAAATCTATAAGCATTGCCAACTTGTCTAAATCAGGACACTTACTGTTTCCACACTTAGGTGTGAGACATGAGGAGGGGCTTCTTTGTATGATTCCTTAGCTAGGCTAACGAATAACATTTACCACTAAGCGCAAACGTTGCAGCATAGTAATGAAAAGGTCAAAGCCGACAAGGTTGTTATGACTCTAAGAATTTGACGATCGCTGAGAGCATTGTGTTGAATTAGACTCTTTAGCCTAATTCCGCTTAAGTTACTTCAAGAGTCACAAAGATTGATAGCTTATTCTCTCCTTCTTGTGGATAGTAGAATTAATTGCAAGTAACTATGAAGCGAGAAATAGATATGGCAAGAGGAGTATCGTCATTTTTCAACTAGATGCATTAAAGTGTATGGAGAATAAAATTGACTTGAAGGTGCAGGGGATTAGCACTTACTAGTTAAATTTGCGATTTAGGCGCACTTGAAATCTCCATGACATCCTTTTATGATCTAGTAAATATGAGTTAGTTGTGAGTCATTACCTAGTTGGGCCTAAACCTTTAAAACTTGTCTTCGAGAACTCACACATAAAGATGATTGGAATTAGTTTATGACATTGGTCATGAACCGGTGGCTTATTATACTTAATCACATTAATGAGATGATGACACGATGGTTTGAGTAGGCCTTCTCGGGCCCACTCGCTTATGACATCATGTTCTCATGTGAATGTGTAACTTTGTTCGCAATGGTTGCGCACAAGTAAGTAGGAAAGCCATAGAAGGTCATTTGTATTGGCGTATTTAGTCCACTATGATTTTTGTGACTAGATATGTGTAAGGGTATAATAGCTAAGCCTCAATCTCGACACATTTATAGATTACGATACGCATCTGAGTCAAGACTATTTGATCTCCCATAAGTCAAAAGTTTTGAGATGATTTTTGACATTGCACATATGAGGTTGAGATCAATTAGATAACAGCTTTTGTGCTTTTAGTTTTGACCAAGGTGGCGAGTATCTATTTGAGTTATTTTAGAGAACTCTGTGAAGAGAAATGGATGCTTAGAAAATTGATTATTCCTAATACTCAACAACACAATGGTGTAGTAGAGATAAGGAATTAAATATTGTTAATGTTAGGTGGATAATGGCGCAAAATGTTTCCCAATTAGGAATTGCACTAGTTTGCTGCCTATATCCCTAACTAAATGCCCTCCATATCAGATTTTACACTCCATTTGAGTAATGGATTGGCGGAGAGCCATCTATGGGCGATCTCAGAATCAAGTACTTATCTTTATTTTACTTCTCATAAGATTACGAAGTTAAGACCTAGGGTTCTATAGCGCATTATTGTATGCTGTCTTGTGAACACATAGGGTCACGTGGTGCATTATTGTATGCTGTCATGTGCACCCTCCGGGTCATGTGTACCCTCCGGGTCATGTGCATATAGGTAAGCAGCTTTGTGGGAGTGTAACTAAGTCACATAAAGTTTTCTTAGTAAAGGTGACGTGTATAGAGTTTTGGAACTCTATAAGATAGAGAATTCTAAGCATAGCGCTTTTATGTAGCCTAGTTGAGAATGGAAAGAAATTTCCAATATCCTAGGGGCAGCGGGAGTGATATGCCTACTAATGGATTAATCCATTAAGAGGAGAATACTCTACATTCTTAATTGCGTGGTAGCGAATGTGAAAATTTTCCATGTCATCACTGGGTGATTGAGAGGAAAACATTCATGATTGCTCCGCAAGATGATAAAGAGCCTAGGATAATGCCAAAGGCTCTAGTCTCCTGTTTTTTAGAAAGTGGATTAATGTTGCACAGTTTAAGACAAAGTCTTTAAGGATTAACCATTTCTATAATTTGGTTGACTTTCCATTATGACGCGAAACTGTTCTAAAGTTATGCGTAATTTGGATAATCATTGTTGAGGCATAAGGCTCGCTAGACACTGAAAAGTTGCACCATTGAGGAAAGTGTAGACCATGAGAAGACTTCCTCTCTGGGGAGTGAGGTTATTTTGACTTCCTCCTAGGGAGTGAGGTTATTTTGACTTAGGCTATGATTGACATAAGTTCGGAACATTAATTTGTGGACATTGTGACCCAACTTCTCGTTGGAGAATTGGATAAGTAGATCCATAGGGATTTACCTTCTGTTTTTATGGTGAAAAGTTAGGAGCGCAAAAAGGTTGCTAGTTCCAATAAATCTTTTACAGCCTAAAACAGTTATCCAAATAGTGGTTCTTAGATTTCGTCAAGCCATGATAGGCAAACGATAATCGATGAAGACCACTGAGGCATGATCAATGGTCCAAAAGAAGTTTTTCCTTACTTAGTCATTATAAGCCAGGAATTTATAGAGTTGTCGCCACCTAGGATGGGCAGTCCTCTATTTTAGATATGATGGACATGGGTGATGTAATTTATATGCTCGGATATACGATCCTTAGGGATTGTTTTAGGAGAATTCATGTTTTGTCTTCGATGACTTACATAAGGAATATCCTAAAACGATTCTAGATGCAAAATCGCAAACCCATTGACTTACCTATCGGTAAAAGCTAGAGCCTTAGCTATTGAGTGAATCCTCGGATTGTTTTTAAGATAAACAAATGACCTATATTCCTTGATCTTTTCTTTGTCGTGGGAGCCTAAAGTACGCTATGTGGGCGTATTCGGCATGATAAGTGTTATCTTTGGTAAATGGTCAACTGAGTTGTTTAGACATTGACCTTGCTTATTAGACTGTGGATAAAATGCTTTACTAGTAGTATATTAATTTGCTCCTTGTAAGATTCAATGCGCTAGTTGGGCGCATTTGCGCTAGTTGGGCGCATCAAGAATGAACGCAAATTGGTCACCAAAACATCTTTAGAGAGGTAATTGCGCAATAGGTAGTGATCTTGAACCACTTCATGTGAAGCGCAAATGGTGGATTTCGTTGTATATGCTTATCGCAAGAGGTGCTGATAAGGCTTATGCTTGGAATCTATAATTGCGTAGACTGTGGTTGTTTTTTTGAAAAATCGATCACTTATTTGTTATGAGATGATGGGATGTTGACACTATTATGATTTGTGTCATAATGATTAGCAGATGATGATGTCAGCAGGCAAGATTGGCTCACTCACATGAGCAATCGCCCTTGGCGCTTGGGAGCGAGCAAGGATGAGACTAGTGGTTTATTTTTGTTTGGAACCAAGAGAGACTGAAATTAACCACTACGCATGTCGCCTTGGTTACAACCAAGATGAGGTCGTGTTAAGGACCAAACATGGATGTTAGTACCCACTTTCCATGTTGTGCCTGTTATGATTAGCCAGATGCAAGATCTCATTTAGCGCCTAGAAGGCGAGCAAATAGAGAATTCGGGTTAAGCGCTAGAAAGTGACTAGACTAATATCTGTACGGTGTATCGAGTATGACGTCACTCTTTTGGAAGAGTTACTCCACCGTAGCATGTATTCATACTACATGTGCTTGGCGACCAAGTAATGAAGTGAGAGAATGGATCCCTGTTTCCTCACCGTGTGAGTCTTACGTGTCATTATTGATATGACTTTCATTTTTATACCCTTTTGTGACTTTTGACTATGTCATAAGGTAAGGGGTTGATGTTCTGCTACTTTGGTATGTTGCATGCGGTCATGTATGATTCGGCCTTAAGGGACATCACTGGGAAAGCGGTCAATCCTAAACTAAATGGCATGAGGGCAAAGGGAAGATCATCTAGTATTACACCACTGATGTATATTCACTGCCGGCAACTCACATCGCTCTGTATGAAAAGCGGATTGAGTGTGAATATATTGCAAGAATTGAGAGGGTCAAACATACTCTTTTTGAGGGATTAGAGATGTTTTTTGGACCGGTGTAATTAGATGGGTCTGGGGTATATGAGACACTATTTTTGTTCCTTTTGGGTTGATGTCTCTATGCTGGCTCATTTTGAGTTTCTAGTATAGAGCTCCCACATGCAGGTGTTCTCGTGATGCATCGGTGCATTGGCTAGTATGAGATTGTTCTTTTGGGGAGATTGAGATAGAGATGTGGCGTTGTCATGCCAACTCATATGCGAGTGGGAGATGTTAGAAATGGGCGCCCATGTGGCATGACCATTTAACATTTGAACTCGATCCAAATGGGTTTTGAATTTGAATTCAAACCTATTTGGATAACTACTCGATATATATCTATCATATCCTAATATGGATAGATGATAGAGATATATGATATTATCTCTAGTAACTTATATGGATAAAGGAGATAATTAGATTATATATCTTATATATAGGATATGGGTGATTAAGAGATATACAACGATCATCTCTGTTTTCCCACATCTGCTTTCTCCCATATACTGTCTCTCTCCCATAAACAATCAATAAGCTATTTGCACTGTGATTTGTGTGGGTGATATTCACCATTGTAATATCACCCCACTGCTGGGTTGATTGACCAGATTCAGAAGCTTGATTTACCCAGGAGATCCATCAGAGTTCAGAATATTTCAGAAAGGTATGACCTTAAATATTTTTCATCCACTGCGTTTTTTTTTACTACTTTTTGTTTTACAATATGTGTATAAAATTATTATAGAATAAATTACATACACCCCTGAGGATTACTTAAAATACAAATTATCCTTATGGTTTGAAAGATTATAAATATCCTCTTGTCATAATTTTTTATTTAATAGAATCAACTAAAAGATGAAATTTTTAACTACACTCTTATACAATAAAATTACATAAATTATTATTGAAATAAATTTCTAATATCATTAAAAATTGTTAACTGACTTTGATTATTTATTAATAAAACGGGTCATTTGTTATGAAATTAAAATTTTCAAGTGGCGGAATGTAACTTTTATAACTATAAGAGGTAATTTATATTTTAAGCAAATCTAAGTAGGTATATTTGTAATTTATCCACTTATATTTATATATTAGGTTAAATACCATGAATCTTATGATTCACATCCCAATACGATTCATGATTTATTATTTTAACAAAACAATTTATGATTTAAATCGTGATTTGATAATAATGCTAGTTGTTATGTAGAGAAAAATTATTAAATACTCTCGTATGTATTGTTTCAGTAATACTCTCGACCAATAAGAAACTACAACAGACAATCATTTTTTTTATCTCCTAACGTTCTAAAAAATGTGTGTCAACATGTTCCATTCGTAAAAATTTTCACAATTTGATTGATTTGGAACACTAAATAATTTACCAGAATTAACTACAAAATCAATCACTAAAATTAATAACAAACATATACATCCAATAGGAATCTCCATTGAAGAGATTATTATACTCATTATTCCACCCCCAAAAAAAAATTATGATTGATTCTCTATAGTAAAATTATTGCCTTTTCAGCATACACTAATGACATCATATGCACTAAATAAAGCAATAAAATTCACTAAAAAGCAAAGGTGAGAAGCATAGGCAATCACGTAAAAACTTTCCACTGAAGGAAAAAAAAAAATTCTTGGTAAATGCTGTTGCATATGTTAGATATTATAGGACACCATTGTTGTTGATTAATGATTTGGGGAAGGACCAAAGTTATACTAAAAAGTATATTGTGTCTAATCCAAAAGAGAAAGAATCTCGTATTAAGGGCTTAATCAAGGTCTTAATCTGTCCTCTAACCACTAGACCAAAATACTAGGCCCTTGACAAATCGAGGTGAGTATTTGACCTATACCAGATTACAGACTAGGCTTACAGCATCTAGAAGTACGTTTGATAGCTCCATTTGTCTGTACATGCACTAAAATCTAATCAGACAAGGCAACTAATAAGATGTGGGAAGATTATTTCACCTCCGACTAATAAAATTTACGAAGATTGGCCGTATCTATATATTATACGAGGAAAATAGTATTTTTAGTAAAAAATTTTGTAAAAGTTTAAATATTTTATATTAATTTTCTTAATGTTTTAATAAATAATTAAGAAAATTTTTACTGATTAGCTTTTATTTAATAATCTCACATCAAGAAAAGAAAGAAAAATAAGTTGTTTTACTCATATAAAGGGAATCTTATACTCCCGTCCCATTTAATAAGGAGTTTTGTGAGAGTTTCAATATTTCATACTAATTTTCTTAATTTTAAACAATTAAGAAAATTTTCATTGACTAGCTTTTATTTGATAATTCCACATCGAAAAAAGAAGGAAAAAATGAATTATTTTATTTATATAAAGTGAATCTTGTACTCCCATCCCATTTGATATTGTAGTATTGTACATGTTTCAATTCAATATAGTTTAAATTTTAAAAAATTTAATTAATTAATTGTGACCTAACCGACTAGACTAAATCATTTTTTATTTGATTGATTTGTTGGTTTAACCGTGATTTTAATGGTTTTATCAAAATATATTGATTAGATTTGTTTGATTCAAAATAAATTAAAGATTGAAAGACTGAGATTGCTTGATCAAAAATAAATTTTCCGTCCAAATAATTATTAAATTTTATTTTATAATCTCATATCATCAAAAAAAAAAATGGTGAGTTATTTCACTTATATAAAGTGAATCTTAATAGTGTAGTATTGTGTATATTTCAATTCAAGACGGTTTAAATTTTAAAATTAAAATAAAATTTAAAAGTTTTAATTAATTAATTTTTGTATAAATTAGTTGATCATTTGATATAACTGATTAAACTGAACCATTTTGTGTTTGACCGATTCACCAGTTTAATCGTGATTTCTCATACTAATTTTATTAATTTTAAACAATTAAAAAAATTTCATTGGCTAACTTCCATTTAACCATATAAAAATAAAACTTTAATTAGTTTATGATTTATTTTATAATTCCACATCGGAAGAAGAAGAAGAAGAAACAAAGTTTGTTTCACTATCTATCTATATATTACATTAAAAAAAATGAGGCTTTTAGAGAGAAGTCTTCTACGAGTTCCAAACCCTTGTTCAAAAATTATTAAATTTTTTTAATTTTAAACAATTAAGAAAATTCTCGTTGGTTAACTTACATTTACCTTTTATTTTATAATCCCACATCAGAAAAAAAAAAAAAAAAAAAAAAAAAAAAAAGAAGAAGAAGTAAATTGTTTCACTTACATAAAGTGAATCTTATGCTCCTATTTATATAAGTAAAAGGAGATTTTTAGTAAGAAACCATATGATCAATATTTCATACTCATTTTTTTTACTTTCTTAATTTTAAATAATTAAAAAAATCTCTATTGGCTACCCTATATTTAACTTTTATTGTATAATATCACATAGACGTTTTGATTTTAAAAATAATTTTGTATGAGATTTTAAAACTCTCATAATATTTAACTTTAAAATAATTACAATCCCATATCGAAAAAACAAAGAAAAAAAAAAGTGAGTTATTTCACTTATATAAAGTATTACAATCCCACATCAGAAAAAGAAAAGTGAGTTGTTTCACTTATATAAAGTGAATCTTATAAAGGAGATTTTGATGGAGAAACCTTGTAGAAGCTCCAAACTCTCATTCTAAAATTATTGAAATTTCTTAATTTTAAATAATTAAGAAAATTCTCATTAGCTAGCTTCCATTTACTTTTTATTTTACAATCTCAAATCATGACAAAAAGAAAAAAGTGAATTGATTCATTTATATAAAGTGAATCTTATACTCCAATTAATATAAATTATTAAATTTTCTTAATTTTAAACAATTAAGAAAATCATCATTGGTTAACTTCTATTTAATTTTTATTTTACAATCTCACATTGGGGGAAAAAAGGAAAAGGTGAATTATTTCACTTATATAAAGTGAATCTTCTATTCCCATTTATATAAATAAAATAAGATTTTTAGTGAAAAACCTTATAGTCAATACCATTTTTTTTTAATTTTCTTAATTTTAAACAATTAAAAAAATATCCATTGATTAGTTTCCATTCAACTTTTATTTTAAAATCCCACATTAACGTTTTGATTTTAAAAATAATTTTGTATGAGATTTTGAAACTCCCATAATATTTTAACTTTAAAATAATTATAATCCACATCGAGAAAAGAAAGAAAAAGTGAGTTTTTTTACTTATATAAAATGAATCTTATACTCCCATATAGTATTGTGCATGTTTTAGTTTAAGATGGTTTAAATTTTAAAATAAAATTTAAAGGTTTTAATTAATAAATTTTGTTGTAAATTGGTTGGTCTTTTGACCTAACCGATTAGGCTAAATCGTTTTCGGTTTGACTGATTCATTGGTTTAGCCACGGTTTTAACTATTTTATTGAAATATATTGCTGAGATTTGTTTGATTTGAAATAAACTAAGATTGACCTTATTAAAAATTAAACGACTGAGATTGCTTGATTAGAAATGAACTTCCCGTCCAAACAACTATTAACTTTTATTTTACAATCCCACGTCAGGAAAAGAAGAAAAAAATAAGTTGTTTCACTATATAAACATTATGCTCCCATTTAATATTATAGTGTTATGTATATTTCAATTTAAAATAGTTTAAATTTTAAAATTAAAATAAAATTTAAAAATTTTAATTAATTAATATTTGTACAAGTTAGTTGGTCCTTTGACCTAACCGATAGGGTAAACCGTTTTCGGTTTAACTGATTCGCTGGTTTAATTGCGATTTTTAACGGTTTTATCAAAATATATTGGTTAAATTTGTTTGATTCGAAATAAATTAAAGATTGACCTAATTAAAGACTAAACTGTTAAGATTGTTTGATTCGAAGTAAACTTCCCACCCAAACAATTGTTGACTTTTAAACAATTAGGAAAATTCTCATTGACTAACTTTTATTCTATAATCCCACAGTGAAAAAAGAAGAAAAAAGTGAATTGTTTCACTTACATAAAGTGAATCTTATGCTCCCATTTATATAAGCAAAATGAGATTTTTAGTAAGAAACCTTATGATCAATATCTCATACTAATTTTTTTGATTTTTCTTAATTTTAAACCATTAAGAAAATCCTGATTGGCTAGCTTTCATTTAACTTTTATTTTACAATCCAATAAAGAGGTTTTGATTTTAAAAATAATTTTGTATGAGATTTTAAAACTCTCATAATATCTCTCCTTAAAAGTATTTTTTTATAAAATATATAGATATATCGATAATCTCAATGTCACTCTTACTGATCCTTAATACAAAAATTATGAGATAATTATGATAATTTTAAATTTGTATTTAAAACTTATAAATTATGAAATAAATTATTATAATTTTAAATTTATATTGTGTCGATTTTAAATTTAAATCGATAGATGACTTTCCATATTTAGTGACAATTTAAATTTTAATAAAATAAAATAAAATTTAAAAGTTTTAATTAATTAATTTTTGTGTAAGCTAGTTGGTCTTTTGACCTAACTGATTAAGCTAAACTATTTTTGATTTAAATGATTTGCTAGTTTAATTACGATTTTAGCGATTTTACATGTTACAATGATTCTTTCTTATTTATTAAGTTTTTAAAATTTCTAGCAGTAGAACAGAATGACCTCCTCTTGCAATACTATGTTAATAACCTGTAATTAAAAGTGGGCAATGGTTCCAGAATCAGATTCTGGCATGATTAGATGGTGTGCTAACATCTGTCTCAAAGATGTATTCTCAAGATTGTTTCGTTTGTCCTCTAATCAGATGCGTTATCTTAAGGATTTTGTAGATCTCTCAAACTCCTCTGGAAATTGGCTGTTTAATTTTAGGAGACCCCTATTTGATTGGGAAAAAGAGGAATTACATAGACTCATTGGCACCTTATCAGTGGCATCTGGGCTAAATCAAGAGGTCCAAGATTGGGTTGTGTGTCTAGCAGCTCAACCTGGTCAGTCTCTTGTCTCTGCTTTTTACAAACATATTAGTCACTTTCTTGGCTGTGAAGATAGCACCAGTAAATCAGTATGGATCAAATACATTCCTCCCAAAGTGCAATTCTTTGGTTGGCTCGCATGGAAGCGTAGGATCAAAACATCTATGTTCTTGCACCATATTGGTATATTAAATTTGTCGGCATCCACTCTGTGCATCTTCTGTAAATCTCATAATGAAACAAGCGAACATGTGCTTCTTCTTTGCCCTTTAGTATGGAGGATATGGTCTGCCCTGCTGCAGTGGTGGGGGACTGTTTGGGTGGTACCAAGTTTCATTAAAGGCCTGCTACATTGGTGGGTAGGGCACTGCTGCAATAAAAAGGAACGAAGAATTTGGCGAGCATTACCCCTGGTGGCTCTCTAGTCTATTTGGAAGCACAGAAACAAATGCCTCTTTCAAGGTTCTCAACCTAAGATGCTTGAGCTACAGGAGCGTATCATCACAAGGCTAGCTATCTGATTAAAGGCCATATCCAAGGAGTCTCCATTCTCCATTTCAGATTACCTCTATAACTTCAAGCAAATCAGATACTGCCTAGGTGGCCTGGTGTAGTTAATTTCTCTTCTATGGTGTTTTTACTCTGTTTGAGTTGGTGGAACTGCTATACCTGGTTTGGTTCTCAACTTCTGATTATGCTGCTATAAAAGAGTTTGCCTGCTGCTGGTTGTGAAATGGGATGGAATGGTGCTTGCTGCTATCTTGTTCTGTGCATTTTATGCTTTGGAGTTTTTGAGCTTCTCTTTTGTTTCTAACAGGTTCTGGTTTTTGTTGGTCTCTCACCAACTAGGAGGCGGGAGCTTTTTAGCTCCAAGCTCCTCTTTATTGATGTAACTTCCATACCTTGTATGCGTGTATCATCAATAAAGCTTTTTATTTTGCCGATCAAAAAAAAAATTTAAAATTTCTTTAATTATTTCCCTTTCAAAAACCAATATGATAATTTTTTAAAATTCGTATATTTTTATTCTAAAATAGTGAAGTATTAAATTATGTAAAAAAAATTTATAACAAAGCATAATTTTAATTAGGGTAAATTACACTTTGCCCCTATAAAATTTCACCCATTTCTCACTTTGGCCCTTTAGGTTTGATTTTTCCCACTTTAATCCTTCATGTTCGCAATCATTCTCACTATAGCCATTTAAGTTTTATTTTTCTCACTTTAGCCCTTCATATTCGCAATCCTTCTCACTTTGGTCTTTCATGTTTGCAATCTTTCCCATTTTACTTCTAGACTAACTTTTATAAATAAAAAATAATAATAAATAACATAACATAACATAATATAACATAAGCTGTCACATCACCAACACATCAGCTCCATGTGTAATGTAAAAAATTTATTAAAGATGCAAAAAAATGAAAAATAGAAAATAAAAAAATTGAAATTTTTTTTTTTTGTCTCTAGTGAATTTTTTTTTTTCAAATTTACTCATAAACATTATTATATTATAGATGCATAGATTAGATGCACCTAAAAAAGTAAAAACAAATTTAACTAAAAAAAGAAAAAAATTTACTAAAGACGAAAATAAATAAAAATATACTAACTCAAACACTTGTATTGTCAATTCTGAAATAAAAAGTTTACTCTCTTTTTTTCATCTTGAGTGAGTTTTTTTTCTTTTTTAAGTTAAATTTGTTTTTATTTTTTAGGTGCATCTAATCTAGATACATCTATAATGTAATAATATTTATGAATAAATTTGAAAAAAAAAAAATTCACTAAAGACAAAAAGAAAATTATAATTTTTTTGTTTTCTATTTTTTATTTTTTGCATCTTTAGTTAATTTTTTACATCATATGTGGAGCTGGTGGGTTGGTGATGTGGTAGATTTTGTTAGTTTTTTGGATGGAAGTCAGTTTAGGAGTACAGTGGGAAGGATTGCAAACATAAAGGACTAAAGTGGGAAGGATTGCAAACATGATGGGCCAAAGTGAAAAAAATCAAACTTAAAGGGTCAAAGTGGGAAGGATTGCAAATATGACGAGTCAAAGTGGAAAGGATTGCAAATATGAATGGTCAAAGTGAGAAAAATTAAATTTAAAATGACAAATTAGGAAATGGGTGAAACTTCAAGGGGGCAAATTGTAATTTACCTTTTTAATTATTAATTGTCAATACAACAATTTTAATCTATCTATACTATATATTATAATAAAGGAACATTTGAAAGAAAACTCTTAAACTTATATATATAATTTTATTTACGTGAGACAAAATATAAAAAAAAATTAAATATAATTATCATATTTTTAATAAATAATATATTATTTTATCCTGTACATAGCACAGGTGATATACTAATTTGTTATAGTTTAAAAGAATTAATTATAGTTTCTATTAATTTAAAATTTTGTGTTAAATTATTTGATACAATTTTTACTTATAATTTATTAATAAAACATCATAATAAATTGCACCAAACAACCTTACTATCTCATTTGAAATATACGAGAACAAAACTGGAAAATTGAGATAATTTTTTAAGATATACCCTTGTCGGTAAATTGATATAATTTTCCGAGATATACGCCTACATAATTAATACAGTCGTTAACCGAAAGGGCACTCCAATTAACGACTCACAAAAACTTTATGCACAAATAACATAAGAAAAATGCTTGAGAGCATTAAAAGGAGATCACTAAAAGGAGCACTAATGATGTGACAGTGGGTTCCGCTCACTTTTTATGCCTTATTTTTATTTTTTTATTTTTTATTTTACCATTTTCAATGTATTAGTGCTATTAGTAGTGTATTTTTTAATGGTCTAAATCATTGTTGATAACATAAATACACAAATTCATATATACCTTCACTTCTGGGGGTGCTAATCATTATATAGAGTAACATGTTACCTCCTAAAAGTCTTCTACCTTGCCAAACATTTTTCATATTAGGAATTACATCCCATCTGGGATTCCTCTTCTAGCTTGGTTAGAGTAAACTTCTCGAAAGAGTCTTAACTACGAGTCATACTTTCATCATGACTCATCCTCCTAACCTAATATTTAGGATGAGATACATCTGCCAATGCGGTAGTTGATAAGTGTTAATTTATTTATTCGTCACACATATCCTTATCGCATCATTGTAAATGAATTTGTAAATCTGCAATTTAGAACTTGTAGCATTTTTCCACCTCAAAAGATTTAGCAAACCAGTTCAATATATATGTGGTCAAAATCAAGTGGCTTTTGCAAAATACTTTGTGGAAAAGCCGGTATGAAAAATACTAACACCTTTCATAATGCAGAATCTAAACTAACTCACAAGTCTTCGATCAAGGCCCTTGGTTTAAGTTAAACAAAAATGCAATAGCTCTAAAAGAATTATTAAATATTTTGTACGGATATGGATTTTCATTTATAATTTTTTTCTTATTTTAGTGGATTTAATTTAATTTTTAAATACATTTAGATTAGTCAAACGGATAGATTAAGAGATAAAATTGAAAATAAAATGTCCTCCAAAATAATAAAAGAACTCCTGACCAAATTATTTCACAAATGATAGACCTCTCATTAATAAAAAAAATATTTGCTAGACCTTATGCCTTATGCCCTCTTTAAATTGGACTTTTAACAATTTTCTCTATATATATTTCTCATTTTCTTAAGCCTAAATTAAATTTGGAGTTGAGTAAGCGAAAACTAGATTTTTAGGAAATAATATGAAGCATATGTACCTTACCACAAAAATATGTAATGTTATCACAAAATTTTGTAATATTAATTATAAAACGTGTAACGTCAACACAAATTGACATAATAAAAAATGTCGTAACCAAACTACAAACTTTTACAACATTAACCAAAAAAAAAAAAATTAGACATTTTGTTACACCAATTTATAACAAAATTATGCATTTTATAATTAATATTATGAAATTTTGTAATAAAATTATATATTTTTATGATATAATATATATATATATAGTATGCACCCTTAAAAGATTGCACGATTTCCTAAATTTTTTATTCCTACTATTCCCAAATAAGCAAAAGGCTATAAGGGATTAGAGTCCATGCCAAAATTGGATGGAACAATATCTTTTCTAGGTGCACTAAGACAATTGGCAGCTAGAACACCCTTGCGTGGGGCTAAAAATAAAATGAGTTTTGCGAGTTCTGCCCGATTTCATAAAAATTTGGTTCAGCTTTATTCATAAGTAAATAAATAAATTTTAGTCTGATTTTTAAACTTTGTTTAATCAACAAGCCGAGCTTAAACCTGAATAAACTTGGCACATTTATTATGTATTTAAATGATATAAAAGTGTGCAAAATTATTATTTATTTATTTAAATAATGTAAATAATAACAAAAAGATTTCATTCTTGAGTATCGAGCTGAATTTGAGTTTGCTTAATAATAACGAACAGAGTCCGAACTGGATAAATAAATGAGTTGACCTCAAGCCTTGTAAAACTCGGCTCAACTCAATTTATTTACAACCCTACTTAGGCCTGTTCGAGCTAACTCCACATCAGCAATCATTGCTCCATTGCTGATCAAGTGAACAAAATCAAGCACATTGGTTCATGAAGAGAAGCTAACAACATTAACATCTTTGGTTCATGAAAATAAACTAACAATATTAATTTAAAAACTTGATAAGAAATTACATGAAATTTGATAATGGTATCTACAAAATGAGAGTTAAAAAGTGTTTGAAATAAAATTGGAAATTCAAAATGTATCTTGGTGAGTTCATGCACATTCAATTTGGCACCCATTTGTGATATCCAAATCACTCTTTATGCGTAAGTAAGAAAATCATACACATTCATAAGTAAGAAAATCATACACATTCATAATAACAGGTTGACTTTACGCAACGGTTAATATAGACTATAGTTTGTATCTTTGAAACTTTTAACATGTTTGGTTAAGTATTAGATTATAGATTTAAATAAGTGCTCATGTGAGAACTTGATTATTTTAGGTTTCATTTGCCATAAGTTATTTTGGTTAAATTAGTTAATAAAGACAAAACAGACTAATTTAGTTAATAAGACAAAATGTCACATCTAAATTATAATATATTTTACTTTTTCTCTCACAAATTTCAAATTAATTACAAAAAAAAAAAAGGTCAAAATTTTTTCCAAACACGGCTTATTTAGCCAAGTTAAAATAGTTAAAAAGTAAAAAAATCAAACTAAATTAGCTCAGTCCAAACAAGGGCGTAGTGACTTTTTAACTTTTTTACTATTTTATGAGATAAAAAAAGTTGTGTGCTTGTAATGATTTTTTATTTTTTTGTAGTTGAATAGATGGCTATGAGAGAAAAAAATAATTAGTTGATATGTAGGATATGACATTTTGCCTTATTAGTTATTTTAATTTTTAAATTTTTTTTATTTTTATCTTTGTTGACTATTTTAGCCAAAATCAAACATCCCAAACAAAGCCTTATAGTGATTTTTTGTTGTATAATTATCCCTTTTTCCCTTATTAGCCGTAGAGGTTCTACAGTTGAAGAGCAATAGGGGAGTGAGTTGTTTATAGAGGCCTATAATGGCAATACCAAAGAAAGATAAGGGATATTTAAGTACATTCAATTAAATTATTTTATGTAATTACATAAGAAAAATTCTAGGGAATTGCTAAATGCCCCTATCTTTCTTCTTAGGATCTCCCATTTCGTTGAACCCTCACCACCAAAATTGCTCATTTCCTTATTTTACTTTGGACCCCTTCTATAATCCCAAATATATCCTTTAAACTCTCATTCCAACACTTTTCAACCAGCAATCTCCCCTACCTTCTAAGAACCCCTTTACCAAAGAACCCTCCCACGACCCTTCTCCTCCACTAGAGACTCTCCTTCAGCCCCCTCTCTCACCAGCAACTTTTCTTTTTCGACAGCCCACCTTCCTAGCTCTATCTTCCTTTCCCTTCTTCCACCGACGATCCTCTACCTTATCTCTTTTACCCAAATCTCTCATTTCACTAATCTTAGTCATTTTCCATCACTACCACCCATACAACTACCCTGGAGCCCTCTCTCACATGCTCATGTTCGGTTTTTCTTTATTTGAAATCGTCTTGCTTGGTTTGGAAAATCAGTACTAAACAAACAATGGTAGTTCGGTTGTAGACCACTGAACAAATCGTGGTGGTTTGGCCCTAAACTACTAAACAAAATCGGGAGAGATTGCAAGCAGCACTACCGTTGTGACAATCGTGCAAGGATGGTAGATTTGCCATCATCATTGATCCTCTATGATCGCGATTGTGATCTGGCAAGAGATAGATAGATAGAGATAGAGATAGAGAAAGAGAAAGAGAAAGAGAGTCTAAGAGTGGTGTAAGTGGTGGCGTTGCTGAAGGTTGGTGAGTAAGAGTGGAGGTGTTAGTGGCTAAAGGTGATGTTGGTGATGACAGGGGAGATTGCAGGTCGGGATGGGGGGCGGCAACTGGTGTTGGGGTGATGGGGATGGTTGGTGGGATTGGGGTTAAGGTTTGAAAAATTAGGATTAGAAAGTTAGGCAAGGGGATAAAAATGGAATTTTATGTTTGGACAAAATTGAAATTAAAAAAAACAAAATATGTGGGGGGTCTTAAAAAAAAAAGATAAGGATAAATAGCACTACTCAAATTCTATGATACACACCCCTCTTAGGGTGTGCACCATATGCCCCCCATTACAATGTTAGTAGTATGAAGTTATGACATATTGTGGTGTCAATTATGACTTGGTTGTACACATTGTGCTGTTAGTTATGACTCATTGTAATATTAGTTATAACATTATTTTTTAGTTATAAAGTGTGATGTTTGGTTACAAATCTTTTTTTCAGTTGTGACTTGTAAATGATTTAGTTATGATACTTGTGATAATTAATCACACAAATGTTACAACTTGTATATGGTATACACCCGTATAGCATTACCCTTTACATAGATATATTGACCAAATATATATATGTTTATATATTTATTTGATTATTTGTAAAATAAAGTTTGAGCATTTACTTATCAAAAATGCTAAAACCCATACTCACATGGTTTGAGTCTCATACAAGGTTGGCTATGGGCCCGATGGCCATCTTACTTACATAGTCCAGCACGATATTTCTAGGATTTAGAAAAAAATATTTTAGCCAATAAGTAGGTCCAAACTAGAGTAAAATTTTTAGGATTAATTACCAACAAGTCCTTTTTAAATAGACTTAAATACCATTAAGTCCTATTGACTTTTTGAATGCACCAATAAGTCTTACTCTCATTAAATTACCTATCAAATTCTTTCATTCTCTCTTCTCTTCTTTGTTCTCTCTCTATCTCTTTGTCTCTCTCCGTTATTTTTCCAAAACCTTCACACCACCATCGTCGTCGTCGCTGTCTACCTGCCATCACCTACTGTCTACCCACCACCTCCACCATCGTTGTCATCCACCCACCACCTCCACCTTTGCATATCCACCACCATCGTCGCAGATTTACACTTTACCATCGATGATCTGCACTTTACCATTGTAGATCTACACTTCATTGTCGCCTATCTACACAACCACCATATCACCACTACCTTCTTTGTTTTATATTCATATTTATTTTTTGTGTATGTGGAAAAGGATGGTGAATTTTTGTAAGTGAGTAAGTGAATATGAGTAAAGATAGTGAATATTAATGAATAACTTTAAAATAATAAATTTATCAGTCAGAATTTATGGATAAATGAATCTTGTTAATAGGACTTGCCTCGTAAGTATCCCAAAATTTTAACTCATTATTTTTCAAGTTATGTTTGGGATAAAAAATTTTAACCCAACCCAATAAAACCCGCCCATTTATTAAATTTTAATTTTTATATTATTTAATTATAAAATAAACTAGAAAAAGATTTTTTTTTAAATACTTATATATATATATACTTATTTCTAGAGTTTAAACTAAAACACTTCTTACAAAATTATGTATTAAGTTGGCAACTTCCAAACGACCACTTTGGGAACCGTTGTTTTGTTTCAGAAAATTGAACTTATTTCAGAAAATTGAATTTTTTATTGTTTACATATATATATATTGTTTTTAGTTAAAAATTTTAATATTTTAAGAATTCTTTATTTTTTTAAATGCACCTAATCTAAATACACTTAAAAATTATAATATTTATAGAAAAAATATTTAAAAAGTCATCAAATAAAAAAAATATAAAAATTTAACATATTTTCGTATTCTTTTATATTTATTAAATTTTGAAAATATTTTTTTACCAATATTTTATTTTTTAGGTGCATTTAAATTATGTGTATTTAGAAAGTAAAAAAATAATTAAATATTAAAAAAATTCACCAAAAACAAAAATAAAATGCAAAAAGTAAAAAACTCAATTTTCAGAAAAACAATCAAAACCAAAGAAGGTGAGTTGAAAAAGCTGAAAAGTGATTAAGTGGTTTTAGGGTGAAGTAAGGAAACCGAAAAATTCACAAATTGAACCGGTCCAAACCAATTTAGTAGGTTTTTTTTTTTAAATTCGTGGTTCAGTCCTGATTTGGAAAATTGAAAAAATGCTCTCCACAATTGGTTCCGAATTTAGGTCTACGGTTCTGGATTTGAACCCAACTGAACCGTATAACTTAAACCATATATGTTTATTTGCTAAATATTATATTTGTTTAAATTAATGGTGGAACAATATACATGTTTATGTTTCGAAAAATTATGACAGAATAATGTTGAACAATATTTGCTTAATGTCATACTTTTGCTTAACTGGTGAATATTATGAGAATAGTTTGTTTAATGGGTGATAGTTCATTAAGTACACCAAAAATAAAGACTAAATTATACCTAAATTCCATAGAATAATGATAAGTTCAGGTATAGATCCATATAGACAATTGTGAAATTAAATCAATTTAAATTGTAAGATTCCTAAATTAATTTGATAAAAGGGTTGATGAATATTAAAGTAAGAATTGAAATGAAAAACGAAATTAAATGAAGAGTAAAATATTAGGATTTGAGAAATTGCTTGGAGAAAATCTTAGGATAATGAATCCACCACTAATTACATAAATAGGGTTTAACATCAGCAATTAATTGTGATATGGTTTGAACTACCCAATGTTTAACAACTACAAATTTGAAATATTAATCAAGAGGATTGTTGCATTCAATGTATAGGCACAAATAATCTCAAGTAATACGAATCATTCGCTCTAAACTAAGGTAGCAGCACAACTCGTCTCTCGTAACTTGATTCATCTCATATTTTAAATACAATAAAAAGAAAACCATTGCATGAAAAGCATTCATCAATCACAGAAAGAATAACACTGAAAGAGATAGATAGAAATGAAATAAAAACTTCTAAAAACATTCACACAACTCGTTCTAACCGTTACAACAATCAAAGCCTAGTTGAACATTCTATTTACTTGGCTAGGATTTCATCAAAACCCTAGCAATAGGAGCTTAGCCGCTCATGGAGATCAAGGAGGTGAAGAGGATGATGAAACTGCCATGGAAATACCTTCAACTTTGAAGTACAAATACTTTCCAAACCCTAGCCTCTCTTGTCCTTCTCCAAAAATTCGAACCCTGAAAAACTTTCTTTTCTTTCTTTTATACTTTGTAGATTTCATAAATAAGTTCGAATAGTCGTGCACAAAATTCGAGGTAGGCCGCACGTGTAAGAAATATCACCACACATGCAAGGGTTAGCGCCGCATGTACAGGATTGACCCTCCGCACGTGCAAATGAAAGCAAAGAAGAATCGATATTTTTGCTTTGTGTCGCACATGCGGGAATAAGTGCTGCACGTGTAGGGCTTCCTTGCCTATTTTTACTCCTTGGTCCACATTAACCTGGTTCACATGAATTGCATTTAACTGTATCAAGTTATCACCATAATAGACTCAAAAGCATAGGTTAAAAAGGGCCTAAACATGTACATTTAGGCAACTATCAATGGATATATTATTATTTTTTAAATTTATGATAGGCTGAATTTTTTTAAATGTTATATAATTTTTCTTGTAAAAAGATTAAGGGATGTTTTGGAAAGTTGATAAAAAGTTAACTTTTGGCTTTTTATTAAGCTTTTTGAGTTTTTTAGAAGTGATTTGAGAAGTTGGTACAAAGTTGGCTTTTTATTTTTGATTTAATATTTTTTTAAAATGTCACGTCAAGAGTAATTTGGTAAATTTGAGTGTTACTTTTTTGAGTCTTTTCAAATGGAATTTTTAGCGTTTTGGGATGGTTTGATGTTATTGAGATGTACACAAAATACAATTGTGTGTGTGTATGTGTGTGTTGCCAAAACCGCACTACGTGAAACCATGGTTCCAAATTAAAAGAGAAAGAATCTCGTATTAAGGGCTTAATCAAGGTCTTAATCTGTCCTCTAACCACTAGACCAAAACACTAGGCCCTTGACAAATCGAGGTTAGTATTTGACCTATACCAAATTACAGACTAGGCTTACAGCATCTAGAAGTACGTTTGATAGCTCCATTTGCCTGTACATGCACCAAAATCTAATCAGGCAACTAATAAGATGCGGGAAGATTATTTCACTTCCTACTAAAAAAATTTAGGGAGATTGGACCTACCTATATATTATATTAAAAAAATAGTATTTTTAATAAGGAGTTTTATGAGAGTTTAAATATCTTATATTAATTTTTTTAATAAATAATTAAGAAATTTTTTATTGATTAACTTTTATTTGATAATTTCATATCAGGAAAAAAAAATGAGTTGTTTTACTTATACAAAGGGAATCTTATACTCCCATTCCATTTAGTGAGGAGCCTTGTGAGAGTTTCAATATCTCATACTAAGTTTCTTGATTTTCTTAATTTTAAACAATTAAGAAAATCTACATTGACTAGCTTTTATTTGATAATCCCACATTAAAAAAAAAGGAGAAAAAAATGAGTTATTTTACTTATATAAAGTGAATCGTGTATTCTCATCCCATTTAATATTGTAGTATTGTACATGTTTCAATTCAATATAGTTTAAATTTTTAAAAATTTAATTAATTAATTATGACCTAACCGATTAGGTTAAATCATTTTTTATTTGATTGATTTGTTAATTTAACCGTGATTTTAGTAGTTTTATCAAAATATATTGATTAGATTTGTTTGATTCGAAATAAATTAAAGATTAAAAGACTGAGACTGCTTATTTAAAAATAAACTTTCCGTCCAAATAATTATTAAATTTTATTTTATAAGCTCACATCATCAACAAAAAAAAATTTGGTGAGCTATTTCACTTATATAAAGTGAATCTTAATAGTGTAGTATTGAGTATATTTCAATATTAGACGGTTTAAATTTTAAAATTAAAATAAAATTTAAAAATTTTAATTAATTAATTTTTGTATAAATTAGTTGGTCATTTGATCTAACCGATTAAGCTGAACCATTTTGGGTTTGACCGATTTGCCAATTTAATCGCTATTTCTTCCACTAATTTTATTAATTTTAAACAATTAAAAAATTTTCATTGGCTAACTTTCATTTAACCATATAAAAATAAAACTCTAATTAGTTTATAATTTATTTTATAATTTCAGATCGGAAGAGGAAGGAAGAAACAAAGTTTGTTTCACTATCTATCTATATATTACATAAGAAAAATGGGGTTTTTAGAGAGAAGTCTTCTAAGAGTTCCAAACCCTTGTTCTAAAATTATTAAATTTTCTTAATTTTAAACAATTAAGAAAATTCCCATTAGCTAGCTTCCATTTATCTTTTATTTTACAATCCCACATCGAAAAAGAAAGAAAAAATAAATTGTTTCACTTATATAAAGTAAAATCTTATGCTCCCATTTATATAAGTAAAATGAGATTTTTAGTAAGAAACCCTATGATCAATATCTCATACTTATTTTTTTTATTTTTTTATTTTAAATAATTAAGAAAATCTCTATTAGCTACCTTATATTTAACTTTTATTGTACAATCTTACATAGACGTTTTGATTTTAAAAATAATTTTGTATGAGATTTTAAAACTCTCATGATATTTAATTTTAAAATAATTACAATCTCATATCTCGAGAGAAAAAAAAAAAGAAAAAGAGTTGTTTGCTTATATAAAATTTTACAATCCCACATCAGAAAAAGAAAAGTGAATTGTTTCATTTATATAAAGTAAATCTTATAAAGGAGATTTTGATGGAGAAGCCTTCTAGAAGCTCCAAACCCTCATTCTAAAATTATTGAAATTTCTTAATTTTAAACAATTAAGAAAATTCTCATTGATTAGTTTCCATTTACCTTTTATTTTACAATCTCAAATCAGGATAAAAAAGAAAAAGTGAATTGTTTCATTTATATAAAGTAAATCTTATACTCCAATTTATATAAATTATTAAATTTTCTTAATTTTAAACAATTAAGAAAATCATCATTGGTTAACTTTTATTTAACTTTTATTTCATAATCTCACACCGGGGAAAGAAAGGAAAAGGTGAACTGTTTCACTTATATAAAGTAAATCTTATACTCCCATTTATATAAGTAAAAAAAGATTTTTAGTGAGAAATCCTATAATCAATACCATTTTTTTCAATATTCTTAATTTTAAACAATTAAGAAAATATCCATTGATTAGTTTCCATTCAACTTTTATTTTAAAATCCCACATAAACGTTTTGATTTTAAAAATAATTTTGCATGAAATTTTGAAACTCTCATAATATTTAACTTTAAAATAATTATAATCCCACATCGAAAAAAGAAAGAAAAAGTGAGTTTTTTTACTTATATAAAGTGAATCTTATACTCTCATTTAATATTATAGTATTATGCATGTTTTAGTTCAAGATGGTTTAAATTTTAAAATAAAATTTCAAGGTTTTAATTAATTAATTTTGTTATAAATTGGTTGGTCTTTTTACTTAACCGGTCACACTAAATCGTTTTCGATTTGACTGATTCATTGGTTTAGCTACTGTTTTAGCTGTTTTATTAAAATATATTACTTAGATTTGTTTGATTTGAAATAAACTAAGATTGACCTTATTAAAAATTAAACGACTGAGATTGTTTGATTAAAAATGAACTTCCCGACCAAACAACTGTTAACTTTTATTTTACAATCTCGCGTCAAGAAAAGAAGAAAAAAAATGAGTTGTTTCACTATATAAACCTTATGATCCCATTTAATATTATAGTGTTGTGTATGTTTCAATTCAAGATTGTTTAAATTTTAAATTTAAAATAAAATTTAAAAGTTTTAATTAATTAATATTTGTACAAGTTAATTGGTCCTTTGACCTAACCGATAGGGTGAACCATTTTTGGTTTGGTGATTAGATTGGTTTAAGCTGCGATTTTTAACAATTTTATCAAAATATATTAATTAAATTTGTTTGATTCAAAATAAATTAAAGATTGACCTAATTAAAAATTAAACTGTTAAGATTGCTTGATTCGAAATAAACTTCCCGTCCAAACAATTGTTAACTTTTAAACAATTAGGAAAATCCTCATTGGCTAACTTTTATTTTATAATCCCACACTGAGAAAAAAAAGAAAAATGTGAATTGTTTCACTTACATAAAGTGAATCTTATGAGTGAATGGGTGCCGTGTTCCTTGCCACATGGCAAGTCACACGGTGAAGACGGTTCGTCAAAACCATTTATAAGTGAATGGGAACTTAACGTCGTTTTCGAGTTAATGAAATGGACAATTAAAGAAGTAAATGTGGGTTTCCTTGAAATGGGTTGTCTCACATTGAAACTTAAAGAGAAATTATGTGTATATATAAATTCTAAGTGGCAACACTTAGGTTGGGCCCCAAGGGACACCGCAAGTTTGTAGAAAGAATGAGTTATGGACAAATTGAACCTTAGCTCAAACCACCATACGCACATCCCGCCGCTGCCAGCCGGGCACGGGTGTGGGTCAAGTTGGTTCTAATGTTAATTTTTTGAATAAAATTCATTTGAATTTTTTCAAAAAATTCTTACAGGAAATTAATTCAAAATTTGCAACAAATTTGAATTTAAATTTTCTGTCCATAATTGTGCCACTTCCAGTCCAAAATTCCCAATAGATAAATTGTTTTGTAACAGGTTTTAACTGCCAGAAACTACCCAGCAGTTCCGGACAGTTTTTCCAAATAGATTCAAATCTGAAACTGCTGCAGATCTGTTGGAATTTTGAAATGTATCGGTTCAAAACAGTTTTCATACCTATTCGGTTCAAAACTGCACATGTTCGGACATATTAGTTTGCCTATAAATACCAACCCTTTCCAGCAGTTTTCAAATCCTGAAAAAAAATATCCAGAAAAATCTGTTCCCTTCCGATTTTGCTCTTTCTTTGCATAATTCTTCATATTAATATTTTTAAGAAATACTTTGAGAGTATAGAATACAGGTTTTGTTCGCCATATAAATTATTTGGAGTACTACTACAATTTGTGAAAATCATTGTATCTTGGGAGATAGATGCCACTTATCTGTAAGCACTGTAGCGGGGCGAATCTGTCTGAAGGACAAAGTATCACACATTCGACTTGATCTAAAAGTTTTATTCGGTTTGGTAAAATAAATTTTGTAAGTGATTTATTTTTATTTATTTGATTTGGTTTCAAATTATTTTTTTTACACAGAAGATTGTTCTAACCAGCTTAAGATAAATTCAAATTATTCTGGTTATACAGAATTTTTCGTTTGTTACCTATTCTCTTTCTTCTTCTTACAGAAATTATTTTATGTGGTTTTACAAAATAATATTATGGTTGGAAAAACAAATAGTAATAATATACTGTTTAACAAATAGTAGTAATATACTGTCTATTTTCTTTGACAACTAGTAGTAATATACTGGTGTCATTAACAGTTTAGAATATTTATTTGTAAAGTTTATCATAAATTAATTTTGGTTTTCAAAAATAATTTCTGAGTGTTCATTAATTAAAATTCTATTTCAGTATTTTAATTATTGAAGTATTACAGAAATTTAATTTTCTATGTGAAATTAATTTGTTTAAATAAAATTTTATTTTATTTTCAAATTAATTGAAAATAAAAGTTACAATTCTTGTTTCTTTTATTCTTATATAATTTAATTCTGTAGTTTTCGTTTAAATTTTTTGTGTAGTATAAAATTCTAATTATAATTTTGTTTTATAATTTATAATTCATGACTAATACTGGTTGAACGGTCAAACTAATGCCCAAACAAGTACTAGTGTGGTGGCCGGAATTGCTCCAAACCCACCTGTTGTGATGGTGCCAGTCAATATTGGTGAAAAGTCAGAGAAGTTCTCAGGAACTGATTTTAAAATATTGCAGTAGAAAATGTTGTTCTATCTTACTACTCTCAACCTAGCTCGTTTTCTGCGTGAGGATGCTCCCACTTTGAAAGAGTATGAAACTGACCGGCAAGTGGTTGCTGCAGTCGATACTTGGAAACATGATGATTTCCTTTGTCGGAACTACATCTTGAACGGACTTGACAACACATTATACAACATCTACAGTCCTATTAAGATAGCAAAGGAACTTTGGGAGTCTTTAGAGAAAAAGTACAAAAGAGAAAATGCTGATTCAAAAAAATTTGTGGTTAGCAAATTCCTGGACTTTGTAATGGTTGATTGTAAGACTGTGATCAGCCAAGTTCAAGATCTCCAACTCATTCTCCATAATATTCACGGAAAAGGCATGTCTCTCAGTGAATCCTTCCAAATTGCAGCCTTAATTAAGAAATTACCACAAGGTTGGAAAGATTCAAGAACTATCTCAAACACAAGCGCAAAGAAATGTCTTTAGAGGAATTGATTGTGTGTTTGAGGATTGAGGAGAACAATCGCAATTCAGAGAAGCGGGCTAGTAAGCATGCAATGGAGTCAAAGGAAAATGTGGTGAAACATGCTCCAAAAGCCAAGAAATGAAAGTTTTCTAAAGAAAGTTCCTCACAAAGCTCTAAAGGAGGGGAAACTAAAAGATACAAGTTTAATGACAAATATTACATCTGTGACAAAAAGGGACATCGGGCTAAAGATTGTCGTAGCAAAGGCAAAAGCAAAAGAAAAACAAGTAAGAAGCCTGCTTAATCCAATATAACCGAAGTGGATAAAATTTTCAATAGTGTTGATGACATAAATCTTTCTACAGTTGTTTCCGAGACAAACCTTGTCAGAAATCCTAAAGTATGGTGGGTGGACACTGGTGTTACTTGCCATATCTGTGCTGGCAAAAAGATGTTCATATCTTATTTTATAGTAGATAACGGTGAACAACTTTTTTATGGGCAACTCCTCAACTTCCAAAGTTGAAGGACAAGGAAAGATTATTCTGAAGATGACATCTAGAAAGGAACTCACTTTCAACAATGTACTACATGTACCGGACATTCACAAGAATCTAGTCTCTGGATCTTTGTTGAGTAAAAATAGGTTTAAGCTAGTTTTTGAAAGTAACAAGTTTGTACTTACCAAAAACGGGATGTATGTAAGAAAAGGTTATATGTCTTATGGCCTTTCAAAATAAATGTAATGACTGTTGTACCCTCTATTATTAATAAAAATACATCTTCTTCTTATTTGCTTGAGTCTTCAAATTTATGGCATGGTAGATTTGGACATATTAATTATAGATCTTTGCATAGATTAATTAATATGGAATGTTTACCTAAATTTGACATTGATTCAAATCATAAATGTGAAATGAGGCAAAATTATCCAAAACTCTTTTTCATTCAACTGAAAGAAGTACAGAACCACTTGAATTAATTCATAGTGACATTTGTGATTTTAAATCAATTCAAACTAGAGGTAGGAAAAAGTATTTTATCACTTTTATAGATAACTATACTAGATATAGTTATGTTTATTTAATTCGAACCAAGGATAAAGCTTTAGAAACTTTCATTCAATACAAGAATGAAGTTGAAAATCAACTTGGTAAGAAAATTAAAAAAAAAAACTGAAGTGATAGAGGTGGTGAATATGAATCACCTTTTGGTGAATTTTGTAAAAAACATGGAATAATTCATCAAACCATCGCCCCATACTCACCTCAACAAAATGGAATTACTAAAAAAAAAAATAAGACTTTGAAAGAAATGATGAATGCCATGTTAATTAGTTCTGGATTACCTCAAAATTTATCGGGAGAAGCAGTACTTTCTATTATATACTTAATAAAGTACCTCGAAAGAAAAATGAATCAAACACCTTATGAAATGTGGCATGGGAGAGTAGCATCTTACAAATACTTAAAAGTGTGAGGGTGTTTGGCTAAAGTGGCTATTCCTAGTCCTAAAAAGACTAAGATACGTCCTAAAACAGTTGATTGAATTTTCATTGGTTATGCCAAGAATAGTAGTGCATATCGATTTTTTATTCATAAATCAGAACATTCCAAAATGCATGTAAATACTATTATCGAATCTCGGAATGCGTCTTTCTTTGAACATGTGTTTCCAAATAAAACTAGACAAGAGACCAGTGCTAACAAAAGATCTCATGATGCTATTACTAGTCAGGATCAAAAACATGATCAAGAACAAGAGCAAGAGATAGAGATAGAGATAGATCAAAATAAGGACGAGGAACCTAGGCATAGTAAACGCGTTAGAACCTCAAAATCTTTTGGTCCAGATTTGCTAACATTTTTGTTAGAAAATGAGTCTTTAACTTTTAAAGAAGCTATGTCCAGTCCTGAAACTCCTTTATGGAAAGAAGCTATAAATAGCGAAGTTGAATCTATCCAGCAAAATCACACTTGGGAATTGGTGGATTTGCCACCAGGTTGTAAACCTCTTGGGTACAAGTGGATTTTCAAAAGGAAAATGAAAGCGGATGATGGATCAATTGACGAATACAAGGCAAGACTTGTGGTCAAAGGTTTTAGACAAAAAGAAGGTCTTGATTATTTTGACACATACTCACCGGTTACTAGAATAACGTCCATTAGAATGCTAATTGCTATATATCGTTGTACAATCTAGAAATTCATTAAATGGATGTGAAAACTGCTTTATTAAATGGTGAGTTAAATGAAGAAATTTATATGGAACAACTAGAAGGATTTTCTATTCTAGGAAAAGAAAAGAAAATGTATAAATTAATTAAATCATTATATGGTTTAAAACAAGCGCCAAAGCAATGGCACGAGAAATTTGACAAGGCAATGATGTCAAATGGACTCAAAATTAATGAATGTGACAAATGTGTTTATATTAAAAACACTAGCAACGGTTATGTTATAGTATGTTTTTATGTGGATGATATGCTCATCATAGGTAGTAATAATGAAATGATTAAAACTATCAAGAAAATGTTGAATAAACATTTTGACATGAAGGATATAGGCATTCTTGATGTAATTTTGATATGAAAATTACCAAAACATTAGAAGGATATGCTTTGTCACAATCTCATTACATTGAGAAAATACTTGACAAATTCAACAAAGATGATGATTATCTTGCTAGAACACCTGTGGATGTTAATTTGTTTTTTTCTAAGAATGCACAGGAAAGTATTTCTCAATTAGAGTATGCTCAAATTATTGGAAGCTTAATGTACTTGATGGAACTCGCCCAAATATAGCTTATGCAAGAAGTAAATTAAGTAGATATCTGAGTAAACTAGGAGTAGAATCTTTGGAAAGCAATTATAAGGGTTCTAAGATACCTCAGATTTACTCGTAGCATTGGGATGAATTATACTAGATATCCAGCAATACTTGAGGGATACTGTGATACAAACTGGATATCGGATACTAGAGACTCAAAATCTACCAGTTGGTATGTCTTTACTCTAGATGGGACGACTGTATCTTGGAAATCTTCTAAACAGACTTGCATTGCTAGGTTTATTATGGAATCAGAATTTATAGCTTTAGGTAAAGCTGGGAAAGAAGCAGAATGGCTTCACCACTTCCTTGAAGATATTCTAATGTGGCTAAAACCGATGCTTGCTATATGCATACATTGTGATAGTCAATCGACAAGGTGAAACCAGAGTCATATGTATAACTGTAAGTCGCGACACATTTGTCGTCGATATAATACCATGAGACAACTACATTCTAATGGAATTATTTCCATTGAATATGTGAAGTCTAAAGACAACATAGCGGATCCACTAACCAAAAGGTTAGCAAGAGAGTTAGTTGATAATTCATCGAAGGAAATGGGACTTAAGCCTATTAAATAAGAGTTACCTAGCAGTAACCCAACCTAATTAACTGGAGATCCCAAGATCTAGATTCAAAGGGACGACCGAGTTGTGTATGACTCATAAGGATCATTGGGAAGTTAAACTCCTACCCATTTCTATGATGAAATAGTAATGTCTGTAGCGTTTTAGGTTAAGTAATACTTTTAGTGATTTTTATATCTAGGTATACCTAGTGGAGTATGGCAGGATACTCTTTATAAGAATCACCTATATGAGTGTGAACTGGGCCTGTTCTATGAGATTTGTGAAGGGTTACAATTCTCTAGAGCACTCATGAAAGACCAGGTTGTTCATGGCCAAAATGAACACAATAGTGAGAACTAAATTGTGTCTGGTAATATACTATGTGAGTTCTATTGTCTTGGTTTATACAAATGGCTAAACAGTTCAAAACATCATGTTCCTTTGGTTAGCTAGTAAATCCGATAGTGTCTCTCACAAGGGAAGGTTCAAAGCCAAAAGCTACCTATCATTTGCAGAATATTCCCAATTTCTGTACTCTCTGTAATTAGATCATGTTGTTGCATTTTCTCTCCGTCAAATTCCATTTATATGGGGGATTGTTGGAAATTTTGGTTTTATAGGCTTATTTTGGGCCAACTTTGAGTCCAAATTTGAGTGGGGTCCATACGTCTTTTGAGGTAGGTCCAAAGAGGTGACGTGTTCCTTGCCGCATGGTAAGTCACACGGTGAAGACGGTTCGTCAAAACCATTTATGAATGAATAGGAACTTGATGTTGTTTTTGGATTCGTGGAATGGACAATTAAAGAAGTAAATGTGGGTTTCCTTGAAATGGGTTATTCCACATTGAAACTTAAAGAGAACTTATGTGTGTATATAAGTTCTAGTGGCAACACTTGGATTGAACCCCAAGAGGCACCCCAAGTTTGTAGAAGGGAGGAGTTATAGACAAATTACGAGTGTGGGTCGGGTTGGTTCTAATGTAAATTTTTTGAACAAAACTCATTTGAATTTTTTCAAAAAATTCTTACAAGAAATTAATTCAAAATTTGCACCAAATTTGAATTCAAATTTTCTGTCAATAATTGTGCCACTTCTAGTCCAAAATTCCCAACAGATAAACTGTTTTGTAACAGGTTTTAACTGCCAGAAACTGCCCAGCAGCTCCGGACAATTTTTCCAGACAAATTCAAATCTGAAATTGCTGCAGATCTATTGGAATTTTGAACTGTATATGTTCAAAACAGTTTCATACATGTTCTGTTCAAAACTGCACTTGTTCGAATAGATCAGTTTGCCTATAAATACCAGCCCTTTCCAGCAGTTTTCAAATCCCGAAAAAATTCCAAAAAATCTATTTCCTTCCCATTTTGCCCTTTCTTTGCATAATTCTTCATATTAATTTTTTTAGGGAATACTTTGAGAGTATAGAACCCAGGTTTGGTTCGCCATACAAATTGTTTGAAGTGCTACTACAATTTGTGAAGATCATTGTATCTTGGGAGATAGACGCCACTTATCCATAAGCACCATAGCGGGACAAATTTGTCTTAAGAATAGAGTGTCACACCGTCGACTTGATCTAAAAGTTTTATTTGGCTCGGTAAAATAAATTTTGTAAGTGATTTATGTACGGGAAAGAAATACACCTTCTCGTATAATCCTGTTGATCAAGTCTGCGTTCCTCCTACCATGTCGTTCCACCACCTGTAAATACAAACGTGAGCTAGCCGTGGTGTGTGCCGGAAACCTCTCCGATGCCTAAGTCAGTAAGCAAGACAGGAAGGCAAAAGCTCAATGTATTCAGGGAGCAAAAGTTGCATTACCTCTCCAAAGGTGATATTGGTGAGCTTATATAGGTTTCGCGTGGCACAATCCTGGTGGGACTCTTACTCCTCCAAGTGTAGAGTCCTTCTAGGATTACACCTCCTTGCGTAGAGTCCCCTTAGGATTCATACTCCTGGAAGACAATGCTTATCCTCCAACACCCTCCCTCACTGCTTAAACCAAGTGAGATGGTTCTTCCACGGCCGAACTACCACACGACCGGAGTAACATTGCCGTATTGAATAGGCAAGTCTGGCCGAACTAACTCCTAGTTCAGCTCTCCCAATCCTCGCTTCTACTCCGGTTTCACGTGCCAAAACCGGACTATCCACATAAGGGTCCGACCGAACGATCATGGCCGAAGTAACCTATAATCTGGCTCCTACCTTCCTTTCTCTTATCTCGGCATTCCCACCCTAAGACCGAGCTGTCCATAAGAGTGGAGCCGAACTCACTCCTGAGGACCGAATTCTTCACAACACATCTTCTAACCGAAGTAGAAACAAACCTTACGCGACCGAACTAACCACCATGGTCGCGACCGGTCCAACTCAGAGGCTATTTCTCCAGACCGAAGTAACTCATAGGGCCATTCTATTCAGCCTCTTTTACTATGGCCCATAACGGCCCAATACCCAGCTCGGCCCAATTTGCGTATAAATTGCCCTCTCAATTTATTTTTATTTATTTGATTTAGTTTCAAATTATTTATTTTACACAAAAGATTGTTTCAACAATATATATGTGGTCAAAATCAAGGGGCTTTTGCAAAATACTTTGTGGAAAAGCCGGTATGAAAAATACTAACACCTTTTATAATGCAGAATCTAAACTAACTAACAAGTCTTCTATCCAGGCCCTTGGTTTAAGTTAAACAAAAATGCAATAGCTCTAAAAGAATTATTAAATATTTTGTACCTGTATGGATTTTCATTTATAAATTTTTTCTTATTTTAGTGGATTTAATTTAATTTTTAAATGCATTTAGATTAGTCCAACGGATAGATTACGAGATAAAATTGAAAATAAAATGTCCTTCAAAATAATAAAAGAACTTCTGACCAAATTATTTCACAAATGGTAGACCTCTTACTAATAATAAAAAAAAAAAATTTGCTAGACCTTATGTCTTATACCCTTTTTAAATTGGACTTTTCAATAATTTTCTCTATATATATTTCTCATTTTCTTAAGCCTAAATTAAATTTAGAGTTGAGTAACCGAAAACTAGATTTTTAGGAAATGTTATGATGTGTATGTACCTTACCACAAAAATATGTAATGTTATTACAAAATTTTGTAATATTAATTATAAAATGTGTAACCTCAACACAAGTTGGCATAATAAAAAATGTTGTAATCAAACCATAAACTTTTACAACATTAACCAAAAAAAATTAGGCCAGTTGTTATGCCAATTTTATGCGAAATTACATATTTTATAATTAATATTATAAAATTTTATAATAAAATTATATATTTTTATAACATAATATATATGGTATGCACCCTTAAAAGAGTGCACAATTTCCTAAATTTTGTATTCGTACTATTCGCAAATAAGCATAAGGCTATAAGGGATTAGAGTCCATGCCAAAATTGGATGGAACAATATCTTTTCTAGGTGCACTAAGACAATTGGCAGCTAGAACACCCTTGCGTGGGGCTAAAAATAAAATGAGTTTTGCGAGTTCTGCCCGATTTCATAAAAATTTGGTTCAGCTTTATCCATTATGTAAATAAATAAATTTGAGTTAGATTTTTAGACTTTGCTTAATCAACAAGCCAAACTCAAACTCGAATAAACTCGGCACATTTATTATTTATTTAAATAATATAAAAGTGTACAAAATTATTATTTATATATTTAAATAATGTAAATAATAACAAAAAGATTTTATTATTGAGTATCGAGCTGAATTTAAGTTTGATTAATAATAGCGAATAGAGTCCGAACTAGATAAATAAATGAGTTGGCCTCGAGTCTTGCAAAACTCGGCTAAACTCGATTTATTTACAACCCTACTTGGGCCTATTTGAGCTAGCTCCACATCAACAATCATCCCTCCATTGCTGATCTAGTGAACAAAATCAAGCACATTGGTTCATGAAGAGAAGCTAACAACATTAACATACTTGGTTCATGAAAATAAACTAACAATATTAATTTAAAAACTTGATAAGAAATGACATGAAATTTGATAATGGTATCTACAAAATGAGAGCTAAAAAGTGTTTGAAATAAAATAGGAATTTCAAAATGTATCTTGGTGAGTTCATGCACAGTCAATTTGGCATCCATTTGTGATCGCCAAATATTTATGCGCAAGTAAGAAAATCATACGCATTCATAATAGCAGGTTGACTTTACGCAACTGCTAATATAGACTATAGTTTGTATCTTTGAAACGTTTAACATGTTTGGTTAAGTATTAGATTATAGATTTAAGTTGTGAAGTGTACTTTGTTTAAGTAAGTGCTCATGTGGGAACTTAATTATTTTAGGTTTCGTTTGCCATAAATTATTTTGGTTAAATTAGTTAATAAAGACAAAATAGATTAATTTAGTTAATAAGATAAAATGTCACATCTAAATTATAATATATTTTACTTTTTCTCTCACAAATACCAAATTAACTATAAAAAAAGGTCAAAATTTATTCCAAACACGGCTTATTTAGCCAAGCTAAAATAGTTTAAAAAATCAAAAAATGAGACTAAAATTAGCTCAGTCCAAACAAGGACTAACTTTTTAGCTTTTTTACTATTTTATGAGATTAAAAAAGTTGTGTGTTTGTAATGATTTTTTTATTTTTTTGTAGTTGAATAGATGGTTGTAAGAGAAAAAATAATAATTAATTGATATGTAGGATATGATATTTTGCCTTATTAGTTATTTTATTTTATTTTTTTGTTTATCTTTGTTGACTATTTTAGCCAAAATCAAACATTCCAAACAAAGCCTTATAGTGATTTTTTGTTGTATAATTATCCCTTTTTCCCTTATTAGCCGTAGAGGTTCTACAGTTGAAGAGCAATAAGGGAGTGAGTTGTTTATAGAGGGCTATAATGGCCATACCAAAGAAAGATGAGGGATATTTAAGTACATTCAATTAAATTATTTTATGTAATTACATAAGAAAAATTCTAAGGAATTGCTAAATGCCCCTACCTTTCTTCTTAAGACCTCCCACTTCTTTGAACCCCCACCACCAAAATTGCTCATTTCCTTATTTTACTTTGGACCCCTTCTATAATCCCAAATATATCCTTTAAACTCTCATCCCAACACTTTTCAACCGGCAATCTCCCTCACCTCTGGCAACCCTTTTCCCTTACCAGAAACCCTCCCATGACCCTTCTCCTCCACCGGAGACCCTCCTTCAGCCCCCTTCCTTACCAACAACTTTTTTTTTTCGACAGCCCACCTCCCTAGCTCCATCTTCCTTCCCCTTCTTCCATCAACGATCGTCTACCTTATCTCTTTTACCCAAATCTCTCATTTCTTTAATCTCAGTCATTTGCCATCACTACCATCTATACAACTACCCTAGAGCCCTCTCTCATATGCTCATGTTCGGTTTTTCTTTATTTCAAATTGCCTTGCTTGCTTCAGAAAATCAATACCAAACAAACAATGGTAGTTCGGTTGTAGACCACTGAACAAATGGTGGTGGTTTGGCCTTAAACTACTAAACGGAATCGGGAGAGATCGCATAGCAAGACTACCCGCAATCGTGACAAGTATTGAGGGTAGATTTGCCACTATCACTTGTAATTGCAATTGCGATCTAGCGAGAGATAGATAGATAGATAGAGACAAAGAAAGAGATAGAGAGTCTAAGAGTGGTATGGGCAGTGTTGCTAGTGGTTGGTAAGTAAGGGTAGACGTGTTAATGACTGGAAGTGATGTTGGTGATGACAGTGGAGGTTACAGGTCGGAATGGGAGGGCAGCAACTGGTGTTGGGGTAATGGGGATGGTTGGTGGGATTGGAGTTAAGGTTTGAAAATTTAGGGTTAGAAAGTTAGGCATGGGGAGAAAAATGGAATTTTATGTTTGGACAAAATTGGAATTAAAAAAAAAAACAAAATATATGGGGGGTCCTAAGAAAAAAGATAAGGATAAATAGAACTACTCAAATTCTATGATACACACCCCTCTTAGGGTATGCACCATATGCTCCCTGTACGGGAAAGAAATACACCTTCTCGTATAATCCTGTTGATCAAGTCTGCGTTCCTCAGTACGTCGTCGTTCCACCACCTGAAAGCACAAACGTGAGCTGGCCGGCGGGGATGTGCCGGAAACCTCTCCGATGCCTAAGTCAGTAAGCAAGACAAGAAGGCAAAAGCTCTGTGTATTCAGGAAGCAAAATTGTGTTACCTCTCCAAAGGTGATATTGGTGAGCTTATATAGGTTACGCGTGCACGATCTGGTAGGACTCTAACTTCTCCATGCGAAGAGTCCTCCCAGACTCTTATTCCTCCATGTGTAGAGTCCTTCTAGAATTACTCCTCCTTGTAAAGTCCTTCTAGGATTACTCCTTCGAATCTTCCAACACCCCTCATTGCATAAACCAAGTGAGATGGCTTTACTACGGAACTCCATTACAACCGGTAACATGTCCGGACTTCGCTTTTACTCCTCTTACCTCGGTTTCTCATGCACAACCGAGCTAACCATAAGAGAACTTAATCGACTAGGGTGCGACCAACCGACTCTAGAGTCCGAACCGTGTCGAGAATCGACCCGCCTAGCATGCAAGAACCGACATGTCTCTACGACGTCTACCAACTTCAACCCGGACTATCTCGGCACTTGCAGAACCAAGTACTGCTAGTTTGGCGACCGAACACATACTTCCCTTTCTTAGTGGGTATCTCCCAATCTTGAACCTAGATCGCCCAACACCTAGCTCGCCCAATTTATGAATATAAATTACCCTCTCAATTGCCCCTTAATTCCATCTCAAGCATGATAGGATTACCCATGTAACAACCGAGATACGCTTCTAACATCTCCAAATGAGCTAATAAATCCGTTAGCTACTCCAACCGAGCTAAAACCTTTCAACCTTTTTCCAACCAAGCTAACAACTGCTAGCCTCCAAATGAGCTAAAAAAACCCCCAAGCCTTTCCAAATTGAAAGCTAAGACATACTTAGCCTATCCAAATAGAGGTAAAACACCTTTAGCTTATCCAAAGAGCTAAGTCAGCCGTCTTCAGATCGCCGACGTCCATCAATACGTCTCTTCACTCTTCGAACTCAATCGATTGTCCTTCCTGCACACGCGTGGCAACCCCCGATTGGCTCTCTACAAATTGTCGCGCCCTCGTGTTTCAAAAAATTTGAAGCAGTTCCTCCTAAAACAGCTTTTACACCAAACTAACCCTTCCATGCTATTCTACTCGACCTTTGTTCATCTCTCTCTCACTCTCCTCTAAGCTCGTTCATTCTTCCCGCCTCGAGCTCGTGCCTTTGTTTGCTATCTGCATCACTCCTTCATTGCCTCCTCTTCCTTTTGGTAAGTTCATGAATCTGCTTTCATTTGTCTGTTTCTTACTTTCATGTAAGTTCATAGCTGTTTACGTTGTGTGTTTTTACAAAACATTTTGTTTTTCTTCAACTGCACATGCATTTCCTGAAGAACTCCATAAGAACACTCTGAACACACGAATTCACCTTGTAGGACACCTTTCCGATCTCTTCACACACTACAACCGAACTAGAATACTGTTCTACTGTTCTCCTCCCTGCCAATCTGTTCAATTCTGACGACTTCAAACTTCTTGATCTCTGTCCTGACTAAGTCTTGGTACTTAGCCATTCTATCATCCTTTGCTTCATAATCGCCAGAAATTTGATTCACCACCAACTGCGAGTCGCTGTAAACCATTAATTCTGGCCTTCATGTATCTTTCGCCGACTTGAGCCCTAAGAAGCGCCAGACTCGCCGTTGTTCGTGGGAAGCCAAGGTTGATCGCTGCTCCACTACCAAGTGCGGAGAGATAAGGACTATGCCAAGTCTGCTCCATGTCGATTAAGCGCCATCCACAAAGAGTTTCCACATCTCCCCAACGAACAACTTCCAACAGTGGAGGGGTCGGTCGATGCCTTGGAGTCTTCGGGTTGCTAATGTCTTCTTCAGAGTCCATAATCGCAGATCGCCCTTGTCTTCATTGGGCCCAAGTCATTAGTTGCTAGTGAATTTTGACTTGGTGTGGTAAGGTTGGCCTCTTCTTCGCCTTCTTTATCTGATTGCTTTGGGCGGCCGTAGCTGTACTAGGGGTTGCGCTATTAGGCGTCAAACTCCATCCCTAGGTTGGTTGTATCGGTCAGTCAATTGGGCAAACTTGGTGGCTTCGAGTGAACTTCTGCGGCGAAGTCCGCCAAAGATTGGGCTTTCTTTGCGGTTACGGGTTGGAACTTCACGTCATATTGTCCCAACTCCACCCACTTCAAAACTCGCCCGGAAAAGTTGGCCCTCTCAAAGCAGAGCTTTTCGATTGGAAAAAGCTGAGGGGCGACAATGGTGTGGGCGTGAAAGTAGTGCGCCAATTTCTGGATGCCATCATTAAGGCTGCTAACTTCTCCGAGGCAAGTATCTTGCTTGGCTCCTAGCAATGTCTTCGACATAGAAGATAGGTAGGTGTTGGATTCATACCTTTCGAACCAACACCGCACTTCTTTGCGTCTTTGAGGCGCCAAATAGAGGAGGAGTTCTTCCCGGTATGGGGGTAACAAGTAATGGTGGAGAAGACATGTACTCCTTCGACTTTCGAGCTTTGTCGCATTCTTCGTCCCACTCAAACTTAGCTTTTAATGACCGGAAGAATGGGCCTTAATCTGCGAAGACCGACTGATGAATCGGTTAAGTCTTTGCCGCCATGCGGTGAGATCTCAGACTTCTTTCACCGAGTTAGGTCTCTCTAACTCTGAATTGCTTTGATCGAGAAGGATCTGCCTCTATACCTCGATTGGTTACCAAGAAGCCTAAGAATTTGCTCGATCCTACTCAAAGCACACTTGACGCGTTGAGGCGTAACTTATGCTTTTCGGGATCTCAAACATCTCACTTAGGTCCTTGAGATGGTCACTCTCTCTTGCTCTTGACCACCATATCATCGATGTAAGCCTCCATTGTTTTGCCTAACAATGGTTCAAACATCTTGGTGACCATTCTCGGAATGTCGCCCTGCGTTCTTCGAGCCAAAGGGCATGACCTTATAACAATATAGTCCTCTTGGAGTGGTGAAGGATGTGACCTCTGATGCAGCTCATGCATTGCGATCTGGTGGTAGCCTCTGTGCGTCGAGGAAGCTTAACTCTTTGTGACCATTGTCAGTCGACCAATTGATCTATCCTTGGCAAGGGAAGCTATCCTTGGGGCATGCTTTGTTGACAGTTTATAGTCGACGCAGAGCCGCCACTTCCCATTCTTTTTTCGCACCACAACCGTGTTGGAAATCCACAGGGTAGTGCACCTCTCTAATTGCTCTGCCTCCAACAAGTTTCCCACTTCGCTACTATTTGGCGTGGTGGAGTGCCGTCTGCGAGTCGTTGAATGGTAGTGCAGCGAAGGGTGGACGTTGAGTTGGTGGCAGATGAAGTTGGGGTCAATGCCTGGCATGTCGTATGGAGTCCAGGCGAACACTTCTATGTTGGAAGTTAAAAACTCCAAGACCTCTAACCTCTCAGTGCTAGACAACGACGAGCCAAGCAAGAAGAACTTATCCGGGTTCTTCTCGTCTATTCTGACCTCCACCAAGTCCTCCACTGCCTTTTGATTAGCCTCTTTGCCAACATCCGCGAATAGTTCATTACTCTCTGGTTCTTCAACCGAGTGAACATATCCTTTGGCGGCACGGCTACCATTCGTTGCGACGAAGCACTGCTTGGACATTATCTGGTCCCCATAAACTTCTTCTATTACTCCAGTGTCGTTGGGGAACCTCATCACTTGGTGGTAAGAGGATGCCACCGAGCGCATGGCGTGCAGCCATGTTCTGCCTAAGATAATGTTGTAGGTGGAGGGGACCTTCAGCACCCAGAACTCTACTTGCTTCGTTACACTTCCCGCCCTGACTGGAAGGATGATTTTGCCGACTGGCCACTCTGGCATAGAGTTGAATCCAATCAAAGGGGATACGGCTGGGGCCAAGTCTTTATCTTGCAGCTTTAGTTGCTTGAAGGTTTCATAGTACATGATTTCGCACGAGCTACCTTGGTCAATCAGAATCCGCTTGACGTCAAAATCCTTGACTCGGAGAGTGACGACCAAGGCATCGTTGTGTGGGCAATATATTCTGTCCAAGTCTTTATCTGAAAAGGACATGATGTTTGTGGCTTCCTCCCCTTTTGGCGGTTGGGCACTTAGCACCTCTTTCAAGTGCTGCCTTTTTGATTGAACCTCTGAGCTCGCATACTCGCTCTGGTTCAAAGACTCCATGGATTACGTTGATGGTGCCTTGTGGCGGGGCGTCGATCGGCATTCCATTGGGGAAGTTATGGTCTTGAAATTGTTGCGCCTCCTTCTATGTATTTATCCAGGTGGCCTGCCGCCACCAATTCTTCCAGATGTTGCCTCAGCTGCGTGCAGTTTTCAGTTCGGTGCCCCTTTTCCTTGTGGAAGGTGCATCTGGATCTGTCATCGTAATCCTTCTGGGCCTCGCCAACCTTGGCAGGCCACTTGACGAAAGGCTCGTCTCGAATCTCACGAGTATACTAGATCGGCTTCTTGAACACCGTGGTTATGGCAGTTCGGACTCTCAACCATCTCTTGTCCTGGTCTTCATCATTGTCGCGTCTGCCCTGTCTGTTTTGGTTTCGGCGACCTACCGTATTGACCTTTGCTGAGGTCTTCTTCTCTGGTGTAGCTTGATCGCTTTTGATTTTGCCTTAACGAGCGCCATCCTCTTCTACTGATGTCTTTGATGCACTCTCTCCATCGGGGCCTCCATTGTAAGTGGCGGAGTCATGGTGATAGAGTCCTCGATGCATTCCCGGGAAGGCCTCTTTTCTTCTTGCAATGGCTAGGTTGGTTGGGCAGTCTCCAATCTGGTTGAATGTCTCCCAGTAGCGACTGTTGTAAGACCTCAGGGTCTCTTTGTCGCCCATATCGATGGAGAGCAACTGGTCGATCTCCACCGGAGTTTTTGTGTTTGTTCTGAACCGGGTTACAAACGCCTCTGCCAATTGCGCCCAGGAGGCTATGCTGCCTTCTGGAAGCTTCTCAAACCAAGTCAAGCCTAGGTCGCCGAGGCTTGAAGGGAATAGGATACACATTAATGCCTCGTTCCGCCGGTATACAGCCATAACCTGGCGAAAGTGGCTCAAGTGGGTGTAAGGGTCCGTCTTTCCTTCATACGTTGTGAATTTGGGTTGTAAGGCTTTGACGGAAGGCGCGTTCTCAATCTCTGGGACGAATGGTGAGGTCTGCGGCCTGCCAATGCTTTATCCGCTGGTTCGTATGCCAAGTGCGGCCTTGGCATTCCAACCTCGGCGCTTCCATGCGTCCAGGAGCCAATCGCGCAAAGGCAGAACCTGTGGGGATCGCGCGTCCTGGCGTCCTCCTTCCATCGCGCCTTTTCTTCCAACATGGACCTTAGGTCGGACGACCTAGGTAATTCCGTCTGTCTGGACCTCGTATGATGCGTATGTGAGGGCCAATAAGTACTTCCCTCGTGTATGACCTTCGAGCCGTCCTCTCGGACACTGGTGGACGAGTCTGGAAGATCTGGATCGCGTGTCGCTGTCCCGAGGCTTCATCCTCTGGTTGAGAGGTGTAGAATTCTACCACGACCCTCGGAGTGGCGAGGCGTCTTGTTGTTGCGCCCCTCTGTCGCCACTTCTTTCCTTTCATCTGGCGCTCAGAGACTCCATGTCCGCCGCCATCTTGCGGATCGTTCGTCTTGTTCTCGGCGATCTTCGAATTTGAGGATCAACTCTCGCCTTTGTCTTTACGGGCTTTCGGCGAGAAGGATGAGGGTCGCTATTCCTCCTTCGTCCCTCGCATCCCTCACCGAATTACGCCTTTGTGGTTCGGGCTCGCCATGGGAGGACCAAAGGAAGGCCTTCGCCTTGCCCCCTTCGAGTCACCGTCAACGAGGTAGTTCTTCATTGTTCGCCATTGATGTTTAAGAGAAAGCTTGATCAAGAGGTTGTTCTTGTCATTGTTCCCACAGACGGCGCCAATTGTGCGGAAAGAAATACACCTTCTCGTATAATCCTGTTGATCAAGTCTGCGTTCCTCAATCGTCGTCGTTCCACCACCGAAAGCACAAACGTGAGCTGGCCGTGGGTGTGCGAAACCTCTCCGATGCCTAAGTCGAGAAGCAAGACAAGAAGGCAAAAACTCGTGTATTCAGAAGCAAAATTGTGTTACCTCTCCAAAGGTGATATTGGTGAGCTTATATAGGTTCTGGCGTGGCACATCTGGTAGGACTCTAACTCCATGCGAAGAGTCCTCCCAGACTCTTATTCCTCCATGTGTAGAGTCCTTCTAGAATTACTCCTCCTTGCGTAAAGTCCTTCTAGGATTACTCCTTCGAATCTTCCAACACCCCCTCCTTTGCATAAACCAAGTGAGATGGCTTTACTACGTCAACTCCATTACAACCGAAGTAACTCATGAATCCGGACTTCGCTTTTACTCTTACCTCGGTTTCTCATGCACAACCGAGCTAACCATAAGAGAACTTAATCGACTAGGGTGCGACCCAACCGGACTCTGAGTCGAACCGGTGTCGATCTGACGGCCTAGCATGCAAGAACCGACATGTCTCTCTGACCAGGTCTACCAACTTCAACCGGACTATCTCGGCACTTGCATAACTTTCGTTTGGCGACCGAATTACACATACTTCCCCTTTCTTAGTGGGTATCTCCCAATCTTGAACCTAGATCGGCCCAACACCTAGCTCGGCCCAATTTATGAATATAAATTACCCTCTCACTCCCCGTTACAATGTTAGTAGTCTTAAGTTGTAACATATTGTGGTGTCGATTATGACTTTGTTGTACACATTGTGCTATTAGTTATGACTCATTGTAATATTGGTTATAACATTATTTTTTTAGTTATGGTCCAAAAAGTTTTTAGTTATACTTTATGTGATATTTGGTTACAAATCTTTTTTTTTAGTTATGACTTGTAAATGATTTAGTTATGATACTTGTGATAATTAATCACACAAATGTTATAACTTGTATTTGGTGCAAACCCTTACAACATACCCTTTACATAAATATATTGACCAAATATATATATGTTTATATATTTATTTGATTATTTGTAAAATAAAGTTTGAGTGCTAAAACCCATATTCACAGGGTTTGAGTCTCATACAAGGTTGGCTATGGGCCCGATGGCCGTCTTACTCACATAGTCCATCACAATATTTTTAGGATTTAGAAAAAAATATTTTAGCCGATAAGTAGGGCCAAACTAGAGTAAAATTTTTAGGATTAATTACCAACAAGTCCTATTAAGTCGACTTAAATACCATTAAGTCCTATTGACTTTTTAAATGCACCAATAAGTCTTACTCTCATTAAATTACCTATCAAATTCTTTCATTTCTCCTCTTCTTTTTTCTCTCTCTATCTCCTTGTCTCTCTCCATTATTTTTCCAAAACCTTCACACCACCATTGCTGTCATCGCTGTCTACCCGTCATCGCCTACTGTCTACCCACCACCTCCACCATCGTTGTTGTCCACCCACCACCTCCACCTTCGCATATCCACCACCATCAATGCAAATTTACACTTTCTACCGTCACGATCAGACTTTACCATTGTAGATCTACATTTCACGTCATTGATCTACACAACCACTATATCACCACTACCTTCTTTGTTTTATATTCATATTTGTTTTTGTGTATGTGGAAAAGGATGGTGAATTTTTGTAAGTGAGTGAGTGAATATGAGTAAAGATAGTGGATATTAATGAATAAATTTAAAATAATAAATTTATCAGTCAGAATTTATAGGTAAATAAATCTTGTTAGTAGGACTTGCCCGTAAGTACCCCAACTTTTTAACTCATTATTTTTCAAGTTATGTTTGGGATAAAAAGTTTTAGCCCAACCCAATAAAACTCGCCCATTTATTAAATTTTAATTTTTATATTATTTAATTATAAAATAAACTAGAAAAAGATTTTTTTTTAAATACTTATATATATATATATACTTATTTCTAGAGTTTAAACTAAAAAACTTCTTACAAAATTATATATTAAGTTGGCAACTTCCAAATGACCACTCTCGGAACCGTTGTTTAGTTTCAGAAAATTGAACTTATTTCAGAAAATTGAATTTTTTATTACTTAAATATATATATATATACATATATATTGTTTTTAGTTAAAAATTTTAATATTTTAAGAATTCTTTATTTTTTAAATGCACTTAATCTAAATACACTTAAAAATTATAATATTTGTGGAAAAAAATATTTAAGAGTCATCAAATAAAAAAATATAAAATTTAACATATTTTCGTATTCTTGTACATTTATTAAATTTTAAAAATATTTTTTCACCAATATTTTATTTTTTTAGGTGCATCTAAATTATGTGTATTTAGAAAGTAAAAAAAAAATTAAATATTAAAAAAATGGGCAAATTACATATACCTCCCTTGAGGTTTGGCTAAATTATAGATACCCCCCTGAGGTTTTGAAAATTACATCCCGCCCCCTAAGGTTTGTATTTTCATAACAATTTGTCCCCTGAGGTTTAAATTTCATAACAAATTACTCCTTAATTTGTTATGCAAATATAGCATTCATGGGGGAATTTGTAATTTCTCAAACCTCAGGGGGGTTATTTGTAATTTAGCCAAACCTCGAGGGGGGTACATGTAATTTGCCCTAAAAAAATTCACTAAAAACAAAAATAAAATGCAAAAAGTAAAAAAAACTCAATTTTCAAAAAAACAATCAAAACCAAAAAGGTGGGTAGAAAAAAAGCTGAAAAGTGATTAAGTTAAGTGGTTTTAGGGCTAAGTAAGGAAACTGAAAAATTTGCAAATCGAACCAGTCTAAACCAATCCAGTAGGTTTTTTTTAAATTCGTGGTTCAGTCCTGATTTGGAAAATTGAAAAAATGCTCTCCACGAATTGGTTTCAAATTTAGGTCTACGGTTCTGGATTTGAACCCAACTGAACCGTATAACTTAAACCATATATGTTTATTTGCTAAATATTATGTTTGTTTAAATTAATGGTGGAACAATGTGCATGTTTATGTTTCAAAAAATTATGACAGAATAATGTTGAACAATGTTTGCTTAATGCCATGTTTTTGCTTAACTGAAGAATATTATGAGAGTAGTTTGTTTGATGGGTGATAGGTCGTTAAGAACACCAAAAATAAAGACTAAACTATACCTAAATTCTGTAGAATAATGATAAGTTTAGGTATAGATTCACATAGACAATTGTGAAATTAAATCAATTTAAATTGTAAGATTCCTAAATTAATTTGATATAAGGGTTGATGAATATTAAAGTAAAAATTGAAATGAAAAGAGAAATTAAATGAAGAGTAAATATTAGGGTTTGAGAAATTGCTTGGAGAAAATCCTAAGGCAATGAATCCACCACTAATTACATAAATAGGATTTAACATCAGCAATTAATTGTGATATGGTTTGAACTACCTAATGTTTAACAACTACAAGTTTGAAATATTAATCAAGAGGATTGTTGCATTCAATGTATAGGCACAAATAATCTCAAGTAATACGAATCATTCGCTCTAAACTAAGGTAGCAGCACAACTTGTCTCTCGTAACTTGATTCTTCTCATATTTTGAATGCAACATATAAAAAACCATTGTATGAAAAGCATTCATCAATCACAAAAAGAATAACACTGAAAGAGATAGATAGAAATGAAATAAAAACTTCTAAAAACATTCACACAACTCGTTCTAACCGTTACAACAATCAAAGCCTAGTTGAACATTCTATTTACTTGGCTAGGATTTCATCAAAACCCTAGAAATAGCAGCCTAACCGCTCATGGAGATCGAGGAGGTGAAGAGGATGATGAAACTGCCATGGAAATACCTTCAACCTTGAAGTACAAATACTCTCCAAACCCTAGCGTCTCTTGTCTTTCTCCAAAAATTCGAACCCTGAAAAATTTCTTTTGTTTGTTTTATACTTTGTAGATTTCATAAATAAGTTCAAATAGTCGTGCACAAAATTCGAGATAGGCCGCACATGCAAGAAATGTCACCACACATGCAAGGGTTGGCGCCGCACGTACAGGATTGACCCTCCACACGTGCAAATGAAGGCAGAGAAGAATCGATATTTTTGCATTGTGTCGCACGTGCGGGGCTTCCTTGCCTATATTTGCTCCTTGGTCCATATTAACTTGATTCACATGAATTGCATTTAAATGTATCAAGTTATCACCATAATAGACTCAAAAGCATAGGTAAAAAAGGGCCTAAATATGTACATTTAGACAACTATCAATGGATATATTATTATTATTTTTAAAATTTATAATAGGCTGAATTTTTTTAAATGTTATATAATTTTTCTTGTAAAAAGATTAAGTGGAACCATCACTACAAGAAAATGCACCTTGTTGACTAATTTTGGTGACTAAAACATTTTTAGTCACCAAAAGTATAATATTTGGCAACTAAAAATTAATTTGTCAGCATTGGTTCAAATATGTAGCTACTAAAATATTTTAGTCAGTAAATATTTATAATTGGCGACTAAATTTTGATTTAGTCGGCAAAATTCAATTTTTTTGTGACTAAATAGGATGTTAGTCGTCATTTTCCTACATTTTAGGCTAAAAGAAATAAATTTAATCTGTAAGATTGCTTTTTCCCGACTAAAATATAATTTAGTCGCCAAAGATGACGTTTAGCGACTAGTTTTTTAGTCGCTATTGACTGCTATTTGGCTACCAAAACATTATAGTCAGCATTATTTATTCCTTTCCTGACTAAAAATTAAATTAGTCGCTAAAAGGTTGAAATTTCAACCCGCGCCTCTTTTATTGGTGCGCGTGCGTTGCTCTGCTAGGCAACAGTACTATATTACTCACAACTTCACAACAGTGTATCACACACACACACCTCACCAAATCTCATAGAAATCAGCTTCCCTCACCGTAGCCTACTGTACGGGCGACATTGCGACGGCCACCACCGCCGCCACCGGCGCAAAGCACCACCATCACAGCCGCACATCACAGGTTCTCTCTCTCTCTCTCTCGCTTTCGCACTCTGCTTCTCACTCTGTCTGTGCATCTATTTCTCGCTCGAGCTCTCTCCTAGAGTCTATGTGTCTATCTCCCACAATCTATACTTGTTCTATATTCATATATATATATATATATATATATGTATGTATGTGCAATTTTTGTTTTTGTTTTTTTTATTATATATATTTGAAAAATTGCTGAGTTATTGATGATAGGTTTTCAAAGAAAAGACCTGCTTGAAGCCTCTTCTTATTTCATATTTGATGCAAATATGCTCTCAAAGTAATTGAAGTATAGCACATATTTTGTGAATATCTGTGGGTTTTTAACTTTTATCACTTTGTGTCCATTTCCTTTGATTGCTGCTCTGCCCAATATACTTGTATTCTTGTTCCAAACTCTCCACTTCTTTTGACCCATTTTTAGAGTCACTTTGATGCACCCTACTTGTTTTAGGGTTTCAATTTCTGGGTATTTGATACATTGTGCCTTTGACTATCTTATTTTGTAAACTAGCAGATAGATTAGGTAAGATATATATATATATATATGGGGCAAAGAGAATCTGGTGTTGGAGCTGTACTTTTCTAAGGTTTTGGGTATAAGCAATTTAACTAATTCTTGTAAAATAGGTGGTCATGGATAAACAATTGAGAGGCTATTATGGTTCAGTGAACATTATCAAATATGAAGAAGAAACCGATTCAAGCCTCTCAGATCGGAGTTTTAATTAAATGTTTTAGTGTTAGATTTTAATTTTTACAGTGGGAGGAGTTCTCATTTTCACTCTCCATATGACGGCTATATCATGTTATACTAACTTTGATTAACATACATTGTGCTTATATACACTTTTTATCGCCTTGCCTCCATATGCAAACAATATCTTCTATGAATAATAAACACCAACAAAGAGAAGTGGCAGGCTCTGAAATTGGGGATGGATTGCATTAATTTGATAAATCAATGGATATATTACTCTAGAGATCATTACTTAATAAAATGTTTCTATCAAATCGTATATGATTGAGCCTTGCTAAAATGAATCGTCTAAGGACTTGTTTTTCTTGTTTGATTGGATTAAGACGCTGCTCAACTAACATGAATTGTTGTGTTCATAATCCTCATCTCTAAGGTTATGCCAAATTAAGCTTATCCTTATTATTGTGACTTTTTAACTATTGACATTGTGATGGTTAGATATGAATTAAATCTGTTATTTATTAGCCAAATTATAATGGAGGTGGTGATTGTCAAAAAGGTTTAGTTGGTGAAGCGAGTTGATTTGAAGCCAATAGTCGTGGTGGAGTGATTGTGCTCGAGTGCCATGAGGTAGTGTGATTGTGGTGGTGGAGATTGTATAGGTATAGCATTGTTGGAACAATCTTCTTTGTAAATAAAATAACTTGAAATAAATTCAAACAAAATAAATAAATAACAGACCAGATTTATTTATCGAACCGAAATAAAAAAAAATAAGACCAAGTCGAGTGTGTGACACTCTGTCCTTAAGATAGATTCGCCCCGCTACGGTGCTTACGGTTGAGTGGTGTCTATCTTCCAGGATACAATGATCTTCACAAATTTATAGAAGCACTTCAAATAAATTTGTTCGGCGAACTAGAACCTTGTGTTCTATAACTCTCTAAAATTTATTCCTAATATTTTATATGAAGAATAATGCACTAAAAGAAAATGGACAGCAAAGAGACAAGAATTTAAGACTGAATTTTCGGATTGAATTTCTATCCCAAGACTGCTGGGAAAACCCATGTATATATAGGTAATTACATAGACCTGAATAGGTGCCACAATTAAGTGAAAAGGTGCACCTCTTAATTCAAATGAACAGATTTGATTAAAATCTGACCGTTGCTTAATTTCAAACAATTTGAAAAGGTCCCGAGGTGCAACAGTTATAAAAACTGTTGGAATGCACTATTTAAACTATTTACATAGTTTAATAGTTTAAACAAAAACAAACCAATTTAGAGGAACAGATTATTTCAACCAATTGGAATACTTTTATTAAACTATTAGAATAGTTTAATCATTTTTAGGAAGTCACAAATAAATTTATATTTAAAATAAATTCCGATAATAATTTTTATTGAAAAAATTCAAATGAATTTTATCTAAAAAATTAATGTTAGACCCGAAAACGACGTCAACTTCCCATTTACTCAAAAATGGTTTTGACGTTCCGTCGTCACCATGTGACTTGACACGCGACAAGGAACACGTCACCTCTTCGGACCCACCCCATAAAACGTTTGGGGCCCACTCTATTTTGGGCTCAAAGTCGGCCCAAAATATGGCTTATATAAACCAATTTTCCAATAATCCCCCACATGAATGGAATTTGACGGAGAGAAAATGCAACAACATGATCTAATCAGAGAGTACAGAAATTGGAAATATTCTGCAAAGGATAGGTAGCTTTTGGCTTTGAACCTTCCCTTGTGAAACACTATCAGATTTACTAGCTAACTAGTGAATATGATGTCTTGAACTGTTCAGCCGTTTGTGTAAACCAAGACAATAGAACTCACACAGTATATTCCCAGACACAGTTTAGTTCTCACTATTGTGTTCATTTTGGCCCTGAACAACTTGGTCTTTCATGAGTGCTCTAGAGAATTGTAGCCCTTCACAAATCTCATAGAACCGGCCCAGTTCACACTCACATAGGTGATGCTTATAAAGAGTAACCTGCCATACTCCACTAGGTTTACCTAGATATAAAAATCATTAAAAGTTTTACTTAACCTAAAACGCTGCAGTCATCATTATTTCATCATAGAAATGGGTAGGATTTAGACTCCCCAGTGATCCTTCTGAGTCAATCACAACTCAGTTGTCCCTTTGAACCTATTGGGATCTCCAGTCAACTAGGTTGGGTTGCCGTTGTGGTAACTCTTATTTAATAGGCTTTAGTCCCATTCCTCTCAATGAATTCTCAACTAACTCTCTTGCTAACCTTTTGGTTAGTGGATCCGCTATGTTGTCTTTAGACTTAACATATTCTATGGAAATAATTCCATTAGAGAGTAGTTGTCTTACGGTGTTATGTCGACGACGAATGTGTCGTGACTTACCGTTATACATATGACTCTATGCTCTACCTATAGCTGATTGACTATCGCAATGTATGCATATAGCAGGCACCAGTTTTGGCCATATTGAAATATCTTCAAGGAAGTGGCGAAGCCATTCTGCCTCTTCCCCTGCTTTGTCTAAAGTTATGAATTCAGATTCCATAGTAGACCTAACAATACAAGTCTATTTGGAAGATTTCCAAGATACAGCCGCCCCACCAAGAATAAAGACATACCCACTGGTGGATTTCGAGTCTCTAGTATCCAATATCCAATTTGCATCACAGTATCCTTCAAGTACTGCTGGATATCTCATATAATGAAGCCCAATGTAACGAGTAAATCGGAGATATCTTAGAACCCTTATAATTACTTTCCAGTGTTCTACTCCCGGATTACTGTATATGTACTTAATTTACTTCTTGCATAAGCTATATCTCTGAGTGCAGTTCATCAAGTACATTAAGCTTCCAATAATTTGGGCATACTCTAATTGAGAAATACTTTCCTGTACATTCTTAGAAAGATACAAATTAACATCTACAGGAGTTCTAGCAAGATGATCATCATCTTTGCTAAATTTGTCAAGTATTTTCTCAATGTAATGAGATTATGACAAAGCATATCCTTCTGATGTTTTGGTAATTTTTATACCAAGTATTACATCAGCAATGCCCATGTCCTTCATATCAAAATGTTTATTCAACATTTTCTTAGTAGTTTTAATCATGTCATTATTACTACCAATGATGAGCATATCATCTACATAAAGACATACAATGACATAACATTTATCTGTGTTTTTAATATAAACACATTTGTTACACTCATTAATTTTAAATCCATTTGACATCATTGCCTTGTCAAATTTCTCATGCCATTGCTTTGGCGCTTGTTTTAAACCATATAATGATTTAATCAATTTACACACTTTCTTTTCTTTCCCTGAAACAGAAAACCCTTCTGGTTGTTCCATATAAATTTCTTCATTTAACTCACCATTTAAGAAAGCGGTTTTAACATCCATTTGATGAATTTCTAGATTGTATAGAGATGCAATGGCAATTAGCATTCTAATGGATGTTATTCTAGTAATCGGTGAGTATGTGTCAAAGTAATCTAGACTTTCTTTTTGTCTAAAACCTTTGATTACAAGTCTTGCCTTGTATTTGTCTATTGATCCATCCGCTTTCATTTTCTTTTTGAAAATCCACTTGTACCCAAGAGGTTTACAACCTGGTGGCAAGTCCACTAATTCCCAAGTATGATTTTGCAAGATGGATTCAACTTCACTGTTGACATCTTCTTTCCATAAAGGAGCTTTAGGACTAGACATAGCCTCTTTAAAAGTTAAAGGCTCATTTTCTAACAAATATGTTAGAAAATCTGGACCAAATGATTTTAAGGTTCTAGCACGTTTACTACGCCTAGGTTTCTCTTCCTCATTTTGATCTAACTCTTGCTCTTGATCATGTTCATGATCATTACTAGTAATATCATCAAAAGATCTTTTCTTATTACTAGTCTCTTGTCCAGTCTTATTTGGAAATACATGTTCAAAGAAAGATGCATTCCGAGATTCAATAATAGTATTTACATGCATTTCAGAATGTTCTGATTTATGAATCAAAAACCGATATGCACTACTATTCTTGGCATAACCAATGAAAATGCAATCAATGGTTTTAGGACCTATCTTAATCTTCTTAGGACTAGGAATAGCCACTTCAGCCAAACACCCCCACACTTTTAAGTATTTGTAGGATGGTACTCTTCCATGCCACAATTCATAAGGTGTTTGATTTATTTTCTTTCGGGGTACTTTATTTAAAATATAATTAGCGGAAAGTATTGCTTCCCCACAAGTTACGAGGTAATCCAGGCCGATCAACATGGTATTCATCATTTCTTTTAAAGTCCTATTTTTCCTTTCGGCAATTCCATTTTCTTTGAGGTGAGTAAGGAAGCGGTGGTTTGATGAATTATTCCATGTTCTTTACAAAATTCACCAAAAGGTGATTCATATTCACCACCTCTATCACTTCTAAGTTTTCTGATTTTCTTACCAAGTTGATTTTCAACTTCATTCTTATATTGAATGAAAATTTCCAAAGCTTCATCCTTGGTTCGAATTAAATAAATATAACTATATCTAGTATAGTCATCTATAAAAGTGATTACATATTTTTTCCCACCTCTGGTTTGAATTGATTTAAAATCACAAATGTCACTATGAATTAATTCAAGTGGTTCCGTACTTCTTTCAATTGAATGAAAAGGAATTTTAGATAATTTTGTCTCAATGCAAATTTCACATTTATGATTTGAATCAATGTTAAATTTAGGTAAACATTCCATATTAATTAATCTACATAAAGATCCATAATTAACATGTCCTGGTCTACCATGCCATAAATTTGAAGACTCAAGCAAGTAAGAAGAAGATGTAGTATTATTAATAACTGAGAGTACAACGGTCATTACATTTAACTTGAAAAGGCCATCAGACATGTAACATTTTCCTACATACATCCCATTCTTAGTAAGTACAAATTTATTACACTAAAAAACTAGCCTAAACCCATTCTTACTCAACAAAGATCCGGAAACTAAATTCTTGCGAATGTCCAGTACATGCAACACATTGTTGAGAGTGAGTTCCTTTCCAGATGTCATCTTGAGTACAATCTTTCCTTGTCCTTCAACTTTGGAAGTTGAGGAGTTGCCCATAAAAAGTTGTTCACCATTGTCCACTGAAGAATAAGATGTGAACATCTTTTTGTCGGCACAAATATGGTGAGTAGCACCAGTGTCCACCCACCATTCTTTAGGATTTCCGACAAGATTTGCCTCGGAAACAACTGCAGAAAGATTGATGTCATCTACACCATTAGAAATATTGTCCACTTCGGTCATATGGGCTTGAGCAGGCTTCTTGCTTATTCTTCTTTTGCTTTTGCCTTTGCTACGGCAATCTTTGGCCCAATGTCCCTCTTTGTCACAGATGTAACATTTGCCATTAAACTTGTACTTTTTATTATCTCCCCCTTTAGAGCCTTGTGACGAACTTTCTCCAGAAGACTTTCGTTTCTTGGTTTTTGAAGCATGTTCCACCACATTTGCCTTAGACTCCATAGGAAGCTTACCAGCCCGCTTTTCAGAATTGCGGTTGTCCTCCTCAATCCTCAAACGCACAATTAACTCGTCCATAGAAATTTCTTTGCGCTTGTGTTTGAGATAGTTCTTGAATTCCTTCCAGCCTTTTGGTAATTTTTCAATTAAGGCTGCAACTTGGAAGGATTCACTGAGAGACATATCTTCTGCGTGAATGTCATGCAGAATGAGTTGGAAATCTTGAGTTTGGCTGATCACAGTTTTTGAATCAACCATTACAAAATCCAGGAATCTGCCAACCACAAATTTCTTTGAGCCGGCATCTTCCGTTTTGTACTTTTTCTCTAACGATTCCCAAAGTTCCTTTGCCGTCTTGATTGGAGTGTAGACGTTGTATAATGTGTTGTCAAGTCCATTCAAGACGTAATTCCGGCAAAGGAAATCGACATGTTTCCAAGCATCAACCACAGCAATCACTTGCCGGTCGGTTTCATCCTCTTTCAGGATAGGAGCATCTTCACGGAGAAAACGAGGCAGGTTCAAAGTTGTAAGATAGAACAACATTTTCTGTTGCCATCTTTTAAAGTCAGTTCCTGAGAACTTCTCTGGCTTTTCACTGTGATTTACCAGTACTATCATCACAGGAGAGGGGGTTGGTGCAATCGCAGCCACCACAGTAGTACTTGTTTAGGCATTTGTTTCAGTAGCTATCAATTCTAATTTATAAAACAAAATTACAATTAGAATTTATACTACACAGAAAATTAAACCAAATGCACAGAATTAAATTCTATAAAAATAAAAGAAACAAGAATGTAACTTTTATTTTCCAATTAATTTGAAAATAAAATAAAATTTTATTTAAACAAATTAATTCCACACAGAAAATAAAAGAAATAAAAACTATAACTTTTATTTTTCAATTAATTTGGAAATAAAATAAAATTTTATTTAACCAAATTAATTCCACACAAGAAATTAAATTCTGTAAAATAAAAGAAATAAAAATATAACTTTTATTTTTCAATTAATTTGGAAATAAAATAAAATTTTATTTAACCAAATTAATTTCACACAGAAATTTAAATTCTATAAAATAAAAGAAATAAAAACATAACTTTTATTTTTCAATTAATTTGGAAATAAAATAAAATTTTATTTAACCAAATTAATTCTACACAAGAAATTAAATTCCGTAAAATAAAAGAAATAAAAATATAACTTTTATTTTTCAATTAATTTGGAAATAAAATAAAATTTTATTTAACCAAATTAATTTCACATAGAAAATTAATTTTAGTAACACCTGAATAATTAAAATACTGAAAACAGAATTTTAATTAATGAAAATTCAGAAAATAATTTCTAAAACCCAAAATTAATTTCTGAAAAAATTTCACAAAAATATATTCTGTTAATGACACCAGTATCGTACTACTAGTTGTTGTCAAAGAAAAGAGACAGTATATTACTACTATCTGTCAAATAGCATATAATCACTATTTGTTTTTCCAACCAGAATATTATTTTGTAAATCTAAAGAAAATAATTTTCTTCCGAAATTATTTACGAAGAATGAAAAAGGGAAACAAACGAAAAATTCTGTAAACAGAATAATTCTAATATGTCTTAAGATTGTTGGAACAATCTTCTGTGTAAATAAAATAACTTGAAATAAATTCAAACAAAATAAATAAATAACATACCAGATTTATTTATCGAACCGAATTAAAAAAAATAAGACCAAGTCGAGTGTGTGACACTCTGTCCTTAAGACAGGTTCGCCCCGCTACGGTACTTACGGTTGAGTGGCGTCTATCTCCCAAGATACAATGATCTTCACAAATTTATAGAAGCACTTCAAATAAATTTATTCGGCGAACTAGAACCTTATGTTCTATAACTCTCTGAAATTTATTCCTAATATTTTATATGAAGAATAATGCACTAAAAGAAAATGGACAGCAAAGAGACAAGAATTTAAGACTGAATTTTCGGATTGAATTTCTATCCCAAGACTGCTGGGAAAACCTATGTATATATAGGCAATTATATAGACCTGAATAGGTGCCACAATTAAGTGAAAAAGTGCACCTCTTAATTCAAATGAACAGATTTGATTAAAATCTGACCGTTGCTTAATTTCAAACAATTTGAAAAGGTCCCGAGGTGCAACAGTTATAAAAACTGCTGGAATACACTATTTAAACTATTTACATAGTTTAATAGTTTAAACAAAAACAAACCAATTTAGAGGAACATATTATTTCAACCAATTGGAATACTTCTATTAAACTATTAGAATAGTTTAATCATTTTTAGGAAGTCACAAATAAATTTATATTTAAAATAAATTCCCATAATAATTTTTATTGAAAAAATTCAAATGAATTTTATCTAAAAAATTAACGTTAGACCCGAAAACGACGTCAACTTCCCATTTACTCAAAAATGGTTTTGACGTTCCGTCTTCACCGTGTGACTTGCCACGTGGCAAGGAACACGTCACCTCTTCGAACCCACCCCATAAGACGTTTGGGGCCCACTCTATTTTAGACTCAAAGTCGGCCCAAAATATGCCTTATATAAACCAATTTTCCAATAAGAATTAATAGCCACAGTAACATATTAGTAGTGGCGCTGTGTAGTGGTTATGCTGGCATTAATTGCAAGTATGGTGCTGGTGGTGGCAATGCAATCTTGATGGTTTTATTGAAAGAAATGCTCAATTCCAGCTGGCCTTTACTTATGTATAGCGACACGGTTATTATTTTGTCCCAAATTTGTTTCAAACCTGGTCATGTATGCTCCAACTCAGCACCCAATATTTACTAGTTTTTAACATATCAAAAGAATAGATATGTCCACATCTGTTGATATGGTGAACCACAGCACTAATAGGATGTCATCAACTCACTTGGCTTGACAACACATCATATTCAATAGATACTATAGTATTTTTTTATTTTTGGTTTTTTACATATTAGAAGTATAGATGGGTATCGTACATTGATATGGTGAACCTTCACACTACGGATGTCATCAACTCACTTGGGCTTCACATATCTGACACAACACATCATTGTGTCAGACCTCTAAATACATACTCACACCCGACACCCCTACCCCAGTCCATGTAATATAGTTTATAACTATTCATTATAAAGGTTGAATTTTTTATTGTCATTTATTATTTATTGAGGATGGATTGTTGGATGTTATTATATTATTCTTGGGTTCATAAATATATTGCACTTTTGCTCATGTCAAAATTTGTTCAATTATGTGGTATTTGCCATTTGGATATTGGTAATTCCAATGCCATCATTATGTATTTATTTTGGGAAAACAAAAATTGTTACTTACTTTTTCATGCTTGATTTAGCACTAAAAAGCTTTCATTGTTGACAGTTCTCTCAGTCTCTTCATTTGTGTGGATATATTTTGATAAAGGCTCTCTGTGCAGCTTAAGTCAACGATCTCAACCTATGTTGCAATTGATGTTTTTATGCTTTAGTTTAACTCATGTTTGCTATGGTCTAATTGTTTTTGTTTTAACAACTTTAACCTATGTTGCAAATTGATGTTTTTATGCTTTAGTGTAACTAATGCATGCTTTGGGTTAATTGTTTTTGATTTTGTCTTTCTAATATTTTCTGCTCAAATTTGTTCCCTCTTCTCTTTGGCAAGAGCATCTTCTTCATCTTCTTCGGTTCAAAGCAGGTTTAGTGTGAAGCATTTTTCTCTTAATATCTGAAGTTGCTCGATCGCTCCTAGTGACTTCCCTGCTTTTCTTTTCTATTTTTTATTTCTTTTCTTTGGTAAATATACTTATATCCTATATGTGATAGACCCTTAAGAAAGTGGTGTTCAGATGTTACCACGTAACAAAGGAAGTAACAATCGGTTTTTTGCAACATCTCTGGCTTTCTTCCTTTTGATTTTTATGTTTGTGTTATCTGGTTTATTTGTTTTATGTTCTCCTCTTGAATTTTATTTGAAAGCACGCAGTAATAATAATATTTTCTCCTTTCTCATTATGCAGTGCATGAGTAGAACTCCAACGATTCTGATCTTAGAAATTTGTGATAAATATCGCAAAATGATGGCATTTTCTGGTGAAATTAAGAGGGGTTTGTATGCATATCTAGGAACTTTCTTGTTTTCTCTTAGGTGCCACTTTTGCCATTATAAAAGAATAAAATGATGATTCCTTGGTGCTTTTAAGATGGGGCTCTGTTTTATTTATTGAAGAAAATTTATATCGTACTTCCTACAAACCTAGACTTCCGTATACAAGATTTACATATCAAATTTAGAAGGAAAACGAAGAAGGTTCAATCTTAGTAAAAGATTGTGTTTCCAGATGTCTTAATCTAGTCTAATATGATTTTTGATCCATCAAAATGCAAAATATCATGTTCTAAGGTTTTGGTTTTTTTGGGGGTTGTTTTTGGGAGTAGCATATTTTGAAGGATGAAGTCCATATTTGCCTGATCACTGTTTTTTTGGGATGTCATTAGATGGTTGTAGACTTTCCAATTTGTTGGGTTCATTTTATTTTTGATTTTTTGGGAGGCATTGTAGTCTATAAACTTAAGTTCTTTGAGACAATGTATTCAAGATTGATGGGATGTGGTTAAGGGAGATTTAAAATAAGTTATATATAATATTAAATAAAAAAAATCTTACGATTCACGATTCATTATTTTAACAAAATTATTCAAGTTTTGACAACAATGGTCCCTTGCATGTTTGAAGGAACATAGTAGTCCCTTTTGGAGTGTAATGGTTCCATGTCCCCTTGTTTTTATGATTTGTTTAATGGAAAATTACGATGACCCTAACCTGAGATTTGGTGCAATTAATGCACTAACCCCTTGATTCGTTTTAGACACAAACATCCTTTAGAATCCAACCTATATTGGTTACTACCCTTTGGCACTTACACCATTTGTTTAGTAAAAGAATGCGAGAACAAATAAATTGGTTCAGTTGCTGAAACTTTATTTGATTGTGGTTGGTATACAAACTGTTCTAGTGTTATGGTACGAGTTTATTTATTTATTTAATAGTTGTACTTACAGAGTCAATATATACAAGTAGGGAACACATGCCATTTCATTTTTGTTAGGGTATTCCCAAAATTACAGTTTTTCTAACCACTTATTTATATCACATTTTGTTAATTAACCAAATGATGCTGGTGTCCAAGGACAACCAATGTAATATCTATTAGACTTTAAGAGAGGTTTATGTTTTTTAAAGAAAAACAAGGGGGTAACGAGTATGTTAAAATTTTAGGAGAGGTCACAGTAATTTTCCCTTTTCTTCATTGTATGAATTTCACTTTGTAATTCCTTATCAGACGTCATATGATTATCCTGTATTCTTCCTATCTATTGGATTGCCCAATTTTACTAGTAAAATTTTATTACTTGTAAGGGACGTGGGGGGTGGGCTTCGGGTTAAATTCTACCTTTCCTATTGCTCTTAAAAAATGTAACTCCCCTATTGTTTATTTTGAAAAACTTATATTTCTTCTTGTTAACACCATTATATAAGCCTCAAAATAAACAAAAATGTCAAAAAAATGAGACATAAAACACAAAAAATTGCCTTCATTTCCTCTGTGGAAGACTAGAAGAGAAAACTAAAATGAGCTTATTCTCATAATTGTAACTTACTAACTGTAATTCTAGACTTTCCATTATCGATGGGCTGGCTGAGTTTTTTTTTATTTTATTATTTAAATTTGGAAAAGCTTGTTTCTATGTGTGTTAACACCCAATGCTGCAATTGAAATTTCTCATCCTTTTAGTTGGTCACTGAGATTTTTGTAATGGCACAAACAGCCTAATGTGTTATCACTTGATCTTTATAGATGTCATATTTAAGTTATTTACCGTTATCTTTATCATGCATCATGTATGCAGACCCAAGTCTTCGAAGGATGGCTAAAAGACACAAGGGTAAGTATGACCTTTTTGATTTCATGCTTTTTCTTTTCTTTTCTTTTTTTCCTTCTTCTAATTAAATCTGTCAAAACTTTTATGTTGGTGTTTACTTCTATTTATTCATTTTTCCTTTTCATTTAGAAAATATTTGGGTAAATTATAAATTCACTCCTTGTACTTATGGAAAATACATCCTACCCTCCAAGGTTTCAAATTACATTACAATTTTCTTCTTCGTAAGACAATTGTTAGGTCAACTAACAACATTGGATGATGTCAACAAAAAAAAAATTTCAAATATCTATTTTACCCATAGCTCCTATTCTCTTCCTCTCTTAGCCACATCCCCCTAGATAATCCAATGACCTTTTCATATAATTTTAATTTTATACACTCACTTATACATTTTTATACAACTCTGCCAATGATTGAAAATTGCAAGTGCAATGTATAGCCCCCACCATTGTCCCATAAAAACAGAGTTCACAAAACTAGCCTCACAGCCAAAATGCAGGACACACCCACCACACTCCCAAAACACAACACACTTGCTTCTCAATACCCACACTGAACTAGTCACCAACAGCACAAATGTATTCACCACTTAGCCCCCAAAATTTACACTATATATATCTATATTAATTGAAACATTAAAGGTAATTAATTCTTCTTACCTGATTTACCCACACTTTCTTTTAATTTTATAATTTCCCATGTCCTGATGATAAACCTTAGTGTTATATTTATCATTTACCCAACATGTTTTAGTTATATATATTTGGATAAGATGTGCTGGTTCTTGCTTTTTAGTGCAAAGTGGGAGGAATCTCAGCAGGGGGAAGCAATTGCTAAAGGGTTTGCCAGTAAGAAAGACTATTGGAGGCATCAAAGTGAAACGAACCTCAAAATGTGCAGAATAACTTATTAGCTATATGAAGAGGTAAATATTGTTTTATTTTAGAAACTTCTTGTTAGTTGTTCATGTGTTATAATAACTGTTTCTTGCTTTTTATACTCGAGAATGAATAATATGGAGTACATAGCTTATGGTTGAATTGAATCATATGGTTTACATTCTTAATTTGAATCTCATTTCAAGTTTTTTTTTTTTTTCTTCTTGTCTATTGAGTTTGATCATCAAAATATTTTATCTATTTCAATCCTATGAATCAAGAATCAGTTTCAATGTTGAAGACGAATTTGTTATCCCACTAATTGTTCATTTCTCTTATTCATCTTATTATTTACCGATAAATATAATAGCCAATCAGTATGTGAGTCTTATTCATCTTATTATTTACCTATAAATATAATAGCCAATCAATATGTGAGTACAAATGTGCCAAGAGGCATTTTTTTTCCATTAAGAGATAGAGAGAGGGGAAGAAATTAAGGGTAGAGAACAAAACAGAAGATCGAGTGCAGAGAGAATGTAGAGGGAGGGAGGAGAGGGGTAGATGGAGTGGGTATTCGGTTGCATACATCATCTTATGTTGACATTGATGTTGATGAACTTTGTATTAGATTGGCTAAAAGAATTTTCTTCAAAGAAAAACTACATTTTTGAGGGGCTTAATGTATTATACTAGGCTCTCTCACACATGCTCTAGGATTTTTTCAAAATATGAGAGAGAGAAATATAAGGTGATGTTTGTTACAAGAAGTAGCTATGCTGACATCATTTAATGTCATCCTCCATTGTAAAATATTTATCAAATCTTATTCCCTAAAACTGTGTGTCTGTTTCAGAATAGTAACCCATAAGAGTGTTTTTTTTTTTTTAGCAATTTTATGATTAAATGATCTTGATGGAAAACCTCTTGGGCTTGGCTCAACAAATCTGTCAACTTTAATTTAAGTGTTGTATCTCTCGCACTATGCTTGATGTCAATTTCATCCTCTTCTTTAGTTAACATCCATGTTATTATTATACAGTAACTTGGATTTCAATTCATAAGGCAAAACAAGAACCAGCTGTTTTATTCTTCATAATTTGCTTAAAATCATAGGTAAAATAATTAATACTTTTGCTAAAAGAAGGAACCAAAATCCATTTGCATTTGGTTAATAACTTATTATGCATGGATCATATGAACTCTTTCCTACCAGTAAGGGTGAGAGTTCACTCACAATGGGTTTGGTGAGCAAGTGGCTTTGGGTTTGAGTCTCCATGGGGGCAACGTGGTTTCCATCCACCTGTGCTTCTGACTTTTGTTCACTAGGACACTAATGGAGCTAGGGTCGAGCTAGGATCAAGCTTGTCTTGAGGAAGTGCCTGCATATTCCCCTTGTGTGCGCAATACCCCCTCTTTGTCGGGCCTGTTTAGGTCCTTCCTGTCTGGCCTCTCGGTGGGTTAGGGCCCCTTTGGCTATGCCCAACAAAGATTGCTACTATTGGTCACCCCGTCCTTTATTTTATCAAGCAAAATATGAATTATTTCCTATGTCATGTATGACCCCTTTCCAAATAGGACTTGTGACAACTGACGGAATGTTACTTGGACCCGTAGGTTGGGATTTAGAGACGAACACGCCCAAAACTTAGTCGAAAAAGGGCTTTTCAGGGGCGAAACTTCAAAACAGCCCCCGAACCGTAGTGTGGCCAACACGAACAGCTTCCCCATGCCAAATATGACTTGTTATAACTGACGAAATGTTATTCAGACCCATACGTTGGGATTTAGAGCCGAATACGCCTAAAACTTAGTCGAAAAAGGGCGTTTCGAGGACTAAAATTGAAAATAGCCCCCGAACCGTTGTGTGGATGATACGAACACCTTCCTCATGCCAAATATGACTTGTGACAACTGACGGAATGTCATTCAGACCCGTAGGTTGGGATTTAGAGCCAAATATGCCCAAAACTTAGTCGAAAAATGGTGTTTCGGGGGCGAAACTTCAAAACAGTCCCCGAACCGCCGTGTGACCGACACGAAAAGCTTCTCCATGCCAAATAGGACTTGTGACAACTGACGGAATGTTATTCGGACCAGTAGGTTGGCATTTACAGACTAATACGCCCAAAATTTAGTCGAAAAATAGCGTTTCGGGGGTGAAACTTCAAAACAGTCCCCGAACCGCCATATGACCGACACGAACACCTTCCCCATGCCAAATAAAACTTGTGACAACTGACGAAATGTTATTCGAACCCGTAGGTTGAGACGAATACGCCCAAAACTTAGTCGAAAATGGGCGTTTCAGGGGCGAAACTTGAAAACAGCCCTTGAACCGCCGTGTGGCCGACACGAACAGCATCCCCATGCCAAATAGGACTTGTGACAACTGACGGAATGTTATTCAGACCCGTAGGTTGGGATTCAGAGACGAATACGCCCAAAATTTAGTCGAAAAAAGGCGTTTCGGGGACGAAACTTCAAAAGCAATTTCAAACCGCCAAGTGGGCTATTAACAATGACTTCCATGCTAAATATGACTTGTTACAACTGATAGAATGTTATTCGAACTCATATGTTGGGATTTAGAGCCAAATACGCCCAAAACTTAGTCAAAAAAAGGCGTTTCAGGGGTGAAAATTGAAAACAACCCCCGAACCGCCATGTGACCGACACGAACACCTTCCCCATGCCAAATATGACTTGTGACAACTAACAAAATATTATTCGGACCCGTAGGTTGGGATTTAGAGACTAATACGCCCAAAACTTAGTCGAAAAAGGGCGTTTTGGGGGCGAAACTTCAAAACAGCACCCGAACTGCCGTGTGGCTGACATGAACAGCTTCCCCATGCCAAATAGGACTTGTGACAACTGATGGAATGTTATTCGGACCCGTAGGTTAGGATTTAGAGACGAATATGCCCAAAACTTAGTCGAAAAAGGGCGTTTCGGGGAGCGAAACTTCAAAACAGCCCCCGAACTGCCATGTGGCCGACACGAACACCTTCTCCATGCCAAATATGACTTGTGACAACTGACGAAATATTATTCAGACCCATAGGTTGGGATTTAGAGACGAATACGCCCAAAACTTAGTCGAAAAATGGCGTTTCGGGGGCGAAACTTGAAAACAGCCCTTGAACAACCGTGTGGCCGACACGAACAGTGTCCCCATGCCAAATAGGACTTGTGACAACTAACGGAATGTTATTCGGACCCATAGGTTAGGATTTAGAGACGAATACGCCCAAAACTTAGTTGAAAAAGGGCATTTCGGTGTCTCAACATATATTTCTACATATTTCCTTTTATGATTGGGACTTGTTTTTGTTATTATTTTTATCACATGTTCTAATATCCTTTCTGAAATGGCACTGACATCTATATAATAAGACAAAAAGGTTTTCATTTGATTGTTTTGGGCAAATAAGCCTAAAATTTTTCAAATAGAAATAATGGAATTGGGTTGGTTGAATCTTGAATCAACCCAATTCAATTAGAAATTTAAAATTTATAGGTAGTTTTGTTTCTTGAGTTACCATGAGGCTAATCCAAATAAACCCCAATTCCAATCTATTTTTTTATGGGTTCATTATATTTTCATTAAAATTGTATTTTAAAAATAGCCCCATCACTTTTGATTTAAATTACAAGTCAAGTTATAATGTTTCCGTTCACATGTCATTTATGAGACGTGCCAAAGATGGCTTCGGTGGTGAAGGTGAACCTGATGATTAGTGTGTGAAGGGTTTAAAAGTATAATTAATTAGTGTTAAAGAAGCCTGTTAAAGTCATTTATAATTTTTTATTATATCAGTTTCATTACTTTAAAATTTTAGCAAATTGATTTATTTTTGGGTCTATTACTTATTGGGTCTTTTGTTGGATCTTTTGGTATTTGTGCTCCCCCCCTCCCTTTCCTCCTATTCTCTCCTTAATCTTTCTTTCTTTTGAATGGTGGTATTGTGGAGGTCTTTGTAGCTTTCCTATGAGTGGTTTCGGTAGATGTTAGAGTTGTATAATGAAATAGAATGACTTTTGCATGATATTTTGGTTTCTATATTTTGCTATTTGTTATGGCTCTGGGCTGTGAACTCCCTAGCATAGTTTCCCACCCATAAAAAAGTGTTGGCTTGACTATTTCATATTTAGTGGTTGGTCTTTCATTCTTAACTGGATGATTAGTTTTTTTTGTTTTTAATAAGCAGCAATGATTATTCTTTTGTACCAAAATGTTTATTCACCATTCCTCTTATGTGTGAAGTTTGTCATTTTGAATTGATTTGTTATAATGGAGTTCTATAGCACAGTGAAATTGTTGTCATTCTGAATTGATTTATTTTAATGGAGTTCTACAGTGCAATGAAATTGTTGTCATTATTTTAATTAACCTTCCGTTGAATTAATTTATTTTAATTGAGTTTTGTATTGTGTGCAGTGAAATTCATTTTAAATTGATTTATTACAATTGAATTCCATAGCACGTGTGGTACCAAAAAAATTATTGACCGTGCCTTCAGGCACGAGTTATCCCTAATCTGAATGAACCTAGGCTTTGATTTGTGTATTTTGTTAATGTTTATAATTTTTTTGACTTACTCTTATATTTTAATTTGCAATATTGGTAAACATTATAAATCTTATATATTTGTTTCTTAATCTACATTAAGGCTAGGGGAGTTGTTATTTTATTTGAGTTACAGAGGCGTATGGTACAGGTAAAATTGTTACAAGTTCTTTAAGAAGAATAGTATTTCTTCATATTTTTTCAATAGTTTTATCAAAAAATACTACAGATCCATAAATCTCAACATGATACATATAAATTATAATTGTATTTTGATCACACCATTATTTACACCGTGCCTTCAGGCACAGGCATACGCTAGTACATTAATAAGCAGCGATGGTTTTATATCCAATGTAATGATTCAAGTGCCTTTTGCAAACAAATAATGAGGAAGTTGGTAAAAAGAATACTTTCTATTCACATTGGGCTTTGATATTGGTTTAGCCATAGAATTTGGATATATGTTGCATACAAATAGAAGATTGTTACATTAGCTTTATGTTACTAATGAAAGATTTAGTAATGATTGTTCACGATTTAACAATGTCCCTTATAACAAAAGACTTTAGAAAGATCAGAGAATGACTGATAATTGATTCATCATGGAAGGTTGCTTCTCACTTATTTTTATTTGTCACTTGTTGCCAAATTCATTCATGAAGTTGGGCATTTTTGGATCCAATTCTAATGTTTTTTTTGTTTTTTGTAGATGACTTTGATGTGTGGACTTCCAGAGATATTTTGGTATATGGAGAAGAAATTGTACTTTTGTATAGAAGTAATATAATACTTTTGTCGTCTCCGGCTTTTGTGCAGTTAACTATGACTGATATAGAAAACTTTTGGCAGCCAACAGATAATTACTGGCATGGTAGATAGATCATCTTTTGTCGCCGTACAGATATATGATTTTTTGTCGTGGTACATAGATGTACTTTTGGCTTGGTACATACATCACCTTTTGTCGTGGTACAGATTACGATGGAAATTTGTACCATGCCAAATGGTTATTTCACATGGTATAGTAAATGCAATTTTTGTATATAGAAGGCTTTACTTTTTGTATAATTCTATATTTTGTATGGAATTATTATTTTAGTTTGGACAATAGTTGGTTTGTATGTACTTGGACAGTTAAAGTAATTTATTTTTTGTATACAGATGCAGATTGTGGAATGATTGATAGTTTATGTATCATTTTATTTATATACGTATTACAGGTTGCATGGAACACAGACAAGTTATGGACGCATTAAAATATTTGCAATAAAACATAATATCATGTTTCTGCTAACTAAACGTTTTGTAGCCAAAAAAATGGAGGAAAAAAAAAAACCTTTGGCTACTAAAAGTTTTGTAGCCAAAAGAAAAACAACCATTTGGCAACTAAATGTTTTGTAGCCAAAAGAAAATCAAACATTTAGCGACTAAAATCTTTCATAGCTAAAAAAAAAAGCTGAAGAATAAAAAAATACTTTTGCCGACTAAAAATTTAGTAGCCAAAAATGTGAAAGTTTAGGCGACTAAATTTTTAGTAGCCAAAAAAGATTGACTTTAGGCGACTAAAATTTTAGTAACCAAACACTAAATATTTGCTTTAGGCGACTAAAAAATTTAGTAGCTAAAAATTTTTTCACGACTAAATTATTGGCTTTTGGCGACAAAAAAATTGGTCGGCAAAAATGTATTATTTAATTAATTTTTCAACCTATTGGCGACAAAATATTTAGTCGGCAAATGAATACATTTGGCGACTAAATCAAGTTTAGTCGCCAATTAGCTTTGCCTACTACTCTTCGGCTACTAATTTTCCGACCAAAAAATTTGGTCGCTAAAGACTACAGGCAACTAAAAACTAACTTTTGGTGACTAAAAATTTAGTCGCCAAAAGTGAAAATTCTTGTAGTGCATGGTTCCAAATCAAACTGAACCATATTTAACTGATTTGATTCGAATTGGTTCCATGATTTTAATGATTTAGTTTTGTTCTAATTTTTATGGAATCGTAAACAATGGATTGATCCTGATTTCATCCCAAACCGATCCAAACCGAACCATACTCAGCCCTAGGTAGTGTTTGATAAAACTGAAAAATGAAAATTAAAAATTAAATACTGAAAACTGAATGCTGAACTTTTTAACTTGAAAAATTGTTTGATAAAAGTTTGAGTGTTGAACTAAAATAAATTGTTTGATACGTATAAGATCAAATTTAAAATTTATTATTTTGAAATTATATTTTTCAATTTTTATATTGTGATGGTGAGTTGGTGGTGGGAAAAGAGGAGGAAGTGTTAATTACAATGCTAATGGCAATAGTGGCGAAGATAGATGGATAATGATTGTGATGATAATAGAAAGGTAATGTCATGGAGATAAAAAAGATGTGGCGGCTGCAGATGATTGTGGTGGTTATTGTAATGGTGGCAATGATTATGGAAGTAGAGGATTGCCGCAGTTGTTATAAAATTAGCTATAATGGTAGTGGCAATTATGGTAACAAAGTAGTAACAATGGTAAAATAATGATAGTATTTATGGTAACAATAACAATAGTTATAAAGGTAGTAGTAGTTTAGTGTTTTTCTAACTTTTAGCCTATATTTTAAGAAATACTTAAACTTTTAAATGATATTAATTATGTTTATTAAACGGACTTAATTGATTATCATTAATAAATTTAGTTTTAAGTCCTGAATTAAGTTAAATACCCCATAATTTGCCATCATTTCAGAAAATTAAATGTCACATCAAATTTTAATAATTAAACGAAAATTTTATTTTAACAATTTGTTAAATATATTATTTTTTTTTTAATAAATAAAAGAAAATACAGCGAACATCAAATAATTCCTTATCATAAGCACCGTAGTACCGGTTCTATGGAATAAGTCCGCGGGGGAGGGCGAGACGAGGATAGATAAAACGACAAAACAAGAAGAATGGCAGGGATGTAATATGTGACGACAAAAGTGGGTGAGAAAACCAAAAAAAAAATAATAATAAAAGAAATTATTATAAATGTATTTAGGGTGAACGTTGTGTGAGATGCATAGTAATTATTGTTATGCAACAAAATAGGTTTATTTTAGGGTTTATTTTGATAATTCAAATCGTTTATATTTTAGAATATATCAAGTACAACATATTTATAAAAAATCAAGTTAATCGGATATCATTTACTTATTCATCTACTCACATTTGTATCTATCAAAATAAAAAATAATTATAATTTAAAATATTAAAATAAATATAAATATGAGTAGATAAAAAATATTCGATATCTAATTATCTTAATTTTTATAAATATATTTTAAAATATAACCAATTCAAATTATTAAAATAGACTCTAAAATAAATCTATTTAACCATACAGCAGTAACTAACGCACACTCCGCACAGCAAACCCCCAAATCCTATAAAATTCAGTTGAGTAGCCTTTCCCATGTATGGTATAGGTTTTCAACCCAACTACCCCATAAAGCATTTCACTCTCTTCATTTCTCTTACTTCGCCCCCACCACCAATCATTACCCAGTACCCCTGGCCCCATTTTCTGTGTTTTTATAATCATTTCCAAGTGTAAAGATTATTTTGAGAAAATATTCGAATTTATTTTTTAAAATTTTTAAAATTTTATTTTTATATTTTTACTAATTTTTTTAATATTTTGTGTAATTTTTTAATTTTTAAATACATATAACATAAATATATTTAAAAAGTATAATATTTATAAAAATTCTTTAAAAATTTGCTAAATACTAAAAATATTTTTTTAAAAATAAAAAAATTAAGTATATTTTTATATTTTTATATATTTATTGATTTTTAAAAATATTTTATTTTTTAAATACATCTAAGTAAGGTGTAAAAAAATTACTTAAAATTTAAAAAATATTCACTAAAAGCAAAAAAAAAAAAAAACTCAATTTTCAAAAAATTGAATTTAGAAAATTGAAACTAAACACACTATATATTATTTGATTTTTAAATTTTTTATAAAAAAAAATGTATAAAAAAATAAATAGCATTTATTTATAAATTCTTATTTGATAATATAATTCAACACTTCAAACTGAATTGATTGAGTGATAATTAATTAAACCCATTTGATAATTATAATTAATATCACTTAAAAATTTAAGTGTCTCTTAAAATGTAAGTTAAAACTTTAAAAAAATTTAAGTCATATAAAACTTCAAAAATGCTTCCTACACCCAAAGGATTCATCACTCCCACACCAAGGCAATCAGTAGGATTGAAAGAAAAAAAAAAAAAAAAAAACAATTTTCCTGCCAGTGGGGGTGCCCCACATCACTGGGGGTCGACCCCCACTGGGGGTGCCAATCAGTGTTGATAAAACTTAGGGTTGGTTTGAGATGTCCTAAAAAAGTACACTTTTTGACTTATTGGCTTATATGGGTTGGGTTTGGGTTGGGTTTAATGTGATGTGTTAGAGAGGTGATGTGATTTAAATAAGATGATGTGATAGGATAGTGACTTTTTGTATTATTTAGTAGATGCCAAACTTGGCCTTAATTTTGATTGAATTTATAAATACAAAAATATAAGTATCGATATACATTATTATAAACTCATTATCACTACCACCATTACCACAACCACCACTATCATGCTACCGCCACTGCCACCACTACCACCATGTCACCATCACTGTTACCACTATCACCACCACAACTACAACCACCACCATCATACTGCTATCACTATTACCATCACCACCATCACTACCACCACAACCACTGCCGCCACCATCATCATGTCACCACCACTACTATCATCACCTTCATCACCATTGCTATTATTGCCATAAACACCACCATCGTTTTACTATCACTACCATCAATGCCACCGCTACTGCCGCCACCATTATATCATCACCACTACCACCATCACTATCACAATATAAAAATTAAAATATATAATGTAATAATTTCAAATTTTATCTTTTACATATCAAACAGTTTATTTTAATTCACAACTTGAATGTTTATCAAACAACATTTTTAGCTTAAAAAATTCAATATTCGGTTTTTGATACTTAATTCTAGTAGGTTTTAGTTTTTGGCTTTATTAACACACCACCTTATATTCTACTTAATTCAAAATATTTTTTTATATTCCAATAAATTCTATGGGTGATATAGTTACCAAAATATCCATAATCGCGCATTGATGTTTACACTGACAGTGTGAATGTTTTATGATGTGAACATGTGAATATTCACATCATGGAACATTCAGAATAGTGCACACCAAGTTGCTAAGAGTTCAAAAAAGATTTATAAAAGTAAAATTATTTATAAATTACTTTAAATATAAAAATTAAGATTTGGTGGATTAAATATTGAAAATAATATAATTTATTAGAATACAATAATATCTTATGGATTAATTGGAATACAAATATTTAAAAGATGATTTTCTAATAAATTCTCCAAAAAAATAAAGAGAAAAATTAACTTTTTTATAGTGAATTCTAAGCTTTTTGATTATTTTTGTGGAAACCTTAATTATGTTTTTTGATAAATTATATGATGATTGGTCTATTTAATTTGAACAAAATTTCATTTTAATCTTTCTAATATGGGCGAATTAAATTAACAGTCCCTATAGTTTGGGACTCATGTCACATTGGTTCCTGACTTTTCATTGTGACACATTTGATCCTAAATTTTAAATTTTGTTCTAAATAAATACAATTGAATATACCATTGCTCAATTTTAAAGATAAAGTCGTCAATTTGATAAAATATAAACTAATTTAACAAAAATAAATTTCAAAAAAATATTTTTGAATTTTTAAAAATAATTTCTACCCACTAAAGATAAAATTGATAAATCTTGTAAACATTTATTTATTTATTTATTTTACCAAATTAATTTTTATTATGTGTTTAGATGATGATCATGTAATTTGTGGTTGTTAAGCTTTTGATGTGTAATCGATATATTTAATATATGAAATGTTTTTAGTTTTTGTTTTAATGGATTGACTTAATAATGATATCAAAGTTGTTGTCATATTTGACTTTTGAAAAAATCGAAATTAATTTAATGAAAATAAAAAAACTATCCATTATATGATCATCATCCAAACACATAATAAAAATTAATTTAGTAAAATAAATAAATAAATAAATGTCTAAAAGATTTATCAATTTTACATAATTTTATCTTTAGTGGGTAGAGATTATTTTGTTAAAAATTCAAAAAAAAAAATTTGACATTTATTTTTGTCAAATTAGTTTATATTTTATCAAATTGATAACTTTGCCTTTGAAATTGAGTAATGGTATCTTCAATTGTCCTTATTTGAAATAAGATTCAAAATTCATAGCCAAATGTATCACAATTAAAAAGTCAGGGACCAAAGTAACACAATGTCTAAATTATAAGGACCATTAGTGTAATTCGTTCTTATAATATCAATTTCAACTCTACATTTTTTGCTTTGTTGTAGACTCTATGCATCACTTATCATTAGAATTTTAAACAAAAATAGATCACATGTAAAACTGAGGACTATCTGAATAATTTATTCATTATACCAGTAGTTCTTATAATTTATTTTGAATTTCACTTTGGTCTTTTTTATTTTGCATGTGATTTTTTATCTCATTTAAAATGTTAACAATGCCTCATGGAGGAGCAATATTGTAGTAAAATTGAAAAGAATAAATTATCTAATAATGAACCTCACAAGTTTGACATAATTATATTGAGTTTTTTCAAAATTTTAATTTATATAATATTTGGCTTTATTTTCATAAGAATCGTATGAATAAAAAATAATGTTATTATTTCTTTTATATTAAAATATATAATTTATTTTCTGTATCTTTGTATGTTCATACTATCTGTACTAATTTTGGTCGCTTTAACCTTACTAAAAAGAAGGAGAGTGTAATTAGATCAAAACTGTAAAGCGTGATATATTATCTTTAAACTTTAACGGACATCAGTGTAATCTATCCAATGGCTTAAATTGTTTAAATTAAAATTACAAGAACTAACGTGATCTTTCATTCAAATTATAGAGACCAACGGTGTAAGCATCTAAATGATACATATTTCCTATAATTTTAGTTTCAATTTTTTAATAATTTTAATTTTAATAAAAATTATTAAATATATGTTAAAGTAATTTTATGATGAGTATTTGTTATTAGAATAATATTAGGGTAACTTAAAACTACACTCCTTAAAGTTTGCTTGAAATATTAATTGTTTCTTAAGATTTTAAAAATTATATTTCGTCCCTCAAAAATTTTAATCACATAACAAATAATCCTTTTGGTTAATCAACCAATATATTTCAATTAGCAAGATACTTCAAATAAAATTTCAATTAACAATTTATAATTTCATTATTATATAGGAGAATAATTAGAAATTTTATTTTTTATGTCAATTATGTTAATAAATTCTAACAAGGTATTTGTAAATTTTTAGAACCATAAAAAGCAATTAATATTTTAAATATCAAGAGATGTATTTGTAATTTACCCTAAGTATTATTTTAAACAAAAATCACACATTAACCAAAAAAAATAATCATTTATAAATTGACACAATTAAAATATAAAAAAATACTTAATAGCCCTAAAAGTATTATTTCTAAATTTAGTTTCAATTTTGATAAATTGGACGGTTACATATTAATTGTGAACTTATTTAGGATTCAACCCGTTAAGAATTACTAAAATAATACAAAAATGTATACTATTGAAATGTAATTTTTTTATTCAAAAATACTATTAATTTTTATGGTGATTTCTGTATGAGAATTACTTCAACATCCATTTAACATTTAAAATTTTGTACATAATAATAACTCAATATAAATTATTTATTTTTAGACAGAGCACTAAGCTTTATTTACAAAAGGATAACATTGACACATCATCATCATCATCATCATTATTGTTATAATTATATTTTTTTATGGGGATACTTTTTTATAAATCTATTTTTATCTATTTATGTTCCATTTAATCTATATTATTTTATTATATTCTAATAAGTTTCATAAGTGACATCGTTACCAAAATACCCCTAACAATATTTATATTTATAATGTGAATATTCTGTGATGTAAATGTTCACACTATCAATGTGAATATTAATATGTCAATATAAACATTCACACATCAATGTGAATATTCACATAATAAAATATGAATGTTCACATCACCAAATTACTAACCGTTTAAAAAATATTTTTAAGGTTAGAAATGTCCATAAAAATACTTTAACTATGAGAATTAGGATTTGATAGATCAAATATTCAAATAATAGGACGTATTGGAGTATAAGAATATCTTATGGATTAATTGAAATACAAACATTTGAAAAATGATTTTTCAATAAATCTCCTTTTTTTATATGAATGAAATTTTTCCTAATTTAATTCACGAACAAAATAACATAACATTTTGAAGTTAAAAATAAGTAAATATATACATATTTGTACTAAATGAAAAAATATTAGATGGTTTCCCAGCAATGCCCTCGCTAATCATCAAGGGATGTTTGTTTGGCTGAATTAGGGCATGAGATAGGACTCCATGTCCAACAAAGTGGATAGTCTAATGTTTGATTGAAAAATTAAAAGCTAGATTATTAGTCCAAACTAATAACCCCTCATATGTAGGATAACTCAATCCCATAAGAGTGTGAGATAGAAATAGGCGGATTAAATCAATCTCCCAATTAGCTAGTTAAATGAATAAATTTATTTCTTTCATTTTGTTATTTTTTTTTAAACATGTTGAATTATTTTAAACTTATGTAAATTAATCTCATGATATATAATGCCTGTTTGGTAGGGCTTATTTCCAGTCTATTTCAGCTTTTAGCTTAATGTAAGCTATTTTGATGTATTTGGTTCAGCTTAACAATACGGCTTATAACTTTTTGTAAGTCAAAATTTAATTTATTCTTTAAGTGGGGGAGGAGAAATTTTAATTTATAAGTCAAAAATCAGCTTATGTTCACAGCTATAAGCTATATAATTTGTTATTTATAAGTTATAATCACTTTCATGATTCTACCAAACGGGGCCATAATAGTCTTCTCTTTTTCTTGTTTTTTTTTTTTTTTTTTTTTTTTTTTGTGTTAGAAAAATCATAAATGCAAATATATTTCTAATGTAGTACGAAAATAAAATTAAAAGTGTTTTTGTAAAATAAAATAAAATATATTTCAAATAAAATTAAATAAAATATACTTTAAATAAAATAAAATAAAATAATAATACTTCAAATTTAAGTATTGTCATTGTAAATAATTTAAATAATATATTTCATAATTTTCAAATTAAACATGACATTCAATAAAATAGTTATTTATATATATTTAATCTCATGAAAAAATAAACATAAGATACAAATCATTTCTAACAAAATAATTCAGAAATTATAAATTATAAGACTATCTATCTATTACATTACAATTCTTCTGGTCAAGTCCGCCCAAACAAACCTAAATGCCATACCTTTTTCTTTGGGTAAATTACAAATACATTTCCTAAAATTTAATTAAAATATAAATCGCCTCATGTGATTTTGAAAATTATATTTCATTCCCTGAGATTTCTAATTTCATAACAAATCGTCCATTTTATTAATAAATTATCAAGTCAATTAACAACTTTTAATGATGTTATAAATATGTTTCAATTAATAATTTAAGTAATTTTATTATTATATAGGAAAGTAATTATGAATTTCTTTTTTTTAGTTAATTCTGTTAAAAATTATTTATACTTTTTAAACTACAAGAAACAATATATACTTTAAGCAAACTTCAAAAGATATATTTATAATTTATCAATTTTCTTTTTTTAGATGGGCTAAATGTCATACCCTACCTCCTACAATTCGCTTCCCTCCTACAATTCGTTTTCCTCCTTTGTTTTGGGTATGAGAGGGAGATTGGAATTAGAAATGCTGTGGGCACTATTTAATGTGTTGTTTGTTTACAGAGTTGAGGAGGGAACTTATAAACTGAATGGCTTAAGATAAACCTTACAGATAGGATTCAGATGGGCCTCCAAGATTTAGTATTAGAAAAATAGTGTGGCGGATTAGAAATTTTTATTTTTATTTATTTTTTATTTTATTTTTTTACATGTCGGGCATTTTTTTTAACATTAATGTTTATTTTTTTGTATTTTTGTTAAGTAAAATTCATTATTTTATTTATTTTATTTTTTCTGAAATCTTTTTATTTTATAAAATTTTTTTACATATTGGACATTTTTTTTAAAACATTAATGTTTAATGTTTTTATATTTTTTTATTTGTTTTATTATTTTATATTTATTTTATATAAAAATAATTTAACAATTCCTATATTAACAACTATCATCAAAACAAACACAATTTTACTTAATTTCCTCACTAATAATTCTCTCACTATCAATCCTCTCCATTCTATCTTTGAAAACAAATGGAACGGTATTCATTCCACCAATTACAATTCTGCAGTACCACTCTTCAAAACCATCAAATAATTTCTCGAACGATACACTAAGTGCTATTTTGGAAAGTTGGTAAAAATCAGCTTTTTTACTTTTAACCAAGATTTTTAGAATGGTTTGGGAAGTTGGTAAAAAGTTACTTTTAACCAAACTTTTTGAAAGTGATTTGATTAAAATACCCTCACTCAATTTAAAAAAATTACATTTTACCAAAACTTGCAAAATATAAATATTGAGGATAATTATGCAATTTTCCAACTTGTTTTTTATACTTCCCAAATGCCAAAAAAAACGCCACCTGCGTTAGTCTCAAAAACGCAAACGCCTTCCCAAAAGAGCCCTAAGTATGGACCCAGCTGTCTCAATCATCCAACGGGCCCACCACCATACCCCTCCACAACCGTTCGTTGATGTAATTTTCTCTCTCTCCCTAGAAAAGCAAAACAGAATATATTGGGAAATTATGAAAAATGTTTGACACTCTAAAAAAGGAAAAAGATTTCACGAATAGGCACCGCGTCATATTATTTTTCATTACTCATAAATATATATCTTCTATTATTTTTTAAACACTTACTATAATTATAATAAATTTTATTATCAAATTTAATCATAATAGTAAAAAATATCCCATGACATATATAATATTTACATAAAAATTTACTCCTTCTACCCACTAATGATGTAACAATATATATCAAATTTTAATTTGTTATATATTTAATGATAATAGGTCTAACTCTCATGTCACATAATTGTAGATGAATTTATAAATATAACAAAAATATTAGAAAATTTTAAAATTCTCTCATGTGGGTATAGACCCACATGATGTGAATTTAACATTCATATAAAAATTTTAGTAAAACTTTTAAAGTTTCTAATATTACTCTGAAGATAATGTATGCGTCTCAAGCATTAATATTAGCACACTCCTAAAAAGGCATGTACCATCACATTTATTGCCAGTTTTGTGATATTTGGTTAGGAAAACCTTATAGTGTGCATCCTTTAAAGAGTGCATATTATATGCTACTATTATCAATTGTAAGTTTATTAAACAATTCAGTAATATCAATCATAAAATATGTAATCTTGTTATAAATTAACATAATAAAAAATGTATTAACTAAGAGGTTATTTGGAATGTTCTAAATAAGTGTACTTTTTGACTTTTTATGAAATATGAGTTAGGTTTGAAGTGATGTAATAGAGAAATGATGTGACTTAAATAAGATGATATAACTTAAATAAGATAGTGACTTTTTGAATTTTTTTGAAGATGTCAAACATAGCCTAAGTCACAAACTTTTGTAACATGAATTACAAAATCTTAGACATTTTGTTAAGCTAATTTGTAACAAAATTACGCATTTTGTGATTAATGTTACGAAATTTTATGATAAAATTATGTTATTTTGTGGTAGGTTACATATGGTGTAGGGGTGCACTTTCCCATTTGGTTATGACCTATTGTACAGTTAGTTATAACTTATTATACATATTTATGATATTAATTATGACTAATTGTTATATTCATTATAAAATTATTCTGGTTATAATAACTCAATTTTTTTTTGTCGAGTTATGTTATGGTAAATGTATATTATACGCAAATTATGACACTTGTAAAATTAATTATTACAAATACCATAACTAAATTATTTTAGAATCATAGCTAAAGATCACATAAAATATAACTAAGTATTTTTATTATAACTAAATTATAACTAATATCATAATATTTAGAATAATACTATACAATAAAAAAAATTCATATATAATTTTCATACATGGGGTGTTTGGCAAGTTGGATTTTAGCCATTTTTTTTGCTAAAATTCACAAAAAGATAAAATAAGCTAAAATAGTTAATAAGACAAAATGTTACATCAAATTCATAATCATTTTATTTTTTCTCTCACAAATATCATATCCAACCACAAAAAAATCTATCTTCTCAAATATAAAAAATTTAGCCTTCTAAAATGGCCAAAAACTAAAATAACTTACTAAAATAGTAACTTCCCAAATACCCACATAATAATGTAACTCATTGTGAACTTTTTACTTTAAATACTATTGAAGGTGAATTTATTTATAATAATAATATTACCACATCATTTTTGTCAAATTTTTTATATAAATTTTTATGTATGTTTAAAAATTTTCTTAACCAACACCACATAACGTAATCAAATATCACAAAAATTGAAACTGGGTGTATATAGGTGTTGTGTTTTTGGAGGGATTGGATGGTGATATAGGATTAGCATCCGGACTATTAGTCTCAAATGTGTTAAACTATTGTGTTAGAGGATGGGACACAAATGGGAGATAAGGGATTAGGTGGTAAAATGATCCTTTTAACCCTCTACTATTTAATTATGTATTATATTTAATAAAATTTAAATGTATCAATTTAAAAATAAAATAATTTCATTTAATTTTTATTGATGTTTTATGTATTTATTTTTTTAAAATAATTTTTTATAGATATTTTATTGATGTTTTATTTTAAAATTTTGTTTATATTTTATTTAATTTCATTATTTAAATTTTAATAGATGTTTTATTTAATTTTATTATTTAATTATTATTATTTTTTAAAATAAATTTATTTAAAATTTTAATTAAAAATAACATATATTTTTATTGATATTTTTATTTATTTAATTTTAAAAAATAAATTTATTTAACTGTGTAAAAAATAAAATAAAATTTTATTTAATCTAGCTAAAAATAATTAAAATATTAAAAATATATTTAATATTACTATTATTTAGTAAATAATTAAAAATAATAAAATAGTCAATTGAGTATTTATTATTTTTCAAAATATCCTAAACAAACTTAGAATTAATATCCTATCCAACTGACATCTAATTATATGACTAAATAAACATAAATATCTTATCTAACCAAATAGTTTCACAATTATAAATCTCATCTCAAGATTACAATCCGATAAATTTCAATTCCCTCTTATTTAGCACGTAAAAACAAACACACCCATAATCCACACATCTGAGGAATGTATACTAGAATTTCTCATTTTTCTAGTCCAATTATTAATAATTATTATTCACTCCCCTTGGCTTCTGCATCTTCTCTCTCTTCATCTGATTCTCTTCACTGGCGAGATTGCAGGGGTTGGAAGATCCAACAATGTCGACATTTTCTCAGTTTTCTCCACAAGTTTTCTCTCATCTCTCTAGGGCACGCTTTGAGCAATATGTTTCTTCTGAATTTCCTTGAAATTGATCCAATTTCATCTTTATTTTTACATAAAGGCTCGGAATTTAGGGTTTTTGGATCAAAGCTCGAGTTTTCAAGCTTTTGATAATAGTCGTATATTTATTTGGTTAAATTTTGAGTACTCGTCGATTTGTTAAAGTTTGGGCTAATAGTCGTGTATTTATTGGAAATTGTGGCTTGTGGGGGGTTAAGAAGTTGAATTGTTGAATTTTGGGATTTTGGTGTGTGCTTTGATCTGCTGGCTCTGCATGTCTAATTCTTAAGGGGTCCTCTGCTGTTTCGTGGAGGATCCCAAAATCCTCGTCTTACAATTGTGTTCAAAATGCTTCCTTGTTTACTGGTTAATTTATGTAGGTGAAGTAGAAGAGATGTTTCATTGGGTTTTTCAGTGTTTTTTCTTAGCTGATAAGTGAGACAAGTGTGCTTAATTTGCTTTTAGCCAATTGGTTTTGAGGATTTGAAATCAGTTTTTGTTTTTCGTTTTGTTTTTGAGTGGGTTAGATTGGGTTGGGTTGGGTTGGGTTGGGTTGGGTTGGGGTGGGAGGAGGGGAAGATGTTTGGTTCTGGTGTGGATACTGGGCATGATAATAGTGGGGTGTCCAGTCCTCTGTTGATACCCACACGATTTGTGTGGCGTTATGGCGGCAGAAGGGTACTTCTTAGTGGCTCCTTCACCAGGTGAGTGACTTTTGAGATTTGATGTTGATACTACTACTTTTGTCATGTTAAGATCTTTTTAGTTTTTAGATATGTGTGTTAATTGGATTTCTTAAATGCGCAGGTGGTCAGAGCATATACTATTGTCTCCAATGGAGGGCTGCCCGACTGTGTTTCAAGTTATCTGCAGCTTAACACCGGGATATCATGAGGTTAATATGCTATATGATCGGAGTTATAATTATATTTTTTGTGTGCTAACTGCTGCTAGAACCTGTAAGCATAGAGGAGCGCTGAATTTATCTTATTATAAGTGTAGAGTTAGGGCTAATAAGATCATAATTATATATAAGGTTGATAGTTCATCAATCAGGTTTGTTGTAAAAATTAGGAAGAAAAATGAAATAAATTAAATTAATATATATATATGACATTTCATTTTTATTATCATTTTTTTTTTGCAGTCAACCTCGACTAGCCTTGTGCTAAAGCCCGTCTTGTTATCAATTTGCAACCAAAGACATTCTTTAGGACTTGTTTGGATATGAGTAGTCTAAAGTATACTTGTTATATGGTTTATGGTCATGGTTCAAACAAGTTGTTGGCTCAAATCTCAAGTTTAAACCCAAATTGAAGGTCCATAATATGTTTATCCCATGGCTATTAACAGTGAAGAAAACTGTTAAAACAGATAAGATAAGAAGCACAGACACGGATATGGGCACGGATACCGACACAAACATGAGCACAGACATGAGTATGAACATGGGACAATGGTTTTTAAAAAAATTAGGATACAAACATAGCAAGGATATGACAAATTTTTTTTTTTTTAAATTTCTTTTTCTACGTTTATAAATATAAATTTAGGGCACTAAATATAAAAAACATCAATGTATATGTGATATATACAAAGCCTGCCTCTATTGTACCACATTTTAGAGCTAGGGTACCATGTTCCCATTCTCATTCTCTTTCCTCCTCGCACCGAAACGATCTACGTTCCATGTAACATAGTTCTAGTGTACTTGGGCGACTCCCCCTAGCATCTTCTGATGAACATTACTCATCAAAAAAGAAAAAAAGATCCACCAGGCTGAGCACAACATCCTTATGCATCTAATTCATATCTTAGGTGTAGCTAGTGTATTCAATGGCTCTCTGTTCAATGCAATGCATGATGAAGAGATCAAAAATAACCAAGGTATATCTTTTTGATTGGAGGTTGAATTGATCAAAAGAATAAATAGGCCAAGTATTTGACCAAAAAAGATCATCCAATTCCTATAGAACCAATCGCTAAAATAGGCTAAGCGGAGCAAGAAAGGTTGTCCAATTATAAAATCTCAAATATCGAATATTGTTGGGCCTATGCCATTGTGAATTTCGTTATGATGGGAATAAAATCAAGTCAACCCTTGTGTATCACATAATAGCATAAGGGGTCTCACTACATCATATTAGCGACTAGCAAGGGAATATAATTCTTTCTGAAGAGATGTAGAATGCAACAAAGAGGCTTGACCTTCTTGGTAAGCATATCCATTATAGCCTTAGAAATTGATTTGACAATAATAATCCAGTAATCAAGCCTGATTTCATGTTGTAAGCCCACCTAAATTGAAGAATTCTACCCTTCCTCCAACCAAGGTTGTTAAAATCGGGATTTTATGTAGGATCAGTGAGAGGGTTTTGTGGATTGAATCGAGGATCGTAAGATTCTATTTTCTATTAAAAATAAGGTAAAGACAAAAATCAAGATGATACATATTAAAAATAAGATGAAAAATCACAAATCCAGCAATCCTACTTACAATCCTACCCTACCCGATCACATACAATTCTACGTGATCATACTTGTGATCCTGCTATAATACCTATCCTAAAACGATTTGGATTGTTTTAGTAATTTAGGATTGATCCTGCAATCCATATTGCGATTTTGATAACCATGCCTTCAACACCTCCTACCATTTTGTTTGCAGTCTAATGAAGTTTGGTAGGGAAGCAAAGACACTAACATTGCTTTAGGGAAGAGCTATATTGTTATGCATCCAGAGTTTGAGACATCAATGTCTCATGGTGGCTGAAACTATCCATCATGGAGAGCACAGTAAAGCAAAGTTTGATAAGACTTTATTACCAAAGCAATAACCTGCTGAGGATAAGATAATCTGTAAACTTTGCATTGTTTCATTATTTATCCTTCTGAACTGAAAAAAGGGATAGGAAAGGCAAACTCTTTTCATAGTTTTGAATTGATAGGGGAAAACTGCTAGTCCTGCTGTAAATAATAAATTGTGTCAGTGCTACTACCATGTGGCTTAAATGAATGCCAAATATGTTGCTAAAAGAAGTCCTGTTCTAGAAGGTACTTGACCAACCAATCTGTTGATATATTCCATATTTTTCTGCTCGTAGAAGCAACAATGAGAGGCCAAAGAAATACCACTTATCCAAAATAAATTGTTCACTGGAATGCACCCTTTAAAAATTACTATATGGGGATGGATATTTTAGGAGAGTGAATCTTATCCAAAGTTGTTGCATAGGAGCTTGTTACACATGGAGTTCCTTGCTGATTTAGTGGTGAAACATTGATAGAGCAGGGGATCCATATCGATTGATCCGGAACATTAAGCAAATTAATATAATAGTTAAGAATACAAGCAATAAAATTCTCCTGAAATCAGCCTGCCAAATTATTGAGATTCCATCCTTGAGAATATGAAGGAAAAAAAAGCGTTAAAAATCCAGTAAAAATCCTCTTAAAAAATTACTCCCTCCGTCCCAAAATATTGGTCCCTTTTGGGGAATCCAACTTTTTTTGGTAGTACAATTATTGCACTTTAAAAAAATTGATTTTCCAAAATTACTCTTTGATAGTACATTTTTTGGAGAATATCAATGTCATAATTGTACTTTTTATGTTGTTTATAAATTTAAAAGAAGGGAAAAATAGAAAATTTATATTATTTTTGTACTTGATTTTTGAAAAGGAAGTAATGTTTTGGGACAATGAAAAATGGAATAAGGGACTAATATTTTGGGACGGGGGGAGTATGAATTATGATTATCATAGTTATTGGTTTCTCCAAAAATTATTGATTAATAGAGATTATTAGCTATTCTCCAAATACAGAACCTTTAATCTCTGATCATTTTCCATGTCAAATTTACTTAGCAATTGTTTTCTTATATATATAAATCTCAATGAGACACCATATTGTTGTGTTATATGAAGATTATACAGGTTGAAGAAAGTAAACATGCATCCCATAGTTGCACAATGGTGCATGCATTTTATATGTTTTAATTCTTTCAAAATTGTATATAATGGACATGATATTCACAGAAATATTGTGCAAGATTAACAAATTGATCAAGAAATTCAGTGTTTAGTCAAAGAGATGAGTTCAACTACATCAACAATTCTAAAAGTGTACTTCTATCTCTAGTATCTGATGTTTAGATATGTTGTTTTCATTTAAGTGCAGTACAAGTTTTTTGTTGATGGAGAATGGCGGCATGATGAGCACCAACCATTTGTAAGTGGAAATTATGGGGTGGTGAACACTGTCTTCTTAGCTAGGGAGCCTGATGTGATTCCTGCAATTTATACTCCAGAGACACCTGGTAGATCTAGTATGGATGTGGATAATGATCCATTTTTTCATTTGGTAAGAATCCAATTTTATACTTACAGCTATCTATATACATAACAGCAACATGTTGAAGTATCGTACTGCTATTTCTCATCCATTCAGTTACATGTGTTGTGTAGACATGCAAGACCATGTTTGCTGAGACAATCTGGCCTCTGCAACTTCATTTATTGCATCTCAAGTTATGCTGAAATGCTATGTTACATGGACTCTTCTAAATTTATGAAGTAACTGTGTCTAACACTCGCACTCGGGTAAGGGTACGAGATATGTGTCTAACACTACACATAAAAACCCCATATTATGCATGAAATGTTCTATGGCACCTTACGAACCCCATTTTACCCTAGAAAATAAAAGAAGTATATTAAAAAATGAATATTTTGCTGTCTCTCCTCCTCGTAGATCATGGAATTAGTTAAAATAGAGAGTTAGACAAATACCCGCAACGGTGTGAATGTAACATAGCTGAAATGATGAAACATTTTCTATTTTTATATAGCTGCTTAAGTTTTGTGGAACTTGGTAGTCTTCCAATCTTCATGGAAATTTTTTATTTTTATTTTATTTTTTTCTTTCCCCTTAATGCTTTAGTTTGGAAACATGTAATATCAATATGTGCGCATTAATCACTAGTGGTTTCTCCAAGAGCAATAACAGTGCACTGGCAGGGCATTTAAACACATTGTTGTTCTATGCCATAAAATTGTAGGTAATATAGTCAAATGGTAACTTGCAGGAAGCAGTTCCAAGGATATCAGAGGCTGATATAGATATTTCTCGCCAACGTATATCTGTGTTCTTGTCGACACATACTGCATACGAGTTGCTTCCTGAATCTGGCAAGGTTGGGATACGTGCTTGGTTGCTTATAATTCCATCTTTTAAGTGTTTTTATCACCATGGTTAGATTGGATTTATAGCTTTTTGGCTGAATTGTATTGAACATTGTAGGTCATTGCCTTGGATGTGAATTTACCAGTGAAGCAAGCATTCCATATTCTGTATGAGCAGGTAATTTTATGCACTTGCTCACAGTTTCAGGTTCCAGTAGAATCTCATCCTTCTTTGTGTAATGACTTCGCTTTTGTCAGCTAAGATTTCTCAGAAGTATTCCAAGAGAAATGTAAGTCCTATGTGTGACTGTTTAAGAAAGTCTAGGAACACAGAAACCGATCATAAAATTGGAAACAACCCTCTTACATGGCATATGTGGTGGGTCTCACCTTTTTGGGGTCCTACACCCATGTGAGAGGGTTGTGTCTGGTTCTGTGAAAGTAGAACAATTGTTGATAGAAAACAAATATATTTGTGTAGAATTTTCATATGTTGATGACTGGATCACTTCTAGTTTCATTATTTCATGACATGTAGTTTACTTGGCTTAACATACAGTCCATTCATCTTCAGAGAGATGATAAGCACCAAAACCTTGAACTCGTGTCTTCCCTTCAGATGCCATGCCAGCAATATAGCAGTTTCAACACCCTTCGTTAACAGTTTGTGGGATTTAATTTGTTCATGTGCACTTTATCTCGTTTTCTTAATTGCAAATTGCTGGTGTTTATGATTAATAGCCTGGATTTCGGCTTATCTGATTAAATTATTTTCAGGGAATTCCTGTGGCTCCTCTCTGGGATTTTTGCAAGGGTCAGTTTGTTGGAGTTCTTAGTGCATTGGATTTCATCTTAATTTTAAGAGAGGTATTTTTGTGATAAATTTCTTGTCTTATTGGCTTTCCTTTTTATGGCAACTGTGGTAGTGTCATCAGTAGAACTCTGTTGTTTCAATCTTCTTTTCTTGGTTGAGATTTGATTTATTGCTCTTAAATGATCACTATGCCTAAAAACTACTTTTTCCTTCGTTATCGACAAGCTCTGAGAAATTCTTATTTTCAGTGGTTTTGCACTTATCACGTGTATGGAAAGGCCAATGATTTGAGCTTTCTATGTGTAGGGTTTTAGGAATAGAAAAATTCTATGCCAAAAGAGAAGTAGAAGAAAAAAACCATCATTGTCTGTTGTTCTTTTCAAGTGCAGGTTGTGACATGAATAAGGTTTTTTTGGTTCTTCTTCAATTGGTTGGTTAGCTCCTATTTCTGAGGAAGTCTAGCTCATATACCTGATTGATGTAAGTTTTGCTAGGTTTTTCCTGTCTCTTTGTGGGATTATTGTGGATAGGGATGCTATGTTACCTTCATTCTGTGAGAAGTTTGTTGTCGTGGAATGTGTCTTTTAGGCAAGGTTTATAGGATTGGAAGGTTGAGGAGTTGGATGCCTTCCTAAAGCTTTTGTATAGGTGTGTTTGTTGGTTGGATAGCTTGATATACATTATTGGGCTCATTTCTAACAGTTTAAGCTTTTGGGACTAGTGGTGATTTAAAAAATATTTTTCAGAAAGTTTTTAGAAGTAAAAAAAATTTGTTTTTGAATTTTCAAGTCATAGTCATTTTGGAGTTGGGAGTTCTTTCAATTCTTGATAAAGCCATGTAATGCTTATAATTGAATGGAATACACGTTTTAGAGAATTTTGGAGTTTTTTTTGGGATTGTGTGATGCATTCCTAAATCCTATTTGATGCCTAGCTCTAGAAGTAATTCCTAGAGTCTTTCTCTTATTCTCTCTAATTTCCTGCACCCTTCAGAGTTGTTGGAAGTCATAACTAGATCTGAATTGTCCTCCTTTTAAAACCCTAAAAGAAAAACTTGGCTGATTTTCTCAGTTGGGATTAAACCAAGCGGTGCACAGTCCAAAACCTGGCTGAGTTTATAGAACTTGGGTAATCCGAGCTTTGAAGGTTGAACTTGGGCAAGAAAACCTCAAGCTCAAACAATTGGGTTATGCTTGGGCAGAGGGTTCTATAGCTCGGGTTGAGCCTAGGTTGACCCCTGACCTGCCTGAGTTGCCGCCCTATTCACTTGGTGAGGGGTTGGAATGGGTAAAATAGACATGAATAGGTAGGTCAATCAGTATAGATAAATACTTATTGAAGTTATATATAATACCACCACTTCCAACCTGCCAATTTATTCTTAAAACTGAGTCCCACATCGACTTGGCCTAGTAAAGGATCCACCATAGGAAGACTCATCCAAGTGGTAGGAAGAGTCTCAACCTTGCAACCCAGGTGTAAAGCTAGATTGGGATTCCCCCTAACCAACCGTACAAAATCAGAGCACTCTTTCCATTTCCATTGGTAAACCTGGCATTGCCCTGAAGAATTAGAGTGGCATTAAAGATGCCATAATTTCTTTTTCTCAGCCCAACAAAAGATGCTGGTCTGATCTGCACTGGGAAGACGGTGGACTGACAATTGAACATCTTTTAGTGCTGAAAGAACCGCTCCATCAATCTACTGCATTATCCAGCAATCAACTACAGTGCTACACACCTACATCACCATGATGAAAAGAAGTCAGAGGGCATATTGTTGCCTCAAGTGTTTAGAGCTATGAAACTCTACCCATGATAAGAATAGATAACTAGACCACCACTTCCAACCTGCCAATTTATTCTTAAACCTCTTTACAACTGAGCCCCATATCGACTTGGCCTAGTAAAGGATCCACCATAGAAAGACTTATCCAAGTAGTAGGAAGAGTCTCAACCTTGCAACCCAGGTGTAAAGCTGGATTGGGATTCCCCCTAACCAACTGTACAAAATCAGAGCACTCTTTCCATTTCCATTGGTAAACCTGGCATTGCCCTGAAGAATTAGAGTGGCATTAAAGATGCCATAATTTCTTTTTCTCAGCCCAACAAAAGATGCTGGTCTGATCTGCACTGGGAAGACGGTGGACTGACAATTGAACATCTTTTAGTGCTGAAAGAACCGCTCCATCGATCTACTGCATTATCCAGCAATCAAATACAGTGCTACACACCTACATCACCATGATGAAAAGAAGTCAGAGGGCACATTGTTGCCTCAAGTGTTTAGAGCTATGAAAACTCTACCCATGATAAGAATAGATAACTAGACATAGATGCACAAAATTAAATCAGTTTCCTCCAATGAAACTCATCTACTTTGTCATGTCTAGCTAAGCTTCAATTCACATGATCATAGACCTCTCTATGCGCTTGACTATATAAAATCTGTATAATATTGAAGAACCTGTCACAATTGTCCAAGGTCGCCTTAGGGAATCGAGAGCATTCAAGAAATGAAGGAAATTGGGGTTGAGGTGAATTAGAATGTGTTCAACTTGATGTGTGGCTGTTGCTTATTCTTGTCTGACTTCCTGCATGATCTATGATAATTATGAAAGCAAGTTGGAATGACATCTCTACGTGACAGTTATGATTAAATAAAGGCAGTTAATTCTGGGAACTTGAATATTTGTCCTATTTGTACTTCCGTGATATTTTTGTTATTGAAATTTTATAAATTCTACAAATTTTGTGTTCAGTATATGTCCACAGAGAGGCTGTATGACCTGGTCCTGGTGTTCTAAGATATGAAAATGACATGAATAACATACATATAAGAGGAGATTCTTAACAGTTCACCAGGATTAATAGCTGAATAAAATTTGGAGCTTGCCTGAATTGATTTAGTTTTGCATTTACATTAGCACTTCCATGTTTTGTACATTCTACTAGTTGTTTCTATATTTCCTTAGATTGTACAGACCACAAGCTCTGTTTGATAGGTAAAAATGGTAAGAAACACTGGTTTCAAGAGGACCCTCGCTCCAAATGACACAGAATGGAACACATCATTACTAAACTTGGCTGCATGGATTCATTTCTTCCAATTGATTCTATTTGTTGTTTTATTGTTTATTAAGATCATAATGCCATTTCAAGTTCTCCTTTGCATTCCTCTATTTCTTTTACCACCCCCCACTAGGATCAACAACATACATCAATAAAATAAAATAAAGAAACAAGAAAGTATGAAAAACTTTTACAAGACAAATTTTAATTTCTTTGGTCTTCAGTGGTTTCATTTTTTTCTTTCTAGATTTGCATCTATAGCTCTAGTTTCATTTGTTGACCTATGAAGTATGGGTACTCCAGAAATGATGTCGTACATGTTCTAAGTATGCATTTGGTGGGGGTATGGTTGCGTGTGTTTTGGATACACAAAATATCTAACCAAATTTTTTGAAAAAATAAAAATTGATTATTGGATATGGCTCAAGTATGTCTTGGGTATGCACCGGCTACTTATGTGGGTACGCTTAAATGCATTTTCTTAAAAAACTATTAAGGTACCATAATAAATATATATTGCATCTATTTTTTAAAAAAACAAATAAATGGATTCCAATATATGAATCGTAGAGAACTTGGGATGCTCTTATCACGACTAGATTAAAAAGAAGTACACCCAGTTTAGGGTTGTGGGAGGGGTAGATTGAATCTCCATTATTTTGGGGTGCGTTTATACTACAAATTTAACTCATTACACCCTCTTCCCCTTTTGTCATTCCCTCCACCTCTCTGCAACTTGCAACACCTCCACCACAAGACATAAAGAAGAAAAATAGCAACAAACAACAAGAAAAAAAGAATATAAAAAATCATAATTAAAAATATATAATAATTGTAAATAGATTTTATACAAGATTTTGTTGTTTAAGAGATGTTTGGGTGCTTTTCTGTTATTTTGATGTAGTTTAGTATTGTTTGGAAAAAATGGAGTTGAAACTCCGTTGGGCTCTGATTCGTTGAATAGCCAAACATATTGTTGTTTGGACAACTAAGGTTGAATGTGACTAATTTCATCAATTTTGGCCCGTTTGTCTGGATAGAGTCGAACAAAAGCTCTAATGCAAAAACAAAAACAAAAAAAAAAATGAAATCTCAGAAAATGTTGTTTTCCACACCACCACCATGCCAACCACCTCTCAACTCGTTCCTCCACCCACTTTCATCCTCATCTGTGGTGGTGGAAAAGATGGAAAAGAGAGAGGGGAAAGGAGAGGAAGTAGGTGGGTGTAAAAGAAAGGTGTGAGGCTAGGGATGGAGATGTGTTAAGAATTATGTAGGGTGTAAAGAGATAAAATAAAAATTTTAAAATTTTTCAATGGGTGCAATGAGAAAGTGGGTGTAAAGAGTTAAATTTGTGTTGATGGCATTAAACTGGTTCAATGTACCTTTATTTTGGCATCAAACTCTGGATTGTGTGTTGGATCCTTAAACTAATTTTGGTGTTAAACTTTAATTTTTATCTTGCTTTAACTACTTTTTGCATTTGGTTTTTTAATAGTTATATATCATGCAATACTCAAATTGCTATAGTATATATTTTTTTTATGGACATACTACATCCATACGTGTATTCTTTTTCTTTTTTCTTGTTTGGGTAAAATACACTCACCTCCCACGAGGTTTGGGACAAATACAGTTAGCCCCACACTTTTGATATAATTACACAAGTCTCCTTTGAAGTTTTAATTCACATAACAATTAGGCCCTTTTTCATCAATATTTCGTTAGTTGTGTGAATGTAAAAATGATGTTGTCAATCTCTTTTCTACTAAAATGTACATTTATCTTTGTTTATTTCAATGCCTACCAACCATGTGCATTGGTTTTGGTCACTTTAGCCTTACTAAAATGGAGGTCAATGTAATTATGTCAAAAGTGAGTCTAACTGTATTTTTCTCAAAACTCACGAGAGAGTGTAGTTTAGCCTCTCTTTTTTCTTTTTTTTTGGGATTCTATCTTATTGGCTTACCCATAGCACATCCATACTCATATCCGTGCTTCACAGTTGTTGACCCTTGATTTAAACATTTGGCAAACCATGTTAGTTGCAACCCTAAACAAAATCTTATATGATGACAAGATTTAGTTGTGTAGGACTTGTTCCTTTCATTTGTAGGATATCATTGTGCATTTTTTGTGTGGATATGATTCCTAAAGTTTATCTTCTTTTTTTGAAGAGTAATTTTCCCCAACATTTTTGTGGAAAATCTCAATTATATAAGCCTCAGAGTTGCAGCCATCAATATATTTCTTTTGGAAAGAAGGAAATTTTTTGTTGCAAACTTCATGCTATTTCTGTTTTCTGCTATTTAATGTTTGCTTACATGAGCTGTTACATCTATGTTTTTCCTGGAGTCCGTTTGCACATCTATAGCTAATGCTGTCTTAGTTTTTAAATTCCAGCTTGGCAATCATGGATCAAATCTGACGGAGGAAGAGCTTGAGACTCATTCCATATCAGCTTGGAAAGAGGGAAAATCACATCTTAACAGACAAATCGATAGCAGTGGCAGATCATATCCAAGATGTCTTATACATGTAAGTGATTCTTGTATTGATGTGCCATCCTTCTGCAGCATGGAAATGGTTGATTTCTCTACCATTTTCTGTGTAACGAGGGAAGGGTAGTACATGTGATGCGTAATGACAACATGGGGTATATTGCTAGGGTTTGGTTCATTTTTTACATTGGAGCATAATATTCTTTAAAAGATGTTTAAAGATAGTGTAAAGATGTTTATTTGAATTTTATTTGTCGTTTATAGTGAAGAACCTTGGGTTTCCTATGAATACAAGTACCCTTGTCTAAAATGTTTTGGATCTATTTCTGTTCTAATATTTATTACTCCTGTAATACAGGCTGGACCTTATGATTCTCTAAAAGATGTTGCTTTAAAAATTTTGCAAAAGAAGGTGGCTACAGTTCCCATTATCCATTCTTCTTCACAGGATGGTTCATTTCCACAGCTACTACATCTGGCTTCCCTCTCTGAGATTCTGAAATGTGCTTTTTTTTTCTTTTTCTTTTTTATCATGGTGTGCTGGTTGCAGGCATGTGATTTGTTACTAACATGTGGACCTGCTTTTCAGGTATTTGCAGGCATTTTAGACATTCTTCTAGCTCTTTGCCTATCCTTCAACAACCAATTTGTTCGCTTCCTCTGGGTACATGGGTTCCGAAAATTGGGGAATCTAATGGACAGTCATTTGCAATGCTGAGACTGAATGCCCCTCTTAGTTCTGCCCTATCTTTGTTAGTTCAAGGTGACTTTCCTCTCTTTCCTAAATACATTTTCTGGGGTTCGGTGGTAATGTTTCTGGAATCAAATCACTCAGTTCTTTTAATCTTTTTTTTGAGCATCAACAAAGAATTTTAGCAAGAAGGAAAGAGACTCAATTCTTTTAATCAAACATTTTTTTTTTAAGCCAATGTTTATTCATACGATGCATTTCATTATTGCCTACTTAGTGCATCCCTAATGCTCAGCATTGAAGACCTAACAATGAAGAAAATAATTTTTTTTTTAACAAAAGGACAGAGAGATTTGGAGAATCCAATTAACTTTTGTACAGCAGCAGCTTGAAAACTCCATTGAATTAAAAATTATGATGTTTTAGGAGTCTTTAATTTGTTGTTTTAAAGTGAAGTTGCTATATTTAGGCAAAAACAGCATTTTATTTATTTATTTATTATTATTTTAGTCTAGAATATTTTGATAAACAAAGTTTAATTAGGCTTGAAGAACCTCCGTGACTGGGATAATTGTTGACTTCTTGTCACATGCTTTAATAGTTATCAATTGGTTGTTTACAAGTTGTCTGTCTTTAGCTCTGAAATACTTGGTAGTGAAGTAATTCTTTTGGTCTTTCTATATATTAGAGCTATAACTTCTTATTTGGGGAAATAAATGGATGATTTGGTAAAAGCCTTATTGTGGCCTTTAGTGTTTTTGTTGGGTGAGATGCCACATACGCTCTGGCGTAAATCCACTAGAATCTAAACCAAGAACAGTCTTTCTTCTTGCTCTAGTGAGATGAGAGCTTCAATCTCTACCTTTCTTCTACTCTCTTCTCTTTCATTTGATTGTTTGTCATTTGGATATATTAGATCTTTCCACAACATCAGCTGGGTATCAGAGCTTTAGGTTTCACCACAATGTTTTCACATCATGGAAGATTTTACATGTATAGAATGAAAGTGGCATAGAGATAACTCAGCTTGTCCTATGCATAAATGACTATGATTGATTGACTTTTTTAAAGAATGAAAGGGAAAAAATTGCATCTTTATAGCCATTTTTGCCGCAACTTCTAGTTCTAATTCTCTAACAAAAGCTCAATCATGAAAATTGCCTCAAGCTAAGAATCAGGATTCTTTGAGCTCATGCTTAGAAAAAATTAAAGAACAAATAAAATATAGATCAAGTCAATCTAATGAACAATAAGGATATTAAAGGAGAACCCACTATGAAAGTATAAACATCTTTTGAGTAGGTCAACAACATGACAAAAGAAGGGGTAATTCTATTCGCACACCTTATTTATCTCGGTACACACCTTTTGTGTCGTTTGGATATCAACTTTTGAACAAAAACAAAATATTCGAATATCAAGTTTTGAACAAAAACCAATGGTTTGAACAAAAATCTCATTCAATAGTAGATATCCGAACATTTGTATTTTGTTTGGAACTAGATATCCAAACATTTGTATTTTGTTCGGAAGTTGATATCCGAACGATACAAATGGTGTGTACCAAGACAAAGTGTGGTGTGCAAATAGAATAACCCCAAAAGAAGACACTGCATGAAACAAGAGCCAAAAGAGACCCAAGCAAACTACTATTGTTCAAATTCTTGATGAATCTAAGGATGTCTTTCCTAAAAGAATATTACTATGACAAAAAAAGAAAAAGAAAAAAGAAAATCATTGTATACAAGTTCGATGGTGTGTTGTGTTACAGAAAAGATGCTCAAACATTAAATTTTCTTGCCTCCAGCAAGGATGATGAGGCAGTTAAATTATCACTATATGGTGCACTTGCAAAATATTAGTGCTTACTATTTTGGCACTTAAAACAAGTTTTCCTCAACTGAGGGAAAGTGATGCCAACTTTACAAGACCCCAGAAAAAAATAAAAATAAAAAATAAAATTAAGAGGATAAATTTTAAGAATCATTTCGACTTTTGCTGTTAGCTACATCAATGATAATTGAATTAAAATTTTATTTATGTTCAAATGTCTTTAATTTGTTGTTTTAGTGTAATGTTGTTAGATTTTTTTTTGAATAATGATTGTATTAAAAATATCAAAAGGAGCGAAACCTTTATACCTCTAGTGCTTGTTTGACTGAGCGGACGATAGCATAGGATTGAGATTATTAATCCATGGGACTCACATTCTATTGTTTGGTTGCAAATTTTATTATTCGGACTAGATTCCAATGGCCATTTCATTCAACAAAATTGACCCATTTTTTAATCCTACAACTAATAACGCAAGATATACATATAATTTCATATCTATTGCAAAACAAACATAAACGGGGGGAATTATATATCTCACTAATCCAACTAGATAATCAATCCTACACTAATATCATGGATTGTTAATCCCCTCACTATTAATCCTGCTAATCAAACAGGCTCCTAGAGAATATAAAAGAGAGAACAAAAATAACATAATAAAGGCAAAAGAAGAATCCAAGATTTTTTTCCATCCAAAAATGGAAGTAATGTAGATGTCTCCTTGATTCTGTGAATTCCCAATTCTGCTTTCTCAGAAGTTTTATTTTGCTCCCTCCACAAGCACCACTTCAAGAAAAGTAGAGCAACCTTCTAGGCCTTTTGGACCCTTTAGAATGACAACTCCCATACCAACTCTCATAAAAAGATAAACCATTTAACTTATGCTCCAAAGCTCATAAACCACCTCGCAGTGTAAAAGGAGGTGGTTCACCAGTTCTTCTGCCTTATTACACATACAACACTCGTTGGGAAGTATCTTTCCCCTTCTTTCCAAATTATCAATGGTAAGAATAGCCTCCAAAGCTTCAGACTGCACAAAGGACTCTTGCATTGGGACCCCTGGTATCCAAATGTTCTTCTATGGAAAGCAAGCTCCAATGTCACCAAGAGGAAGGTGATGGAAAGATTTAACAAAAAACTTCTACCATAGGATTTCCACATCATTCTATCTTCCCTTGGTCTACAGCTAGGTACCTTGTAGAGCCTAAAAAATTCTTCCACCATCTCCAGCTCCCAATCTTGTACTACTGTGTTAAAGCGAAGTTCCCACACCCATGCCATCATCCAAGATTCTCAAATAGTCCAAGACTCAGACCTTCCTGTTCCCTGCTATATTATGCAAGCACGGAAAAGTGACTAAAAGGGGATGTCTTTGCTCCACACATCCTTCCAAACCCTTGCCTTTTTACCATTGTCAATGATGAACTTCACGTGGGGAATGAAGTCATTCCAACCATTCTTGATCTCTTTCCACAAATCTGTGATGTGTGGATTTCTTACCTCCTTGGTTGTCCAATCCCCCTCCCCTCGCCCATGACCCACATTTGCATGTCATTAGTCTTCTCCACAGGCCACTTCCCTTTTTTTGATTAGCAACAAAAGAGAATTTATAAATTAAAAAAAAAAAAAAAAAAGGTACAAGAGGACAAGGAGTCCTCCAAGAAAGGAAAAGCAAAACAAAGAACAACCAAAATCTCACACTACTGATCGCACACTGCCCTCATATCTCTAAAGATGAAGGTGGAATTCCTCTAGAGGGTTGGACACTGAAACTTAAAAAGATGTCATGTAACAGACTTTACCCATAAGAATCCACCTCTTCAAACGAATCCTGAAAGATCCTAGCATAAGGCTCCCAACCAAATAACCCAAAAAAAATTGCATAAAAACACAATCCCACAAAAATAATGCTTTATCGTTGCTCCCATAATCCCAGAAATTGATCAAAAGCATTTGGGAACACAATACTGCAGCTGCCCAACAAATCTCTACCATTTGAAAGGCCAATGCCCTAAAGATGAAGCCAATAGGCAATGCAAAAATAAATTATCCAAAAATTCATCATCTGCTTTACGCCTAATTGGCGACAAAGATTGCAATTGGGTCTCCTCTTATGAAAAATGTCATTAGTTATGAGACTATTATGGGCCAATGTCCACATAAATACCGTAACTTTGAGAGCACGATCACTTTCCAAATCCTTAAATGACAATGAAAAGGGGAGACATTTGGATTATCAATTATCTTATCAAGAAAAACTTGCAAGCCACCTTTCTAAAAGCATATCTCCAACAAAGACTGATTAAAAGTTCCTATGTGATGAATCCCAAACCTTTTCCAACAATTGGACGGCACACCTTAACCTATCCAAATAAATAATATTTAAATTCATAATTTGCGGCTTCTTATAGGAAATTCCTTGGAAGTTCTTCGATTCTATTTGCCACTGACATTGGGATGGTAAACTAGACATAAAACAAGTGGGTAAGCTCACTAGAGTACTCTTAAGAAGTGTAAGATTGCTCCCATCTGAAAGGTTTTTCCTTTTCCATTGCCAATCTTTATGGTCAAGATGCTATCTCGGAAACTGATGTGGCTTTAAAACATGACACCAACAGTAGTCCCATAAGAAGGCACATAAAGACTTTAACTTTGAGAGGCACGACCGCTTTCCACAGCCTTAAATGACAATGAAAGGGAGAGACATTTGGTTATGAAATTTTTTATCAAAGACTGACTTGCAAGTGACAAACATCCAAACCTTTTTGAATATTTGGTTCGAACACCTTAATGTGAGAATATATGTTAATTATGGAAATATATCAATTAGGTTGATTGTATATTTTAGATTGATTATGTGAACATTAGATTGATTGTATAGGGTTATTATTTCCTATTTCAGATTAGGTTTAGGTTTGCTATATATATTGGTTGTAATCTTTGTATTAGAGACAATGCAATATACAGAAAACATTTAGAGTTCTTACATGGTATCAGAGCAAGGTTCGAAACCCTAGGGCCACTCTACCTCAGCCCTAGCTACTTCGTTTGTCACCGTCGTGGTTCACTCGTCGAGGGGTCATCAATCTTGACCCCTCTTTGGTTTTTCTGGTTCGTGATCAGCCTTAAGTGTTGACTTTTCTGGTTTGTCTGGGTCATCACCATCAGCCGTCTCTAGTTCGTTTGGTTTGTCACCATCGGAGTCGCGACTTTTCTCTCTCTAGACTCGATTTCGTGGTCGCATCTATCTCACGAAGGTCTCTCTCTTTCTCGCGATCTCTGTCTGATTTGTTGCTATCTCGTGAAGGTCTATCTCTCCAGAGGCCTCTCTTCCTCGACTTCGGCTTCAAATTCTTAGCTTCAGTCTCTCTCTCTCTCTCTCTTTCTCTCTCTCTGATTCAACTTGGGTATTTCTATTTAAACCCTATTTCTGGATTATTGCACTAAAGCCCTATACTTGTCTGTTTATTACACCTTTTTGGTTTATTACAATGACAGATATTAAAATTCAAGCCATCAGATGTGAACTCATTGGTGCCAATTATGCTTATTAGGCTGGTGTTATGAAGAATTTTCTTCTTGGTCAGAAAAAATGGGGCTATATTTCTCGTTCTGTTTTTCGTCTATTGGACCTGAAACAAGAAGGATATCTGACTTCCTGTAACACTTGGGATTGTGATAATGTCTAAGTTTTGACCTGGTTTCGTAATTCTGTAGAGGACCATATTGGAATGATGTTTTCTAAATACAGTACTACTAAGGAGGTGTGGGATTATTTATTAGGAGTGTATTAGCAATCCAACTTTGCCAAATGGCATGAGTTAGAAACAGCTATTTAGAGTGTTCGTCAGCGAGATCAATCTATTCAGGACTTCTATATTGAGATGACAGGTCTCTACGATCAGTTAGCTCTCATAGAACCATCTAGCCTCCAGGCACTAGACGCTTATGTTAAATTTCGGGAGCAAGATCGTTTAGTGTAGTTCTTAACGACTCTCTCCCCTTAGTATGAGACTATCTGTGGTGGCATCCTTCATCAGTCTTCTCTCCCCTCTGTGGATGCTATTGTTCGTGAGCTTCTCTCCAAGGAAACCTGTTTTAAAACGGCCAATCAGACTCTGTCTCCATCTGTCTTCTTCCTCTATTGTCGACCCCACCACCTCATTAGCTTAAGGGCAATGCAAAGCCCAAGAAGGGGCCACTAGCCTCTGATAAGTGTGCTTTTTGCTAGCAGAAGGCCATTGGAAGTACAACTGTCCCAAGAAGGGACGTCGGTCTGCTCAGTCTTCTCAATTGCCTCAGACACAGTTTTGACCTCCTGCTACTAATACTGCTCCGGCTTCTAATCCTGACTTGGCTTTCTTGCGTGCCCAGATGGCTCAACTTCTGCATCTCCTGTCTATCTCCTAGCCATCCTTATTTGTCTCTACTCTCACATCTCTTCATTTAGGTTTGTTTGGGTCCTCTTTAGGTATCTCCTCTTCTGTCTGGCTTTTTAACTCTGGTGCCTCTCATCATATGACTCCTCACCTTTCTTTACTTCAAAACTGAATCCCATCTCCAACTCCTATTATCGCTTATATCGCTAATGGGTTTGGTATGCTGCTCTATCTGTTGGGTCTGTCTTATCCTCTGTCATGTCTGTTGTTACTATTCCTTCTATTCTTTATGTTCCTCAACTATCTATTAGTTTATTATCTATCAGTCAACTTGATGCTTCTGGTTTTGATGTCATCTTTTTCTTTTCTATCTGTTTTGTGTAGGATCGAGTGTCCAAGAAGCAGATTGGGACTCGCCGTAGAGTTGGAGATCTCTATTGCATCTCCCTCTATCTACACCTCTAGTTGTTTTTTCTTCATTTCAGTTAGATTCTCAATCGAGTCAGTTTTACTTGTGGCATTCTCGCCTAGGTCATTTGTCTGTTGACCGTTTACGGTCTTTAGCTCAGTCAGGCTTATTGGGTAAAGTTTCTCCTAGTCAAATTAATGAATGTCGGGGGTATAAACTTGCCAAAATGTTAACTTTACCTTTTAATAAAAGTACTTGTGACTCATAAATCTGACTTCTACCAAATATATCGTACATTTCAGTCTATGATCACTACACAGCTTGGGGCTATCATTAAATTGTTACGATCTGACTTGGGTAGGGAATATTTTAAAACTGAGTTTTGTGATTATTTGGCCAATTTGGGTACCATTCACCAAACTTCTTGTGCTGATACACTTGTTCAAAATGGTCGAGCTAAGTGTAAATACCGTCATCTCCTTAAGACAGTTAGGTTTCTTTTTCTCTCTGCCTCTAGCTTCTAGTTTTTGGGAGAGGCGCTTCATCACGCTTTCTTCTTAACTGCATGCCTACTCCTCTTCTTTCTAGTCGGTCTCCTTATGAGGCTTTGTTCTCTCAACTTCCCACTTACTCTATCCTTCGTGTGTTTGGGTCTACTTGTTTTGTCCTTCTTTCCCGTAAAGATCGAACCAAACTTAGTGCCTGGTCTGTCCTATGTGTCTTTTTGGATTATAGTCTTACTCAGAAAGGCTATCGGTGTTACGACCTTATTTCCCGTCGTCTTTATGTCTCCCATCATATTTCTTTTCTCAAACGTTTGCCTTACTTTCAGCTTCCTCCTATCACTGCTTCAATTTTCAAAGAAGATTTGGTTCACATTGATCTATTTCTTTTTGAGGTCCCTTCTGATGAGTACATCTTTACTGTTTCCCATGACCTTGTTCCATCTTCTCCTCCTACCACCCCTCCTCCGTTGTTAGTTTATTCTCATCGTCAGGCTCTCCCTCCACCAATTGTCTCTGTTCCTACTGCTGATTCTCCTACTTCTGACGACTTTGATCCTGCTGCACACCAATATCCTACTCAAGCGTGTCATCCTCCAAATAGGTTGGGTTGGTCTAATACATGTTTTTCTGCTTCCTATTGTACGTTTTTGTCTGCTATTCATTCTTTTTTAGAACCTCAGTCTTACAAGGAGGCCTATCAGGATCCCCATTGGATTCAAGCTATGGAGGATGAGTTGTCTGCTTTACAGAAAGCTAGTACTTGGGAGTTGGTTCCTTTGCTTGTTGGTAAGAATTTGGTTGGTTGCAACTGAATCTACAAAGTCAAGACTCATTTTGATGGTTCTCTTGAATACTACAAAGCTCGTCTGGTTGCCAAATGTTTCTCACAGAAGTATGGTATTGATTATGAGGAGACCTTTGCTCATGTTGCCAAGATGACTAATGTCTGTACTTTGATCTCTGTTGTTACTGTTCATTCTTGGCTTCTTTATCAAATGGATGTTAAGAATACTTTTCTTAATAGCCATCTCACAGAGTAGGTTTACATGTGTCCTCCCCTTGACCTTCACCATTCCTCTGGACAGGTTTGTCGCCTTCGGCATACTTTGTATGGTCTGAAGCAATTTTCTCGTGCTTGGTATGATTGCTTTCATTGCTGTTACCGTGCTTGGGTTTCATCCTTGTGCTCAGGACTCTACTTTATTTCTTCTCTACACCTCTGCTGGATTTGTTGCCTTATTACTGTATGCGAATGATATGATCATTACTGGCTCTGACTCTTCTGTTATATCTGAGGTCAAGTAGCATCTTTTCCGCACCTTTGAAATGAAGGATTTGGGCCCCTTGCGGTATTTTCTTGGTATTGAGGTAACTTCTTCTCCCAATGGCTACTTTCTATCTCAAGCCAAGTATTCATCATGCCGGTCTTACTAACACCAAGTTTTTTGATACCCCCATTAAGTTTAATGTGAAGCTCACAGCTACTGATGGTGTTCTTTTAGACGATCCTACTTTATATCGAGAGCTTGTGGATTACTTAGTCTATCTGACGGTTACTCGCCATGATCTTGCCTATGCTGTTCACATGGTTAGTCAGTTCGTTTCTGCTCCTCGTTCTACACATTGGGCTACTTTGGTTCGGATTCTTTGCTATCTCCGGGGTACTATATTTTAAGGTTTACTGTTGTCTTCTACTTCCTCTTTGGACTTGGTGGCTTATGCTGATTTTGATTAGGCTGGTGATGTCACCAATCACAAGTTCACTTTTGACTTCTGCATGATTTTTGGTGATTCCTTGATTTCTTGGAAGAGCAAGAAACAGACTATTGTTGCACATTCCACTGCCGAGGCTGAGCATCGTGCTATGGCTTGTGCTATTGCTGAGATTGTTTGGCTTCGTTGTCTTTCGACTGATTTGGGTGTCCCTCAGTCTTCTCCGACCTCCTTTTACTGTGACAATCGCAGTGCTATTTAGATTGCACATAACATTGTCTTTCATGAACGGCCGAAGCACATTGAGATTGATTGTCATTTTGTACGTCAGCATCTGCAATCGGCTCCATCTCGCTTCCTTTGGTCTCTTCGGTATTGCAACTGGCTAATTTCTTTACAAAGGCTCGCACCACTACTCGTTTTCAATTTTTTCTTAGCAAACTCTCAGTGTTTTCTGCTATACCAACTTGAGTTTGAGCGGGGGTGCGAGAATATATGTTAATTATGGAAATATATCAATTAGGTTTATTGTATATTTTAGATTGATTGTGTGAATATCAGATTGATTGTATAGGGTTATTATTTCCTATTTCAGATTAGGTTTAGGTTTGCTATATATATCGGTTGTAATCTTTGTATTAGAGAATGCAATATACAGAAAACATTCAGAGTTCTTACAACCCATCCAACTAAATGATATTTAAATTCATAATTTGCACCTTCTTGTAGAAGTATCTATTCCAAAAGACGCATATTTTGTAGTGTCTTTGTTTTTTAAGACATGTATGATGAGACACCTTCAAGTTTATAAATAGAGCACTCACTTTTTTATTACTACCGAAGCTTTTATGTCTTGTTTCATGTGTCTGTCTTCTTCTTCTTCTTGGTAGACTAGTATTCTTCTCACTGATTTTTTTGCCAGCTCTCCTCAATGTGGTATGCACTCTAGATTGGGCTTTAGTGTATATGAATGGCAAATTTTCCATAACCCAATGCATACCATGAATAATTGGTCAGGGTGAATATCATCTGAAGAAAATCTGCTTATTTTTTACTGAAAGCAATCTACTCTCTCTTCCATGATAACTTTGTTCCAACAGGATGTATATTATTTGATGATGTTTTAGTCCCTTTATCAATTCTTTACCTAATTTTTTTCATTGCATCTTAGAATAGAATTTATGAGAAAGCATCATATCGTTGCTTTTTTGTGAATGAGCTTGTGGATTGGCGTTCTTTAGATGTATGAAGAATTCATGAATAGAATCTCTTGTCCATTAGCTCATGTAATGGTCTTTGCATTGTTAGTGGTTTTGTTCTATATGACTTTCAGTTACATGCTTCATTCTCATGTTTACGAAATATTTCAAAATATCATCTGGCAAAAATTCTCTACCATTTTCATCTCCTCTTATGCAATTGCACCTTCTATTGCAGCTGAAGTTAGTTCGATACCTATAGTGGATGATAATGACTCGTTGCTGGATATATATTGTCGAAGGTAATCTTCTGTTCTCTGCTTTATTTATTTACTTATTATGGAGTATCTCTATAGATATACTTATCAAAGAAAAAATCCATATGGATTTGAACTTTTTACATATCGTAATTAAAGGTCATATCTTTTTGTATTCTTTCGACAGTGACATCACTGCTTTGGCAAAAGACAGGGCATATGCACAGATTCGCCTTGATGAAATGAGTATTCATCAGGTAATTGCTCAAAAGTTGCTTACCTAAACAACTCTATTTTCAAGTGTCTTCATTAGTTCTAAAACTTGTTTATGCATGATGAAAATTGAGAGACTAAGGACAGTCATATTTATTGAAGAACAAAAGGAAAGGGATATCAGGTCATTGCATTGTCACCCAAACTAATGTGCCAATATATAAACATGACAGCAAGCCATGGAACCCTCACCCAGTTGGTGCATATTGGACATCAGCATACACGTGCAATGGCAAGAAAACTTTATTGTGATACTCCCCAGAATGGTAATCCATTGTCATCTGCAACTCATAGACCCATTTACATATCTCAACCTAATTACACTCCTAAACCCACATGCAAACACAAGGCCATTCAAGACCAGCTGTGTTACGCTGGATCACGCCACAAAGATGGTCTCTAGGTGAACAGCCAAAACATGTACATCCTAAGTCACACATCCATCTCCATGCTTGCCAGACTTAAAAACTGAATCTCTTTACACTGCTCTTGTGAAACTTTGGCTGAACCTGTCAGTGTGTGTGACACATGGAAGCTAGGATCTGGTGCTTTTCTTATTATTAAATTTATTTTTTTTTTTTGGGTGGGGGGTTTAGATTGAATACAACCTCCCTTTTTCACCCACAGGGCTGCATGGTACAGTGCTGAGCAAGTTTATGGGTTTTTTTTTTTCCCTCGTTATGATTATTTCTCATACCCTTTTTCCCATGCTACTTATGAATCTGTGATTGTAACCTGCATTGTCAGCATGCCAATTGTTTTGGTTTGTGATATAGAACATGGTATTATAGTGCTATGGTTAGTTTAGAGCGCATAGTTATTTATCAAAAAAAAAATAAAATTTAGAGCACATAGTTGGAATGGATTGAGGCATTCCTAAGCACGATAGTCTGAGTGACAGTGATTGAATCTTAGGGTTCCTATACACATTAAGTAGTTGATTATGGCCTTTTTTCTTTAAATCTTTTCCTTACAAGCTCAATTTATTGGATTTTAATTTGCTTCCTTTTTATTTTATGTTTAATAAGCAAGAACTAATAACAGAGTCTGAAAATATTGTATGTACTGCCAATTTTAGTTTTCTGGAACACAAAGTTCACCATATTTTTGAAACAAAGGACAACTCAATGTGCTCTTCTTTTTCTCTCTTTCCAACTTGCAGGCTTTACAACTGGGGCAAGATGCAAGTCCTTATGGCTTCTTTAATGGACAAAGATGTCAGATGTGTTTGCGGTCTGATCCTTTGCACAAAGTGATGGAGCGTCTGGCAAATCCTGGTAACTGTGTTTTGTTTTCATTTCTTGTACTCATCAGAAATAATAATACTAATAAGGGGTAAATTACACTAACCTCCCTTGAGGTCTAGAGAAAATATATTGAGCCCCTCAAGTTTGGCATAATTGCATTGGGCTTCCTAAAGTTTTTAATTCACAAAACAAGTAGTTCCTTTTTCATCGGTAATTCGTATGACAAATGGAAAAATGATGATAATGTATAGTTTATTGCACTAGTTCTAGTCACTTTGGCCTTACTAAAAGGAAAATTGGTGTGATTACGTCAAACTTGTAGCGCTTACTGTATTTTTTCTACACCTCAATGGCGATCAATGTAATTTACCCTAACAATAATAATGGTATTAGTATTATTTTCGTTTGCTATTTCTCATTTTCAAACTGAAGCTCTCACTCATTACAAGCTACTTTTTACCGAGCTCTTCATTATTTGTTTGTTTTGGGATGAAACTTTTTCACCAGCTTGAGAAAATTTATTCAGGGGTCAGGAGGCTCGTAATCGTGGAGGCTGGCAGCAAGCGTGTAGAGGGCATTGTTTCACTAAGTGATGTGTTCAGGTTCTTGCTGGGTTAGCCAGAATGGTTGCCAACCCTCATCACATCAAAACTGTTTCTCACGGTGGCTCTGGAGAGATGACACATCTATCTCATTCGACACTTATCTCTGCTATGCCCTGTCGGCTCCCTTACGTTCTTTCTGGGTTAAGTCTCAATATGTTGATCTGCCTCTTTGATTGGATGGGACGTGATTTTCTAGGCCCTACCAATTTTTTAGGATATGATTTTAAAAAAGGATTAGGAAAATCTGTAAATTGAGAAGATTCAATTTTTTTTTCCCCAACCTTGTCCTTATAACCAATCACATACAATCTGCATGCCGACAATAGCACTATAAGGACTTTAGAAGTTCAATAACTGGACTCAGTTGAAGCTGTTGCTGGTACAGCTGCCATGCCATGTTTCTTGCTCTTACTGCAAACAGAAAAGTGGCAAAAAGAGCAAGAGAAGTTTGTAAACAACTCATGCTGTTTGGTTGGCTGTCCATAAACATAGAAAAGAGTGGGTTGATAAATTCAGGTTTAGTATGCTCTTTTAACTCTCGCCACTTTTTTTTTTTTATAATCGATTTGTGTTGTAGCATTTGCTGATTTTACTTGAAATCCCACAGTTTAGGTTATTGGATCTATTTGTTTATTCAATTTACATGGCCCCTTTGTGTTTCTTGTTGCGAGTCTTGATAGTTCTCATTTTTTATTTTACGGACACAGATTTAGTTAAATGGTCGTCTAACTTCTAAAGTTGTGTTACTGAACACTTTAAGACTACTTTGAATCATAACAAGCACAAATTTAGTTAAATGGTCGTCTAAGCTTCTAAAGTCATACTGAACACTTATTGACTACTTTGAATCATAACCAGCACACAGGCAACCCATGCAGTGATGATCAAATCTCATCTCTTAGAAGTTAAAATTATCTTAGCTACCAAAATTTCGTGTACAATTAGTTTTTATTATGTAAGCTTTTCCAAATTTAAGACACTAACCTACAAATTGAGGTTTGCTCTCATCTTCCTCTGCACTCTGCCTCTCCTTACTAAATCCGTTCATCTTAATTAATGAAAAAAATATATATTTAAAAGCAAAATGAAGTGTTCCAATATATTTTGGTTTTTATGAAGAGTGCATTGTGATATATTGAGGTTTCTAGGATTGATTTGGTACCTTAATCTTGAAAGTTTCTTGCATAAATGGAAAGAAATTCTTCGTCAAGGACAAAATGTCAAAATATGACAAAAAAGACTCCCAAGTGAATTTCACTTGTCTCCTGCCCTAGCACCGGCCACCACCTCCGTGGCCATCTCTGGCGATTGTTTTTTGGTTGACCAGTTTTTGGCCGCAATACAATTTTTTGACAAACATTTTTTAACAAGAATCTCTGGTGAATATTTACTGAATACTTTCTCCACCCCTCTTGCTATCATTTCTAGGAATTCTTTCTGTTATTACATTACCAACACTATCACTATTGTTACCACCATATCACCTAACAAATCACAAAAAAATCTATCTAAAATTAGTTTTGTATTTTTATAAATTTATGTTTTAAAAGACAATTAAATAATTTAGTCATTTGTACCCTTCAATTTAGAATTTTTAAGCCTCAAATTTAAAATTATTGTCCATTAATTTTGCATATTTTAACTATCAATTTTGAAATTACTATATGAAAAATAGTAAAACTTCACTATCCAAAACAAGTAAACATAATAAAATTCATGCACTAAAATATATCGAAATGGGGTACCAAAGTGAAAATAAGATCGTTCTTTTTTTTTCTTTTTTTCTTTTTTTTTTGTGACTTTGTATTTTATTGTTTGTTGTTCGTGTTAAGTTGTTTGGTTGTCCTTTTAGGATCTTGTTTTTTATTTTTCTTAATTTGTATGTTGTTTGTTTTTATTTTAATAACTGTTTTATAACTTTCAAAAAAAAAAAAAATAGATAGCATTGCACAGGAGAGAAAACGAGAGAGCACTAATAAGAGTCGTAAAAGATAATGAAGATTTTTAAGCACTTTCTTTTCGCAATAAAAAATATAGATTATCTGTAAATCCATCCCAAAAATTAGGTTGGACATTCCATTGTTCAAAACACCCCATCACCAAATTAAAAGCAAAAATGTTAAAATTTTTAGAAGCACAGGAGTATAGGAACGTAAGTATCACATTTATATAAGATATTTAGGTTAAGTTTGACATCCTTAAAAACATTTAAAAAGTCAAAAAGTTACTATTCTATTTAAATTACATCATCTTATTTAAGTCACATCACTTCAAACCTAATTCAAATCTAATCTATATTTCATAAAAAGTTAAAAAAATATACTTATTTAATCTTTCTAAACTTAACCTTAATAAAACATTTAATAGGACTTTTAAAGTCTCTAATATTACGCAACTGAAAATGATTTTCTCCTTTCAACACTCCAAATAATTCCAAACCTAACCCCACCATTCCCAACCCCCTCTCAGCTACCTCCATCCTCGACCATTTGTCGCCGCTGCTCACCTCCTCACCATTTGCAACTGGACCACCACCATTACCGCATCCTACACGTCTCCACCCCTCCCCTTCCCGCCGTTCGCCACCACCCCTTTCTTTTCTTCTTCTTCCCCGCTGTTCGCCACTGCCCCATTCCGCCTCTCCTCTCCTCTCCCCTTCCACCGTCTACCACCTCTCCCATTCTTCTTCTTCCTACTAAACCCTAGATCTAGGGTTTGGGAGGATAAAGAAGAATGTGAGAAGGTTCGCAATAGGTAGAAGATGCGAAGGAGGTTGGTTCACGGTAAGGAGAGGGCTTGGGTTGTGGCATCATTCGCAGGGAGATTCGCAACAGGAGAGGGACTCGCGGTAGAGAAGGCAGTAGCAAGTTATGACAAGGAGAAAAAGATATGGTGATGGTGACGACGGAAAGAGGAGGTAGCGGCTGCAACGGTGGAAAGAGGAGATAGCCATGGAGACGATGACTGAAAGGGCGGCAAGAAGGGTCGGCCGGAGTTGATTTGATCTTGTCGGAGCTAACTTTTGTTAGCTGGAGTTAGGGTTTGTTTTTGGCTCTTTCAGTAATTTTGTATAAGGGCAAAATAGTAACTTTCTGTTTTTTGGCAAAATTGATTTTACCTCCATGTGATATGGAAAATTCTATTTCTACACACATGATAAACTTACACTTAATGAAAAATTAATTTAATAACAATTATATCCTAATTAAAAATTACTATAATAGATATCTATCAACACTCTTAATATTATATACATAAATTCTTTATACACATCTTTTATGAACAAAAATATCTCAATATACACATTTTGAACGAAAACAATTAAATCTTAATTTTTCTATTGTGGTCATTTTGTTTGTTAAGCACTTTGTACTCCTATATTACATGCAAAGGGCAATACTCTCAAAACATTTCTCATATTGGTGGTGTTTGGGAACCTAAGTTCCAAATTTTTTTCTCATTTTTTTTACTAAAAGACAAACTTTTTACAAAATCAAAAAAAACACATCTAAACAAAATATCACATCTAATTCCATAATCATTTCACTTTTTCTCTCACAAACATCACATCTAACCACATAAAAACTCAACTATCTTCTCAAACACCAAAAAATTTTTATCTAATAAAAACCTACAACTAAAAAAACCTACATAAAAACTCACTTCCCAAACACCATCATTACTTTAATCTCTAGGTTCATACTCGATAATTTATATCGCTTAATTATTAATTCAACAATTTTTACTTGATTTTGATATAGAAGAGTTAACAACATATGGAAGTTCAAACTCAAGCAATGGTGACAGTAAAATTAGTAATGAAAAGGTAAAATCGTGTAGTAATTTTTTTATTTTTTTGTATTTTTTTAGTCGGAATCTCAGTGCCAAATTTTATCAATTAATTCGGAAATCATTTGCCGAAATAACATTAATATTTCAATACAAAAGTTCCAAATTTTTTTATATATTTCGACACTTTAATTATGAGTTTTTAATTTATTTCGGTTTTTAAGTGCCAAATATAATTAATTTTTTCGACTATATAGTGCTAAAATTGTTTATTATTTTCGTTTTTTTAGTGCCAAATTTTTTTATTTAATTCGGCTCTGTAAAACTGAATGAAAATTTTCCCTCCTCTTTTTTAGATGGCATGCACTGAAGAACTTGAGGTTCGATTGGATATTATGGTGGATTGTACTAGTCATTTTACAGCTAAACAGGTAACTTTTAATATAAAATTCGTAAGTTCATAATAAATGTATTAGTTAGTTTGTTTGTTTAGTCTTATGAAAGTTGTGTGACATTATATATAAGTTTTCGACAACAAAGATGAATTACTCATTTGGATACGTGACATTGGAAGGATAAATGGCTTTATTATTATTATAAGGACGTCGGACTATGGTAGCGGTCGTAAGAGATCAAGAATTTATCTTGTTTGTGAGCGGAGTGGGAAGTATAGATTGCGTAAAAAGTTGAAAGATGGCTCAAAAGACTTGTTGAGACAAATTGGTACGAAGAAGTGCAAATGTCCATTGATTTGAAGGCATTCAAGTTGAAAATAAACAATGAATGGACATTAAATGTAGTTTGCGAGCTGCATAATCATCTAGTTGCGGAGCATCTCCAAGAATATTCATATGTATAGAGGTTGTCAGCTAATGAAAAGTCATTGTTAGTAAATATGTCAAAGAGTCTAGTAAGACCAAAAAAAATACTCATTACACTCAAACACTTTAGGCAATCATGGTAGAACATAACTGGGTGACACAGATGGACATCTCTGCAACTTTGGTACGGGTCCCAAATAACCTACAAACAATAACAACTGTAAATTTTGTATGATACAGAGTTTCAAATTTTGAAGGACTTTTTAACTTACATCATGTACACCCAACATATCAAGCTCCTCTCGAAAAGCCTGCAACTGTGTCTCTTCACCAGACTCTCTCCGAGAAGTCCAACAGTAAACATGTGGCATGTCTCGAGTGTAATTCATATTCAAGTGTGGTCGGAATCCACGAAAGTGCTCATAAATCCATTCTTCAAGGAGTGTCATGTAACCAGCTATTTATTTCACGCCGGACCTGTTAGCTTACCCCATCTATCTATATAAGTATGCCAATGCAACAACACGTCAAGTATATGAAGATACAGTCGTCAAATTGAACAACAAACTCAAATAAACAACGAGGACCCTAGTACCAGTCTTGTCACTGAAAAATGTATAACCCAACAAAAATAGCAAGTATGCTCTACCTGCACATGCAATTCTTTCTATTGAATCATTGTTTGTGACATTATGAAAGTGTGCCCTTAACCACTCAAGTCTCACTGAATTGCCTCCAGCACTACACATCTCATGTCTGACCTCTTGTTCATCAATTTCCAAGGTATTAACTACTAATGCAATGGCCCGCCTTTCTGACAACTTACGCACACTAATAGATTTGCTTACAATGAGAAGCCCTAGGATAGTGGCGACATCGTCCAATGTGATAGTCATCTCTCCAACAGTCAAATGGAAGGTGTTTGTCTCCGGTTGCTATCTCTCAACAAAACTAGACACTACAATTTTATTGACAAAGCGGTACGTGCAATGAGCTAATTGTGCAAGTCCTGACATCTCTACAATGTTTACTTTTAAAACTTTTAAGAATTGATGGATCAGTTGGCCCTCTCGGAAATGGCTGAGTAAGGATATATTCATCAACAATGTCAGCATCATCATCAGTAGGGTCATCATCCATAGCAATATCATCCATAACTGATGCATCATGTATAGGATCATTATCCATGGCAATGTGCGTGTCATCACTATGCACTCGAGCACGTTCATGTTCACGTCCACGTCTCTCTAATTCATGGAGTCTTCTGTTCGAAGTTGTTATTGACTGACGTTCACTGGGATCGGCATCTATCTGCATAAGGAAAGTTGTTCTCATCAACCCAATATAATGAAATAGAATAAGCACTCTCAGAAAAGGATCACATCAATGCGGGTAATAAATAGCCTAACCATGCCACCTTAATGAAATCAATACGTAGTTATAGGCCATTAAATTCACAATTTGGATGATGTGAAATTAACAAAATAAATTAAATACATAACCCTACTACTTATGAAAGATTAAGACTAGAATTTGTTGAAAAATTACAATGTAAACATGGATATAGCAAAATTATTTGTATTCTATACAAACCATTCACCAATTAGTTTGGTTGATGTTCACAACATGCGAAAAACAGATTAACTTCATTTCGGCCAATTTACCAAGGCAACATGGTCATTAATCAATACAAACATCATTTTTCAAACAATCAAAGGATTACCCATCATTTGTCTTTGTATATGCCATTGATTGTAAATTTGTTGCAGCTGTAAGTATACAACCAAAGACTTTGGTACCAATTTCAATGTTTTGAAAGGACAAACCCCAAAGGCAAAATAACTCAAGCTTTAATATTTTATATAATGCAATTGTTTTGTTCAGCTATTTAGCCAACAACATTTTTGAAGACCCAACTACTAAGCTAACAATATCATGTGGAAATATCAATACTGTACAGATTTTTGTTTCTATTGTTATGCATTGAATTTCGAAAAATAAATAAATACATAAACATACCCATAAAATAAAATTATTGGAAAAGAATTTTATAAATACTAATACTGTACAAATTTTTCTTAGGTTCTTTTCCAACAATTTTATTTTATGGGTATGTTTGTGTATTTTCTTTTTTTTCGAAATTCAATGCATAACAATAGAAACAAAAATCTGTGCAGTATTCGTATTTCCACATGATATTATTAGCTTAGTAGTTGGGTCTTCAAAAATGTTATTGGCTAAATAGCTAAACAAAACAATTGCATTATATAGAATATTAAAGCTTGAGTTATTTTCCCTTTGGGGTTTGTCCTTTCAAAGTATTGAAATTGGTACCAAATTTCGTCCTTAATTGTATACTTATAGTTACAACAAATTTACAATCAATGGCATGTACAAAGACAAGTAATGGGCAATCCTTTGAAAAATGATGTTGGTATTGATTGATGACAATGTTGCCTTGGTAAATTGGCCGAAATGAAGTTAATCTGTTTTTCGCATATTGTGAACATCAACCAAACTAATTGGTGAATGGTCTGTATAGAATACAAATAGTTTTGCTATATCCATATTTACATTGTAATTTTTCAACAAATCCTACTCTCAATCTTTCATAAGTAGTAAGGTTATGCATTTAACTTATTTTGTTAATTTCACATCATCCAAATTGTGAATTTGATGGTCTATAACTGCATATTAGATTTCATTGCATGGTTAGGCTACGTATTACCCGCATTGATGTGATCTTTTTCTGAGAGTGCTTATTCTGTTTCATTATATTAGGTTGATGAGAACTACTTTCCTTATGCAGATGGATGCCATCGGGACAAGAACGCTCGCGAATGTAAGACTCCATGAATTAGAGAGATGTGGACGTGGATGTAGACGTGCTCGAGTGCATGATGACAACACGCACATTGCCATAGATGATGATCCTATACAAGATGCACCAGTTATGGATGATATTGCTATAGATGATGACCTTACTGGTGATGATGCTGACATTGTTCATGAAGATATCCTTACTCAGTCATTTCCGGGAGGGCCAACTGATTCATCAATCCTTAAAAGTCATGTTGCTGCAGCTATTTGGAATGGTGCTAATGAAAGGGGGCCCTTGAAGTTTCATAATCACTCATCTAAAATTCGTTCGTGGTCGTGGTGGAAATAAGGAAACAACGCTACATTTGTAAACATTGTGGAGATGTTAGGACTTGCACAATTAGCTCGTTGCACGTACCGCTTTATCAACAAAATTGTAGTGCCCAGTTTTGTTGAGAGATGGCAACCGGAGACAAACATCTTCCATTTGACTGTTGGAGAGATGACTATCACATTGGACGATGTCGCCACTATCCTAGGGCTTCCCATTGTAGGCAAATCTATTAGTGTGCGTAAGTTGTCAGAAAGGCGGGTCATTGCATTAGTAGTTAATACCTTGGAAATTGATGAGCAAGAGGTCAAACATGAAATATGTAGTACTTGAGGCAATTCAGTGAGGCTTGAGTGGTTGAAGGCACACTTTCATAATGTCACAGACAATGATTCAATGGAAAGAATTGAATGTACAAGTAGAGCATGCTTGCTATTTTTGTTGGGTTATACACTTTTTAGTGACAAAACTAGTTCTAGGGTCCCCGTTGTTTATTTGAGTTTGTTGTCTGATTTGACGACTGTATCTTCATATGCTTAGGGTGCTGCTGTATTGGCACACTTATATAGACAGATGGGGTACGCTAGCAGGTCCGGCGTAAAACAAATAATCGGTTACATGACACTCCTTGAGGGATGGATTTATGAGCACTTTCATGGATTCCGACCACACTTGAATATGAATTACACTCGAGACATGCCACATGTTTATTGTTGGACTTCTCGGAGAGAGTCTGGTGAAGAGACATAGTTGCAGGCTTTTCGAGAAGAGCTTGATATGTTGGGTGTACATGATGTAAGTTCAAAAGTCTTTAAAATTTGAAACTCTATATCATACAAAATTTACAGTTGTTATTGTTTGTAGGTTATTTGGGACCCGTACCAGAGTTGCAGAGATGTCCATCCGTGTCACACATTTACGTTCTACCACGGTTGCCTAAAGTGTTTGAGTGTAATGAGTATTTCTTTTGGTCTTATTAGGCTCTTTGACATATCTACTAACAATGACTTTTCATTAGCTGACAATCTCCCTGTATATGAATGTCTTTAGAGATGCTCCGCAACTGGATGATTATACAGCCCGCAAACTACATTCAATGTCCATTCATAATTTGTTTTCAACTTGAATGCCCTCAAATCAAATGGACATTCACACTTCTTCGTACCAGTTTGTCTCAATAAGTCTTTTGAGCTATCTTTTAACTTTTTACGCAATCTATACTTCCCACTCTGCTCACAAACAAGATAAATTCTTGGTCTCTTACGGCCACCACCATAGTCTGATGTCCTTATAATAATAACAAAGCCATTTATCCTTCCAATGTCACGTACCCAAGTGAGCAATTCATCTTCGTTATCGAAAACCTATGTATAATGTCACACAACTTTCATAAGAACAAACTAACTAATACAAATTATGAACTTACGAATTTTATGTTAAAAGTTACATGTTTAGCTATAAAATGACTAGTACAATCTACCATAATATCCGATCGAATCTCAGGTTCTTCTGTGCATGCCATCTAAAAAAGAGGGGGAAAAAATTTCATTCAGTTTTACAGAGCCGAAATAAATAAAAAAATTCGGCACTAAAAAAATGAAAATAATAAACAATTTCAACACTATATAGCCGAAAAAATTAATTATATTCGGCACTTAAAAACCGAAATAAATTAAAAACTCAAAATTAAAGTGTCGAAATATATAAAAAAATTCGAAACTTTTGTATCGAAATATTAATGTTATTTCGACAGATGATTTCCAAATTAATTGATAAAATTTGGCACTGAGTCTCCGACTAAAAAAATGCAACAAACAAAAAAATTACTATACGATTTTACCTTTTCATAACTGATTTTGCTATCACCATTGCTTGAGTTTGAACTTCCATAGATTGTCAACTCTTCCATATCAAAATCAAGAAAAAATTGTTGAACTAATAATTATACGATATAAATAATTAAGTATAAACTTAGAGATTAAAGCAATATGAGAGATATTTTGAGAGTATTACTCTTTGCAAGTAACAGAGGAGTACAGAGTGTGTAACAAGCAAAGTGACCACAATAGAAAAATTAGGGTTTAATTGTTTTCATTCAAAAGGTGTATATTGAGATATTTTTATTTCTAAAAGATGTGTATAGAAAATTTATGTATATAATATTAGGAGTGTTGATAGATGTCTATTATAGTAATTTTTAATTAGGATATAATTGTTATTAAATTAATTTTTCATTTAGTGTATTCCCTGAGTTTATCAGGTGAGTGGAAATAAAATTTCCCATATGCCCCCCATGTAATTTTACTATTAATGTTAACAATAAAAACACAATTGTGTTTTTCTATTTTTGGCTCTCTTTGCAAATAAATAAATAAATTTACCTCTATAACTAAGCAAAAAAAATTGAAACATAACACAACTAATTTAAGAAATTAGGGTTTTCTAATATTTTTTTAATAAACTTAATTTTTAATTTTAATTAATTTATGATTTAATTTGTTATATATATACATGTTTAATTTAAAATATTATTAAATAATAAATTGTGTTAAAATTAAAAATTAGAAATTAAATTAAGATATTTTTATGATTTAATTTGTTATATATATATGTATGTTTATGTTTATTTTAAAATGTTATTAAATAAAAATTTGGGTTAAAAATTAAAAATTAGATTTAAATAGTTTGATGATTAATTTTTATAATAATAAATGAAGGTATTTAGGTTAATTTAATATTATATATATATGTATGTTTAATTTAAAATGCTATTAAATAATAAATTTAGATTAAAAAAAAATGTAAAACAAGGTTAGTTTGATTTTATTACATTGAAATTTAACTTTGGGGGGCTTCTATTCACACACACCAAACTCTCTCTCCACACACACTTAATGAAGGGGTGTGTAAAAAGTGTGTGAGGGGGAGATGTGTAGAAAGGATATTTTGGGTGTGTAAATAGAAGCTCCCTTTAACTTTGACTTACCTTTTTTTTTTTTCCTTTCCCACTCAAAATAGGCATGTGAGACACTTTCTATTAGTTTGGATGGAAAATGTAACTATAGCATTTTAGTAGGTGTTTGGGGTAAAACTAAAAAAGTGTACTTTTTTTTTTATCTACAAACACTTATTTGGGTCACATCAATCAATATCTTCTCTCTACTTTTTTAATCACTTTTCTTACTTTTTTACACTTTTTTTATATATATAAAAAGTCAAAAAGTACGCTTATTTAGAATATCTCAAACCACTCTTTAGTCCAAAAATAACATTTTAGACCAAAACCCATGAGAGGTATGCGACTATTTTTAAAAGATAGAGAGATGAAGTACTATTGGATCATACCACAAGGAATAAAATGGATTTTACTCCTCTTTTTTTTGAAAATGAGGTGCTCGACCAAAATTTTTTTAAGTACATTTAGAGGGACCCAAAAAAAAATATATATATATATAAATTAAAAGACCTTAGCCATTAAAATCATTTGGCCTAAACTCAAAACATCTTATTTGAGAGACTTTTGGCCCAAAAAACCACCTTCATAACCATAACGTTTTGAAACAATCAATTTCTAATAAAATCTCTACATTTTATTCAAAATTATGATGAATTTTCTAGATTATTACTATTACATTCTATTCTAATCTTGCCATCATCAACCATCTATCTCTTGGTATTTTCTTGTCCATGAACACCAACAATATCAATACTTCTACCAAACTTTACATACTTATTATTACCTAAGAAGTTCTCTTCAATATTGCAAATGAGATAATTAAAAAACAAAAAAATAGTTACTAGCTCCCCAACTTCTTAAAACTTACTGTCAAAGTTATCTTAAACTACTTTATCCATCTAATATTACGGATATACAAAACATAGCTCACATCTAAACTCGCCAAACTCAAATTTGAGATCGCTAATAATAAAGCTGAGACTGTGATAGGAATGAGAGAGATACAACTAACTCTTGTGAGTACAATAAAAGAAGATGGTGAACAATGAAGATGGTGGCAAACTGTGAACCGCTGAAGAGAATAGAGAAAGATATTATGAGAGAATGAGAGAGTTGCAAAAAATAATGAGGATTTATGAATAAAATGTCTAACTTATTATTTTCGCAATAAAAAAATATATAAATTGAAGGACTTTAGCCATTAAATCATTTTGTTTTATTTATTTTTTAACAAGCCATTAAGTCATTTGACCTCAACTTAAACAACTTATTTGACCTAAACATACGCAAATTATTTGAAAAACTTTTGACTGAAAAAACCTTATTATAACGATGGCCTTTTGAAATAGTAATTTCTAATAAAATCTCTACATTTTATTCAAAATTATAATGAAATTTTATGATTTTTATTTTTATTTTTGTCAACAACAAAGAATTTTATTAATGAACAAAAAGAAATAAGGATAAGGCATCTTCTACAAAGAATATCAAAAATAAATAAAAGAAAAAAAGAAAATACATAACCCAAACAAAATTACATCAAAAACCTTCTACATGTCATACCAACAACCAATCTCTAACTAGTAAAAAATTAAAATCTCTCTAAAAAGAGGATTCATCAAAGCCCAAAAAAAAGTTAAGTGATACTTTATTCCAAAAAAATTCCATATTCCATGTTCAAAGATCCACGCATTTCTTTCTAACCAAATGACCCTAAAAAATTGTAAAGACGAGACAATCACAAAGTATTTTGGCACTTTGTCCCTCTTCGTGATTGTCACTCTTACATTCTATTCTACTCTTTCCCATAATCAACCATTCTATATATTAACACTTCTACCAAACTTTACAAACTTATTCAGTGTGTTTGATTTCAATTTTCTTAATTCAATTTTTTGAAAACCGAGTTTTTTATTTTTCGTATTTTTTTTTGTTTTTAGTGAATATTTTTTAAATTTTAAATAATTTTTTTACTTTTTTAGATACACTTTACTTAGATGTATCTAAATAGTAAAATATTTATGAAAAAATATTTAAAAAAATTAATAAATACACAAAAATATGAAAATATATTAAATTTTCATATTTTTTATATATTTTTTGGTATTTAATGTATTTTTTTTTAAAAAAATTCACAAATATTATACTTTTTAAGTGTGTTTATGTTAAGTGTCTAAAAAAAAATTGCTTAAAATATTAAAAAAATCATTGAAAACATTAAATATGAAAAATAAAAAAGTAACATTTTCTAAAAACTATTTTCTGAAAACTGAAACCAAACAAGCTAATAAAGTACCTAAGAAGTTCCCTTAATATTGCAAATGGGATCAAAATTCGTTATTAGCTCCCCAACTTAAAACTTACTGTAAAAGTTGGTTTAAACTGTTTCATCAATCTAATACTCCATATGTCCGATCGCAACTCACTGTACAAATACAAATTATTACCCAAAAAATGGTGAATCCATGTGTCAAACTGCATCGTATGTTAACACTAAACATTCAGCAATAGACAATATGGCAGAAAATTTAGTTATATTGTCTAGTCAAATGCAAGTCTATTGACATTTGTCTATTCTCCATCAGATTGACACAAACAAAAAATAAAAATAAAAAGGATAATGCTATAGTGTGCAACTTACACCTTACACCTTTTTGTGTTCACTTACACCTTACACTTACACTTTTTTTACCTTGCACTTACACCTTTTGTGTAAGTGGCACATAGTGTGCAACTTATACATTTCATTTATACCTTCCACTTACACTTACACTTTACACTTATACATTTTGTGTGAGTGGCACATGGTGTGCAACCCACTTACACCTTTTGTGGGTTGCACACCTAAGAAAATTCCAAATAAAAAAGTAGACTATGGATGATCTTATTATATGGGAGTTGCTTACAAAAACAAATTATTCAAAAGAAAAAATAAGTTAAAAAAACAACAGCAGCAAACCTCTGTTACACATTCTTATTGTGGTTGTGACTTCTGTCTAATCACATTTTTAATATATTGCACATGAGACAATGTTATAACCCTATAACTAGTTTTCCCATTGGCTTGTTTGCCTGTTCTGTCATTAACAGAATTTTAATCACTCATCCCAAAAATAAAAATAAATAAGTAGAGAGATTTTATCTAAAATAAAATCCCTCATGAACCATAATCATAAATGTTGATTTCACATCACATCACATCACAAAGAAAAACATATGCTAAAACTATAGAACCTTTGTACAAATTAGGTCCCATGTTGAAAATCAGAATCCACCACCAAACAGGGAACAACATAGAGGAAAATTTTTCTTCCACATCCCGTTTATTTCACAAAAAACAAAATTTTTAGAAGTTAACAAAGGGGTGAGACCAATTCTGGAAAAAACAATATTCAATTTTGGATAACATGGTCAAATTCAAAGAAGGAAAAAACAAAATTGCCGGAACAGGAGATGGAACACTGAGACCAACCACGCATTTACACAGCTTTCAAGAACAAAGGAGTAGAATCGAGAGTTCAGGATGGTACAAGTGCCAATATCTGGGTTTTGATCCTTCCCATGCACATTTGTATCTCTCTGTAGATGGGAAGGTTCTGAGGGCAGCAAGGATGCAAGCTTGTAACGGCAGAATCCAGTATCTCTGCCACATCAGCTGGCGGATATTGGCGTTCCGTGCACATCTGCATATTTCAAGAAAACAATATTAAATGAGGATGTAAATCAAAATTTATCATGTCAGCATGTTAAGAAAAGGTGAAATAATTACTGATATCAATCACAAATAGTAATTTTTGCCCATGGGAGTGCAACAATTAATGCTCAAAAGTTGTAATGTAAGAGAAAATATACGATAAGGCATTCGCAGTAGAATTGTGGAAACCAATTATACAAATAAGTGAAGGAATAATAACAAGAGGGAAAGCAAAAGGCCATGATGGCCTATAATCAAATAAAGGTAAAAGTGCAACTTCGAGCTGATAAGTGGAAAAAAAGAAGAGAGAGAGACAGAGAGAGAGAGTACTATGCATCCACATGTAAACAGGATTTGAGAAGTTGCATTGAAATTAATCTCAAGGTGCAAGATAAGAAGAATAAGCATTATCCAGCCAACAATAAGGCAAATGGGGACTGGTCAAAGAGTGACAATTAAAGTACAAAAAACTAAAATTGAGTGCGTCTGTGAGAAACTGTAGCACAGATTGAAGAACAATGATAAAAACACCAATTGAGATGGTCTGCCTAAATGGTTGAGTTATGGATTTAATCTTAAAGATAGCCAATATTATAGGTTTAATTTTGAAATTTATTATTATTATTAATATTATGAGCCATGATGACGTTGGTTGAAATCATGAGGAAAAAGATATGATATGACTGGGTTATTTAGAATGCCCAAGCAGCAAAATTATTCCATAACCCAAATGATTGGACAATGCACTAATAAATTAGAACTTTATTCTTTAATTCAATCACTGTTAGTTGAATTCTATAAAACCAGTTAAACATTGAATACTTTGCACTAGTAAGAATCAACAGCAAATAAGAAGGCATTCATTATTCATACATTGGCAATTAAAGTGTAATTTGCTTTAGATCTCTTGCTTTTACCTGTACCATAAGCAAAGTAGCAACACAAGAAGTAATGAGCTCTGATGGGATTTGTGCTTCAATTCCATCAGAATCATCATGCAATTTAGTACCAGATGCAAAACCTCTCTGCAGGGTCTCTGAAGTAGAAGGAACCTGGCGTTGATGAACAGTACCACAATTAACTTGTTCTGGAGATTTCAGGACTGACCCCCCACAATCCGTTGTGAATTTTTGTGTATCAAAAGAATCTAAAGCCTCTCCAATACGCTTGAAAGGATCTTCCCCATTCTTTATTGAAGACATTGCCTGAAAAATAGACATTTAATTGCAATCAGACTATATGCTAGCATTTGAGATACATGTATGCCATAATGGATTATCTAATATGATTACACAACTCCTAAAACAGTTGGCTGATTAAGACCATGCAATTCGCAAAGGACTGCCTTAGATGAGTTATGATACATTTACGTTGTGTTCTACAAAGTGCAACTTGATCATCCAAATTGATGATTGATTCAAGTGTCACAGCTACACAACTGAATGGATGAGAAAACATTGGCAATGTAGTATTTCTGTGTTGTCTATCCAGCCCACTATGGTAGCCCATAAATTACATGATCACAATGTTTAGAAACTTGGCTAAATGCAAAGAGAACCTCACTCAAACTGTGTTCAACTAGCTCTGCATTTGCAAGCTATACAACTGCATAACCAAAAATTTTCCATTATCTGCAATATTCTACACTACCAAGATTCAACAAGCTCAGACGAATTGTGAAAAGGAGGGATCCACCCTAGCCCAAAAATATGTATCCTCCTTCATACCAATAATATTATGTCACAGCTGGGAACAGAACAGACAAATAGGACTGTCAATAAGTTCCTTGGTCGTCATCCCAGCCAAATGTTAGCTAAACAACTAAAACATCCCACTGTTTGAGAAGATGAACTACATGCAGTCAAGTGGAAGAGACCCTCACAATTTGGTAATTAAATATTATTATTTAAAAGAAGAAGAAGAAGAAGAAGAAGAAGAAGAAGAAACATACACAACATAATACATGAAGATTTACTGGCATAAGTCATGATAAGTGGACACTTTTTAGTGGAATAAAACATGCAAAGTGCAGAAAAAACATAGAACAGAACCAGTGGCTAATCACCCAAATGAAACCCACATGAACACACACACACACAGAGATTGCAGGATTCTAAGGTTCCATACCTGAATAGCAGCATCTACCATCGTATGTGCTTTAAATCTTGAATCTTTGACAATCTCAACAACATTAGGTCCTGATTCTTGATAACTAATTGAAGGATGATCAGTAGAACATGGGGGGCCATTGAATCCATTTGAAGTGGCCAAAGGCTTCAGCCATGGAGACAAAGAGTTCCCTTGGTACGTGTTGCGTTGCCTTAAATTAAGCAGAGTAGAAGAAACCTGCAAGAGAGAACACTCAGTCAACAATTTCTGAAAGGACTGAAATACAGTAAATAGTAGAAAAATACAAGTGAAGCAGAAAACTAGTTTATGGAAGCCACATGCCTGGTCACTGGCTTCCTTTAGCTGTAACAATACCGTAGCATATTGCTTTTTGAAAAGTTCAGAATCCTTTAACAAACTATCTCCATTGCTTTCTTTTTTCAACACTTCATCATTTGCATGCTTAAGTTCCATCAATATTGCTTCCTAAAAGTAACAAAATGTATCAGCTGCTTCAAGTCATCAATCTTGGTATCTTTAGTAGAAAATAAATCTATATGTACATATTGTGCAAACCAAAAGCCATAATTTTCTTTATACATGGTTGTGTCCGGGTTGTGCCCCCCCAACACTTTCTCAATACAATTTTATTAGTTGTTTTTTTTTTGTGGCTATTTTGTATAGTTGGTCTCTGGGAAGGTGATGCCTAATCTTGACCAATTTGCAGATTCTCTTCATTTGTACTTAGCATCTATAAACCTTTTTGTCTTTAAGTGTACACTTTTTTTTCTTCTTTTTTCAGAGAGCCATATGTTATCATGGTTTTAACCTTGTACATGGGCAGCATCCCTTTGGTGCTCTTTTAATAAAAAAAAATTGTAAAAAAAAAAAGGATTTATCAATCAAGTAAACAACAAACTGTATGACCTTTTTATCTAGAGCGCTAGTCAAATCAGTAAGAGCCCTTATATCAGCTTCCCTTGCATGTATCTGTGCCATTGTGCAAGGATTACTACGAGGTGCCTCTGGAGAATTAATAAGGTCAATTGCAGCTGCTTTAGCTTGTGAAATGGCATAAACTGCATCACCCTGAACAAAAAATTTGTTGCTCAGAAACTAAAAACACCTGTAAGCTCAAAGTGTTAGTTTCATCAGTCATCTATTCCTGTAAAAACACAAAAGTCATCTCATGGTAATATGCCACAGATTGAGATGTACTGATATTGGTATAATGTTTCATTATCCAAATTTCTTTCTAATAGGCTCTCCTCATTCCTCCATCATTGTTCTCTCACTTTCCATGCTTGTATCTCTCTGTTCCTTCCTTATTAATAATAATATCTAGATTACTATGAAAGAAATAAATTATCTACCAAATCAATCCAAAATGAAAATAAGAAATTCTGAATAAATACATCAACAATTCTGATATAACTCAACGATCATAATAGTTTATACACAAACTATAGTTCTCCACACACCACTTGCGTAAGAATGTGATAAAATGCCTAATTCTCATTTTCACAGCGTTCAATTTTTATGGTAGTGTAAAAACAACAATAATATAAAACCTGAAAAGCATTCTTATTAATCATCAGATTTAGCAGGTGAAACAGTATATACTACTGAAAAAATACATTCAACCAACGAATAAACATGCAGCCAAAATACCACCATCTTGTAAATAGAGACATATCACCAACAGCAAAAAAACAGTTATGGAATAAAGTCAATATAGGCCTTGTTTGGCAAAGGTTATTTTTTTGCTTTTTGGGCTAAAATCCACAAAAAGACAAAATAGCCTAAAATAGGCAATAAGATGAAATGTCACATCAAACCCATAATCATTTCACTTTTTCTCTCACAAACATCACATCCAACTACAAAAAAATATAACCATCTTCCCAAAAACAAATATTTTAGCCTACCAAAATAGCCAAAAACTAAAATGGCCTACTAACATAGCAACTTCCCAAACACCCACATAATAGATTCTGAAATTACGAAAATTCAATAGGCATAGTTACCTTTGGCTGATTTGTCAGAGTATGCATGGAACTGCATAAATTCTCCAGATACTCATTAGGAGCAAATACAACAGGCCCTCCAGTATTTGATTGTCCAGCTTTTGGTTCTCTAGAATTTGAAGGAAATTTATCAACTCCAATGTTCTGTCTCCTAATAGCTTCTGGCATATTTTCTGATTGATTTAAAGGCATGCAATCTATATCCTGTAAAGAAAGATCAATCAAATCCTGTCATTCCATATCCCAATAGTTCCCAAATAAAATTTAAACAAAAAAAAAAATTTGATAGCAACAAGCATCACCAACAAGAAGTACAGTTACAGTTAGAATGTAAAATGAAAGAATTTAGGGTTGGGATTTAGGAGGAAGAAGAAGAAGAACAAGAAGAATAAGAATAATAAAGAGAAATTTTATATATATTGAAAAATCATTGTGCCTCAACTTTACGTCAGTCAAATATATATATACAAACCCTAACATAGCAATATGACAATCGTACCCTCAACTTAAGTAAATATTAACAAGAGAACAAAAGAACAAAAATAAGTATTTTAACACTCCCCCCTCGAGCTGGAGTGTAGAGATCGAACATGTCCAGCTTGATGGATAAATGATGAAACGAAGGCCAAGCCAAAGGCTTGGTTAGAATATCACCCAATTGATTGGCAGAACGAACATAAAGAGTCACAAGTTGCTTACGGAGTAAGAGATCACAAATAAAATGGAAATCAACTACGATATGTTTGGTGCGTTCATGAAACACAAGATTATTGGCAATGAAGATAGCAGCTTGATTGTCACAAGACATGCTCATAGGAGTGGGAACAGAAAAACCAAAATCTTGGAGAAAAGACTGAACCCAGAGCATCTCAGAAGCAGTATAGGCCATGGCACGATACTCAGCCTCGGCATTAGGAGTAACAACAATCTGTTTCTTGCTACGCCAAGTAACAAGATTACCACCAACAACAATACAATAGCCCGAGGTGGAACGGCGGTCAGTCTTATTACCAGCCCAATCAGCATCGCTAAAGCCAATAACAGACAAAGACGAAAATGGGCGATAGAGCAAACCTCACCCTGGAGCACGCTTCAAGTATTGCAAGATATGACACACAGCCACAAAATGGGGTTGGCGGAAAGCATGCATAAACTGACTGACCACACTCACGACATAGGTAATATCTGGACAAGTGATAGTGAAATATATTAACTTCCCAACCAACCGACGATAACGACCAATATCAAAAAATAAGTCTCCAGTGTCACCATCAAGCTTATCACTGGGGCGAGTGACCCTCGACTTAGGTAAATATTAACAAGAGAACAAAAGAACAAAAATAAGTATTCTAACAGTTGCTAACAATTGCCAAACTCAAACAACATTTGATGTGGTAATTCAATGGGAAATGGATAGCGAAAGGAAAAAAGGAATACAATCATTTGCAGTAGCAGAAGGATGACTAGTATATTCAATAGATAGAAATGTAAATACAAGTATTTTCAATATAGGCTATAATAAATTATTCTATCCTAAAACTATTTGAGGTTCTTCTTGGCCCTAATCATTCCCAATGATAATGAATTTCTGCACATTGCCAACATAGTGCCTTGGAAATGGAAATGGAAAAGGAAACTACAAAACTTTTCAAAATCAATAGCCTTACCACTTTCAAGTTTAAACTCATCAAAAGATTTCACATTCACAACTAAAACATTGAAACCCTGATAATTGCACAATGAGAACTGAGAGGAAGAAAAGGAGAACAAAATATTTTAGTAGTTTACAAAGGAAGGGCATCACAAAGCAATAATTATCTCTCTTACTAATTCTTTCAACAAGAATGTGTTTTAAAATAAGAACACATTATCCAGAATTTTGATGTTAACTAACATTAAGATCAACACTGTAGCTTAACTTAGAACTAAAGAAGACAGATCAAACCGGTGTTGTGAAAGGCGCACCTAGGCACGAGGCGACTAAAGGGACCCAAGGTGAGGGGAGGTAGATGATTCGCGAGCCTTGGCCGAGCCTTGGGTCAGGCGCAAGGCCACGCTTAAGCATGCCTTTTGTATTTTTTCCCTGATGCTTATTTGATGGCTCTGATATGAGTTTGAATGGGTCCAACACATACGATTGCAACTTATACAACTCAATACCCAACAGTCGAGACTCGAAGCCTTAAAATCTATCGAAGAAAGGTGTCGTCTCTTCTCTTCATACAGTCTGCAACTCATTGCGACTTCATCTTTGATTGAGGACTTCAACTTCGGCTACAGGTGAGTCTTCTTCATCTTTTTTTTCCTTCTCCTCCTCTTCTTCTTTGTTGGGTGCTTCTTCATTGCTGCTGCTGTTGTTGCTGGAGAAGAAGATGATGGTTTGCTTGCCATTGATGTTGAGGATGACGATTGACTGACCTAACCTAACCTTTCTTATTATATTGATGTTTTGAAATATTAAGACTTATATTAGTATTTGTTGGATATTTATGTTTTGAATGTTTAGTGTTTTTTTTTTTTTTTTTGAATGTAGATTATTTTATCTTTAAAAATTGAAATGATATGTAATATGCACTTTCACGGCTTTGAGAATTATTCTATAATTTGTCCTGATTACTTTTTGTTTTAAAAAAATTGTCTTAGTACTATGAAAGATTAGTCTATGTTAATTTATCTATTTTTTACTAAGACTGTGCGCCTTACTTCAATAAAGCTCGTGCCTCGCCTTACGCCTAGGCCCCAAGAGACCTTCAGCACCTTCGTGCGCCTTGAGCCTTTAAAAACACTGGATCAAACGTTGTCTTATGAGAAACATGTGCCTCAATATCTTGCTAGGGCGCAAATTTACTCCATCCAGATTCCAAAACATTATTTTAACAGAAATATAAAGAGAACACACGGAGAGAGAGAGAGAGAGAGAGAGAATCTAATAGAAAGAATTACCATGACAAATTCAACCCCCAGCTCAGGCCGGTCAAACTGAATCCTGCACTTGTCATGATCAATTGTGAGCACACTTCCATCATGAACTTCTCTTGATTTAGGATGAAGAGCAATTACTCGTTGTCCAACTGATAAAGGCCGTGCTAAATCTGTTGGTAGTCCTTCCCTAATACCAGCACAAAGTTCAGTATAATGTTGTCTAACAGATTCCCGGTACTGCTTAAGCTTTTCCTTTTCTTCGTGTAGGAAGTGTTCAGAAAACCTCCGAGGTTTGCCTAGAGAACTGAATCAAGTAGAAATCAACATTAAGAATATATGTTGCAGTCCTTTGCAATAATTTAGATGTCATATTTGTCCATGTGTAGCAGCAAAAAAACTAAATTACCTTCTTATGACACCCCACTCGACACGAGTTAGCCTTGGTATATGACCCAGTCCCACATGATTTAAGTACTCTACAAACTCCCTTTTGGCAAACCAAGGGTAGTCAATTGCACTGTAAAACCACTCAAATGTGCACCATCTACGTACCAACGAGGATGATAGGCAACAAGAAAGCTTATCCTGCAAAATTAGTATAATTTTTAGAAATAAACCCACACCCTAGGAAAACAGAATCTTGAATATACAGCGAAACATGCTGACATAACCTTCAGATGAAGTGCCCCATCTTGAAGTGTAGGATATTTGTTAGAAAGATCTTTGAAAGTGTTCCCAGGAGACTTAATCTCATTCTGAGTTTGTGTTCTTCCTGGATCCATCTTACGCCTACTTCTATGTTTGGTTGGTAAATTTGCATGGCTTGTAGCCGGAACCTCTGCAGTAGATACCGCTGAGTTATTGCCTGGCCTTTTCTTAACACTACTTGAAGAAGAACACTCTGCAGGCCTGATTGGTTCCCCCTGATTCAAAGCAGAAAAATTCTGACCAGTATGTTTGCCATTAATTACAATTTTTTCCTCCTCTTCAGATAAGGCCTAGAAAACATTTGCATATAAAGAGAAGAAAAATCAGCACAGCAACATCTAAAACAGGTAAAACTACAATCATAGGCAAAAAAGGTAACCATTCTAAATCTGATTGCTGGAAGGGAAAACATTAAGTAATCATTTCTCAATTTATACACCAAATATAACCAGCTGGCAGTGCGTTATCAGCATAATGTATTAGGTAAAAATATTAATATACATCTGTCACAAGCCTAATTTTGCTGGCATTACACAAGTGCTCCATGAAAGAACGTCGATAAAAGCAATGTTACATGGACTCGGGTACAAGTGTTGGGCGCGGGTGTGTATCTAGAGGTTGGACGCATCAAACCTCAAATTTAAGGGTACGCGGACGTTGTGACTTAACATGATATCAAAGCTCATCATTCTCTTTCACATAATGGGCCCATCATTATCTTTCAGATAATTCAGTGTCATTATATGTATATATTGTTGCACATTGATATACAATTTGATAAATACATTGTTGGGCTCATTTCCTAACAGCTTAGGCTTTTGGGAAAATTGGTGACTTAACATGATACTAGAGCTCAAGTTGATGGAATTCTGTGTTGGCATTGGTATTCTATCCAAGTATGGTTTCTTCTTCTTTGTTTGGTTGTTTGCTTCTCCTTCTATTTGGTTCTCTCTCTCTCTCCACGTGCAAGACATGGTTGCACGTGAGAAAGAGTGATGAATAGCTTGATATACATTATTGAGCCCATTTCCTAATAGGTTAGGCTTTTGGGAAAATTGGTGACTTAAGACAGAGAGAACCAAACAAAAGGACTTCTTATACATTGTTGCATGTGAGGAAGGGTGTTGAATAGCTTGATATAGATTGTTGAGCCCATTTCCTGGTAGGTTAGGCTTTTGGGAAAATTGGTGACTTAACAGTTACCTCATGGCATTTTATAATAAACCTTGATTAATTCAACAGAACACGAAAATTCAGCAAATATAAAATATAAATGTTACCGACACCACCATCTCCCCCACAGGCAATCACCCCCACCATTTTACATTAACCACAATTGGCCTCGACCAACCAACTACCATGCTGAACAGACCCAAATGTCCAGAACCATAGTAGTAATATGGTATTCCAGTACACTATACACCACTATTAACCATAAAAATTTATCATCCAAACTACATAAGATAGAGGGCACCTCGCGTTCTTCCAATCCACTCAAGGAACAAACAGAATATAGGTTCCACACAAAAGTTGCAAGAAACTGTAATCTGTCCTCAACAAAGTAGGAGGAAAAAAAGAAGGGAAAGAACCAAGGACTAGAGAGAGAAGGAGAAAAAATGAAGAGGGGTGGCAGCTCTGCACTTCAGAAAACTAGATCTCCCTGACGATTAAATTAGGTTTTAGTGAAGCCTTCAAGTCTAGACACTTAACTAAGTATCATAGTTAAGTGTAGGAAGAACTTCAAAGAACAACGTAGGAGAAAGGGGAAGATTTGGAATACTGACCTACGTTGTTTGTTGTAGTTATTTTTTAGGGAGAGGAGCTGGCACTCATCCAAAAGAGTGGAGCTAATTCACATAATGAACAGCATTTCTTCGGAAATTCTTGTGAAGCGAAGTCCCACATCGCTTAAGTATTAAAGTAATATTAAACATATAAGCGTGAGGGCACCCTCACCTTAATAGCTAGCTTTTAGGGTGAGTTCTACCCAAAACCGTGTAACATGGTATCAAAGCCAGAGTACTCAAGGATGGGTAGGGTGCGTGTCCCTAGCCTACACGCCGCAGGTGCTGCCGAGTGAGCACGCTGAGCGTCAGGGAGGGTGTGAAGCGAAGTGCCACATCACCTAAGTATTAAAGTAATATTAAACATATAAGCGTGAGGGCACCCTCACCTTAATAGCTAGCTTTTAGGGTGAGTTCCACCCAAGACTGTGTAACAATTCCATCTAGGAGAGTAAATCCTTCCATCAATTCTTTTTATTCTTGTAGCATTTAAATCCTTTTGCTACTCCCCCCCCCCCGGGGCCAAAACAAAAGGGATGCAGTTTCCTTGCATGCATCATGCGTACGTTACCCTCCCTTTGGCACCATATAATGGCACCCTCTTAAGAAAAGTAATCATCACACAAACTCTCATCAGTTCCAGCAGCAATAGAGTCATACCCTTCAAAGTTGGAAATAGTTTATCATCAGCTCAAAATATCTCTAAGAAAATGTGTATCTTATAGTTGCACAAAGCAAGAGAGGGAGCGGGGGCAAGGTTCAGCAGCAAGAATATAGGAGTTTCCTGCCACTAAGGTATATCTTCTAGGCTTTCTAGTTCTCTTGCTGTTGAAAACTAGGCCAGTGACCTAATCAATAGGAGACCACTTTCTAGGTAATGCAGGTTCCCCTAATCAAATAGAAGGCAAGAACCCAGATGCAAAATCAAGTAAAAAAAAATATGGCTAGTTTAGTCCCCATTGGATGGTGGTCTATGATTGGGGGTTGCCAGCCTAACCTTTGGCATAATAAGCACAAAGTGGATGCTCGCAAGTTCAAACCCACAACCTCAAGGTTAAAACACCGAATTTTAACCAGTGAAGCAGTGGCCCCTTGTATTACTAAGATCAAATCCAAAAACAAAATATAGAACTACTCAATAAAGAATGTGAAATTATCTAGGTTCCATCACTTTTCCTAGAAATGGAATTTATTAACGAGTGACCTGCGAGAATGTTTTGTGATAGCCCAGCCACTATCTCTGTTGCCTGTAGTTCAATATTTCGTGAGTGAACCAATCATAAGTGGTAGTCATATTATTCAACTTTGACACTGACAAAACAGATAATTATGCCAAGTCAGAAGACCAATTTTAATATGTTTACTTTTAGGCTTTAATATGATTGCCATACTTAGTACCAAAGTAAGCTCCACACAATGATTATGAAATTGGTTTGCACCTGAATTTAACTAATGAGGTCACAAAGAGGGAAGTAGGGCTCCTATTGAAATGATTTCCCCAAACAAAATCTATGCACTAACACGGGAATTTATTTTTTTTTAGAGAGGGAACATGGGAATTCTTAAATGAAATATAATATGTTCCATTAATTTGTTCTCTCTCAGTCTTGCTCTAGCTCATGAAACTACCCAATTGTGTACCAAAAAGTACGAACAGTTCTAGTAGTTAACAAAAAAAACTAAAACATCAACAGCAGTTTGCATTGCATAAGAAAATTATTATGTACACTCACCTTCAACGACGAGGATTTTCGTTTTCTTTTCCGAGGTTTATTAGATGAGGGAAGTGGCTGCTCTCCTTCAGAGGTAGCATTAACACTGACTGCCAAGTCCCTTCCAAGTTTGGATTTTTCATATGTAGCCTCTAACCCAGATAATCCACGTACTTTCTCTCTAACACCAAGGAATTTAGTTTTGTCTCTTCGGTTAGACATAGCTTCATGTACATTTGACCCATCAACTAAATCAGAACTTGGTTTATCCCCCAACTGCACAAAGGATTCTGGGCCCAACCAAAAGATGGGGGAAAAAATAGTAAACAAATAAAAAGAATTAAAACTGCAGTTCAAATCACATGCCCGCATCTACCACAAAAACAAAAATAAACTGAATCCAAAATAGCATGTTGACATACAGCACAGTTATAATTTTTATAGATAAAATAAATTCAGAAAATTTCTAGTTGTGGTTTTCTTCTTTCAACAAATTGAAATGCATAAATCAAATATCATGAAACAGAATCGCTAAAAAGGGTAAGACTGCATTTACAAAGTACAACAAAAACAAGATCAATGGTTTAACATTGATCAAGACTAAGAAGCACGAACACAATATTTCATCCAAATATAATTAAATAATACAATATAACAGTAACTCAGATTGAACAACCACATATTCCTCAGCATTACAATTACAATAGGGCATCTTAAAACATAACAATTATAGCTACAATCATAGTAGGGTATTTTAAAACGTAAAAAATAAAAAATAAACCAATAATTATTCATTCATATGCATTCAATTAACAGTCATTCAATTAAAAGTTAAGTTTACTGCCCACAAGAAAAAAAATTTAGGGCTAGTTTGGCATACCTCAAAAAAGTCAAAAAGTTACTAAAAATGTTAAAAAGTTATCACTATTCACCAAAAAAAAATATAAAAAAAACTAATTTTACAAAAAAAAAGTACAACTCACATGTCACGTGAGTTGTACTTTAGCTGTCCACCGTTTGTACAAAGGGAATAGGCGGAGAAGCAAACAAGACGGTGTTATTTAGCCCGTGAGGGCCCATTACAGGTCCTGTTTTGATAATCTGAATCGTCAATGTGTAGAAATCGTCGAGTACTATATGCCTGTAAAAAATCACATTGATCAGATATCGCTAACTACATGATCAAATCAGTTTTGTATAAAAAATGGATGGTACTATAATTAACGGTTGACAAAAAACTAATCCGATCAGATAGTTATCGATATCCGATCAACGTGATTTTTTACAAACATATAGTACTCGACGAGTTTTACACATTGAACAGTTTCGATTAGCAAAACAGGACCCGTGGTGGGCCTCACGGGCCGAACAACACCGTCCAATTCAATGCCCGAAAAGGAGTCAACCATCTCCTAGCACACACTGCCAGCTAGGACATCCACCGTACTGCCTATTCTATCATAAGTTTCTCCTATACACTAATTTATACAATTTTTTAATATACATTTTTTCGTAAAAAGCCAAAAATTAATCCCAAACAACCATCTTTTTTTCCTCAACTTTTTAGTCCAAAAAGTCAAAAAATGCACTTACTTAGGACATCCCAAACAACCCCTTTTTCACTTTGACCTCAAACTCAATAAAAATTCATTTTAATCCCCAACATGTCCCCCTGTCAACAACATGTCCCCACTGTGTCTGATGAGCAAAAAACAAAATTAAAATTAAAATTGGGACACTCCAATTCACATATCCAATGTGTGTCTAGTGTGTGCCCATGTTTGACTGTAGTTCTTGGCCTCCAAATAAGTGTCCGTGCTTCATAGGATCAAGATATCTACTGAGAAAGAGCATGATTCAGACGACTTCAAAAGAGTACAAATAGTCCATCGTTGGACCCTACGGAAAAAAGAGTATCACCTACAAACCATGATTCTCCAATCAAAGTAGACGAGAAATATAGCTACTTCAATTGTCAACTGAATGCTGGAAACAGTGCAAAGGGATAATACTGAGATTTCCTTCAGGTCTCTAACTATGATAAGAAAGAATAATCCCCACAAAATTCAACATTCCAAGAAGAAGCATTTAACTAATCCATCATGGCAGCTTCGTGAATTGAAAAGACAGTTAGGGCCCACCAAAAACTGACTCGCATTGACTCAAATGCCACATTCAGCTAAAATTCATAGTTTGAGGCAACAAATACAAAGGTAATCAATCAAAACCAGTGAGGGAAAACATGAGTAGGTTAAATTTAAATTAATTCTAAGCAAAGATATTTCAAATTGATGCATTCAATATTTAGATCAACCATAGTAATTTAATATGTTAGATTCCAGTTAAACATATAAATCCGCCACGGCAGCTTCATGAATTGAAAAGGAAGAGTTAGAGAAACCAAACACCATGTAGCATTGATTTAAGTACCACATTCAGCTAAAATTCGTAGCCTGAGCCAAAAAATATAAAGAATATCAATCAAAACCAGTGAGGACTTTTTTCTGTGTCTGTGTTCAGTTGTAGTCGCTGAAGTAAAATATGAGTTGCTTAAATCAAATTTAATTCTAATTTATTACACATCTATGGGCAGCCTCAATTGATGAGTCCTAAATACTTGCTTTCCAAAATTTCAAGGGGCATATGGGGATATCGGTTAAATTGGTTAGCTAGACTTTGAGAAGTTCAAAGTCAGCATATATGTGCATGAAGACCTGAAAATTGCAAGCTACTTATCATTAAGTTTTTAACTTTTATCTCCTATACATCTCTAAAACCTCTACTTTCATTTTCTATATAACTACATTTTGTGGCCACATTGATGATAATTAAGGTTGTTCTTTCCTATACCTAAATGATTGCATTTCCTCCAGCAGTTGAACAAATTTAAGATATACTTCTATGGCCAACAATCTCTCTCCTACCAGAAATGCCAACTCTTACTCCATTTTCATAAATGGTTGCAAAAGGATCTTCATTAACAACAAATTTTAAATTGCATAACATGTATGAGTGACTAAAACCATTAAAAGAATCTTAAACATGGTTTTCCTAAGAATCCTTACTTATGATAGTGTGGGGATGTATTTTCTGAGTACCAACACGTGGCCGAGGTGACACCGAAGTGTCAGCCGAGATTCCACGTGTCATGGTAGTTGTGCCGAGGTTATCTCGTAGTGCCGAGGTTACCTCCGAAGATATCGGAATCCGAGATAAGCGGATAAGGGACAAGAGCCCTAGAATGAAGAGGGAACTCAACCTGGATATAGGACAAGAGTCCTAGATTGTGAGAAGACTTCAGTTTGGGTAAAGATAAAACTCTTAGGGAGTTTGTCCTGAACCCACTGGGAGTTCCAGATTAGCAATAATTCTAAGTCCATTAGGGCCAGGCTCCTATTGGGACTAGGATTGTATTGGCTATAAAAGAGAGGCACCCCCATGGGTCTAAGGTATGTTTTTATACTCAAGCTAGTGAGTTAAGTACTTGATTATCTTTGAGAGATATACTGACTTGATCGTCGGAGTGCCCCCGGGTGGAAGAACCACCGCCGGAGTCTTTTCTTCTGCGAGATTCTGAGGCCGTCTACTCACTGTGTTCTACCGCGAATCACTAAGGAGGCGTGTGATCGGAAATTCACTCACACAATTTGGCGCCGTCTGTGGGAACGAGAGAAGAGTAGATGGCGATAACTTCATGAGAGGAAAAGGTTGGGGATGACACTCCAGTTGGGAGTGGAAGACCCCCCGACCTTAACGCGGAAGAAGGAGACCACAATGAGGAAGTTCGTGATCAGAATCACGCAGAAAACGCCGTCGGCCAAAACGATGATACATCAAAAGCGGACAGGTAAATACTATAACGAGGGCGACCTCCGGACATGGAAAGACAGATGTCCGAGGAGGATGAAGAAGTAAAGGAGATGGCAAATAAGTTGGCGGACCTTCAATCGGTCGTCAACTTCATGATGCGTAACAACGTCATGCGCCATACCCGCCGCAGACATACCAATGCCAAAGAATCGCCCGAAAAAAGGACGAAGAAATCGAAGCCCCACAAGACACGAGGCGGAAGGTACTCTCACCGACCTTCGAAGTCGGCCGAGAAGAGCCGAAGAGAAGAGTCGAAGGACATATCGCGAGAAGAAGCGGACCCCAAAGAACATCGGCATGTTCAGGCGGATATTGTGTTTCGATGCATCCTGCGGAGAAGGATCGAAAAAGGGCCACCATGAGGCCGAGTAGTCGCCAAAAGGCTAAAACCCAATGAAAGCGTGCGGGAAGAAGTAAAGAGGACTTGAGAGATTACCTCAAGAGGAAGCAGAGAACGCCGGGTCAAGTAACTTCCCGGTTAAGCCGAGGACTCCATTCTCGGCGAGTGGATAGATTCGTCAAGAAAAGATTCAAGATATCCGAGGCTCCAGATATACGATGGTAAGTTGGACCCTAACTTCCATGTTGGATTATTTTTGAATTCCATGGCTTTGTACAGTGGGAACAAGCCGTTGCTCTGCAAAGTGTTCCCTTCATCCTTTGGGGAGATTGCATCAGACTGGTTCCACAAACTACCAAAGGGGAGCGTGAAGAGCTGGGAAGGCCTGGCCGAGATGTTTGTTGCGGTGTTCATAACAAACAAAGCTACAGACCACTAAGGGTGGATGCGTTGATGGCCCTAAAATCAGCAAAGACGAAAGCCTTAGGGCTTATGCAAAGAGGTACTATGAGGTGTTCAATCGAATACCTGAATGCAACCAGGAGGTGGCGGTCGTATCTTTCAAACGGCTGAAGGATGGCTATCCATTGCGGAAGTCTTTGGCGAAAACCCGCCAAAGAGCATGGAAGAACTCATGGCGAGAATTGAGAAATGCACGAGCCGAGGAAGACACCTCGGGAACAAGGATCTGAAGACGAGAAAAAACAGCGGCTCGCGGCGAGGCCGAGGTAACAAGGGACAAAACAAGCAGGAGACAGAGTTGAGGACTAAACAAGCAGCGATTTACGGTGTTCAATTCGATCCAAAAGGTCCTTGACCAAATTAAATCACCCTACTTGGTAGGCAAGAGCACAAGGAGAATTTATAGGAGAAACCTTGGTAGGCGTTGTGCCTATCACAATGAGCGAGGTCACCCAACTCGGGGTTCAGAGCCCTTAAAGCACATCTAGAAGATCTGGTAAGGCAAGGCCATTTGAGAGACCTTGTAGATGAGGCGAGAACCGAGGAAGAGCGAGCACGATTGCCCCAAGCACCGCAGCCCCCCCCAAGAAGAACCACGCAGTGGACCTCGGGTGGTTAACGTGATCCACTCAAAGGTGAATGAAAACGATATACGGGGGGAGACGCAGAGGGTGAAACATCTGCGGACATGTCAACAGTCGGATGAAAAGACCTCGGCCTGAAGATTGCCAAGGACCAATGATAACCTTCACAGAGGCCGACCTCGACATGGTTCAGCACCCGCACAATGATGCCCTGGTAGTATCCCTCCAGGTTGGGGAGTGCCAGGTGAAACGCATCATGATTGATCAAGGCAGCTCCTGCGACATCATGTATGTCAGATGCTACAAGGAGTTAGGCCTTCACCTTGATGACATGGAACAGTCAAACGGCCCGATGGTCGGCTTCAATGGAACGCCGACATGGCCTTTAAGTATGACAAGCTTGGAGGTACAAGCCGCACGAAGATGAGGACAGAATTTATTGTGATTGATCGCCTTACAACATCATCTGGAGGCCGTGGTTGCATGCAATGGGGCGATTCCTCAACCTTGCATCAAGCTGCTCGATTCCCAACAGAACATGGGATTGAGGAAATCGGAGGAGATCGATTCAGAAGTAAAATTGCTCCATGGCGAGAATGAAGTTAACCTGCGACATTCGAGAACCAGAAGAAGCAGAGGTTGAAGAAGAGGACATGAAGGTCCTAGATGATGTCGGCAAGGAGCCGACCGAGAAGAGTGAAGAAGCATTGAAGAAAATCTTCGTCCAAGAGGGCGATGAGGAACGCTTCTTTCTTCTCGACACAGGATTAGCCGAAGAAGAAGAAAGGGAGTTGGAAGCCTTTCTGAGAAAAAATATTGAGGTGTTCGCCTGGACACCTTATGAAATGCCTGGCATTGACCCCAAGGTCATATGCCACAAACTCAACGTTGACAGGTCGGCCAAACCAGTAATACAACGAGCCAGAAGACCGACCTTGATGCACGTCGAGGCAGTAGAAGAAGAAGTAGACAGACTTCTGGAGGCCAGGGCCATCAGGGAAGCCAATTATCCGACGTGGTTATCAAATACCGTGGTAGTAAAGAAAAAGAATGGCAAGTGGAGAGTCTGCGTAGACTTCACAAATTTGAACAAAGCTTGTCCCAAAGACTTCCCTTAAAAGATCGACCGGTTGGTGGGCGCCACATCTGGACATGGAAGGATGAGCTTCTTGGGCGCATATAGGGGTATCACCAGATAGCCATGTACCCGGATGAGGAGAAGACGTTTATCACTCCCAAAGGTCAGATTATTCTGAGTCATGCCTTCGGGTTGAAGAACGCCGAGCAACTTACCAAATTTGGTGACCAAGATGTTCGAGACACTTGATTAGCGAGCGGAAGTCTACATTGATGATATGGTCGTGAAGACCAAGGAACCAAAGGATCATCTCACGACTTAGAAGAGGTCTTGACATACTCAAAACATATCGGCTCACTAAACGCATCGAAATCGCGTTTGGAGTCGGATCCTAGAAGTTCTTGGGTACTGGTGACTAGAAAGGGCATTGAAGCCACCGGATCGGATCAAGGCCATTCAGAATTACTGAGTCCGACATCGGCAAAACAGTTGAGATGCTTCTTGGAAGGGCGCGACCCTAAACAGTTCATAAGCCAAGCTCGGACAAATGTAGACCTTTTTCAATCTGGTGAAAAAGGCCAGATTTTTATGGACAGAGGAATGTGAGGCCGCTTTGGCCGACTGAAGAAATACCTCACCTCGGCTCCGATCCTCTCAACACCTCAACAGGGAGGAACTGTTTTATACCTAGCGGTTTGAGCACGCAGATGAGTCTTTGTGATTATCCGAGAAGAGCGGTGGAGAGCGTATGCGATACTATGTAAGTAAAACCTTGGCGATCGTAAACAAGGTATTTACCACTGGAGAAATTAATCTTGGCCTTGGTAATGGCCTCAAAGAAGCTAAACCATTATTTTCGTGCTCATAAGATAGTGGTTCACGAGAGCACCCATTAAAATCCTTGTTGCAACAAGGAGACTTGATGGAAGAATTGCAAGATGGGCGATAACTTTGGGCGAGATGACCGGAGTTCGTGCCAAGAACCGCAATTAAAGGCCAAGTCTTGGCGACTTAAATGGCGAAGTTCTCACGAGTACATCGAACATCGGGCTCCGTGGCCGAGATGAACGACGTCCGAAACAAGGAAGGAGAAAGCGACCAAAGGCTAAGGAACCAAGGAAGGAAAAACTCGAGACCTGCGGCATCTACATCGACTCCTTTCAACTTTTTGTTGATGGAAGCTCAAACCGGCGGTGCGAGAGTAGTGCTAATTTCCCCGATGGGAGATATTGGAACGATCCATTCGATTTGGGGTTCAAAGCCTCGAATAATGAGGCGGAGTATGAAGCACTAATTGCTGGACTGAAGTTGGCAGCAGCGGCAGAGGCAGATGAGGTAATAGTTTTTTGTGACTCACAACTTATAGTGAATCAAACTACAGGAGAGTTCTTTGCCGAGATGAAAGGATGTCGGCATCATAAAAGAAGTCATCGAGCGCGGACATGTTTCAAAAACCGCCGACTTCTTCAGTTAGCGAGATGATAACAACCACGCCGACGCTGGCCAATTTGGCAAGTTCGATTACAAACCGGAAGATGAGGACAATAATGATTGATTACCTACGGGCCGAGCATAGAGCCACCGAACACAATGCAAGAAGCATTATGTGCGGACTTAGGACAATTTGGATGGATGCAATTGTTGCATTCTGAAAGAGGGCAAGCTGCCGTAAGATCGAAAGGAAGCACACAAGGTCAGTTGAAGTCGGCAAGATTGATCTGACAGAAGGACATCTCTACGAAGATCCTTCTTGGACCTCTTTTAAGGTGTGTACACCCTCTTGGTCGAAGACTTTACGTATGAAATTCATGAAGGAGTTTGTGGAAGCCACGCAGGGCGGATCGTTAGCTCACGGGGCCATTACCGGGGGTATTGGTGGCCCTATATGCAAAAAGATCTGAAGCCTATGTGAAGAAGTGTGAACAATGCGAGGTTTGCACCATTGATACATCACCATTCTTGACTGAACCTGTTTCGCCCTTGGCCATTTGCCCGATGGGGCATGGATCTTGTTGGAAAATTGCCCCAAGCAATCAGCGGAAGTACCCTCTTGGTAGCTACAGACTACTTCACAAAATGGATAGAAGCAGAGCCTCTTGCCAAAATCCGAGATGTGGATGTGAAGAGCTTCCTCTGGAAAAACATCATCACCAGATTTGGGATTCCAAGAGCAATTGTTGCCGACAACGGAACACAGTTTGACAGCAAGCTCATCAAAAATTTTTGCGCCAAGTTTAAGATAAAGAACTATTTTTCAACACCAAGCTTTCCCCAAAGCAATGGGCAAGCCGAAGCATCAAACAAAGTCATTCTAGATGGAATAAAGAAGAGCGGCAAAGAAAAGCGAAGTGGGTAGACGAATTGCCCAACGTGCTCTGGGCATATCGCACTACGCCGAGAAGATCAACAGGGGAATCCCCCTTTGCCATGGCTTATGGCACAGAAGCCGTCATCCCATTGGCGATCGGCATCGAGGATCGAACACAGGGAGTTGAGAACGGGTCTAATGATGTGCTCTTAGCCCGAGATCTGGACCTACTAGAAGAAAGAAGGGAGAAAGCTGCAATCCAGCTTGCAGCATACCAGCAACAGCTTGCCAAAGCTTACAACAAGAAGGTCAATCCAAGGGATTTTCAAGTCAACGACCTAGTCTTGAGAAAAGTCGTCGGCAATAAGAAGGATCCCAGAGAGGGCAAGCTCGGCCCAAACTGGGAAGGCCCCTACAGAATCACCTCGGTGTTGGGGAATGGGGCATATCGGCTCGAAGATAATGAGGGCAAAGCATTGCCTAGACCGTGGAACACTTGTAATTTAAAGTTTTTCTATCATTAGATGTTATTTGATTTTTTCTTACCGATATGATCAATAAAATCTTAGCAGAATTCCTCTGAACTTATACAACTTTGCATGATGTTGTTTCGAATAATGAGAACCCAAGAGGAACTTAGGTTCACATTGAGGCGAGAGAAGACATTAGTAATGCTTAGCCGAAGTTAAGCCGAGATTATATTTAAACACGTTAGAGATAAATTCCTTATCTTTACTTGTTGAAATTTGTAGCAATTTACAAGATAAAGTTAAGCTGAGATAAATTCTTTATCTTTACTTGTTGAAATTTGTAGCAATTTACAAGTTAAAGTTAAGCTGAGATAAATTCCTTATCTTTACTTGTTGAAATTTGTAGCGATTTACAAGTTAAAGTTAAGCTGAGATAAATTCCTTATCTTTACTTGTTGAAATTTGTAGCAATTTACAAGTTAAAGTTAAGCCGAGATAAATTCCTTATCTTTACTTGTTGAAATTTGTAGCAATTTACAAGATAAAGTTAAGCCGAGATAAACTCCTTATCTTTACTTGTTGAAATTTGTAGCAATTTACAAGTTAAAGTTAAGCTAATATGATTGTTATCTTCACTTGTTGAAATTTGTAGCAATTTACAAGATGAAGATTAATTGAATTTATATGCTTTATACTTGTTGAAGCTTATGACAAGTTTACAGGTGAAGCCCTAGCCGAGGTGAATCTTCAGGAAAACATGCCCGAGGTATGTAACCCCCGAGGGGATTGTGCAAGGGAAGAATTGTATGAATCATATTCTAAGTATAAAACTACACAGAAGCAATAAAGAAGAATTTAAAGACTGAAACATTCAGAAAGAAACAGTTGCATATGAAAGGAAGGCACTGTGGCCTAAGCAAAAATCTTGTTCACAAGTTACATAGAAGGCACATCGGCCACAAAAGGCAGATATTGAAGGAAAGAAAGAACAAAGAAAAGAGACAAAGTACAAGAAAGAAAAGTAGAAAACATCTAAACTCCTTGAAGATAATGTAAGATTGGGCAGAACGTCGGAAGGATCGGAGGAATGATCTCGGCATTTGCTTCCTTGTCCACCACAACCTCAGCTTCTTTATTTGCCGAGACCTCGGCCACCTTATCTGCTGCGACTTCAGCATCAATCTCAGCCAGGGTTTCATCAACACTCCTCTCTGCCAAGAGGAGGTCAGAGGATAGAGTGCCGATGTCCGCCTCTTTGGAAGCAGCATCGAGGTCTTCATCTCCAGTCAAGTCCAGGACTTGATCACCCTTTGGAGGAGGTTTGGCCTTCCTCACCAAGGCTTCATCTTCACCTTCATCTTCCTCTTCAGCCTCGGCTTCAGAATCATCTTCTTCAGCTTGGCTTGGAGATGGAGGAAGAGGACAAGGAAGACGCATGGCCTTGGTCTTGCGCCATGGCAAGTCGACTGGAAGATCAAGCTTTTTGGCCAAAGCATTCCAACCTAGGGAATATCCTTTGTTGCATGCTTGCTTGACCTGAAGCTTATAGTCTTCAGCGACATCGGCCATGCCTTCTTTATAAGCAGCATCAATTTCAGCTCTCTTGGTGGCCAAGGCTTCTTGTAGCTCCTTTTCTGCCTGGGCTACTTTTTCTTCGGCTTCTTTTTGCTGAGATAAAGCAACAGTTTTAACAGCCTCGGCAGCCTCAGCCTTTTCATCGGCTATTTGTTTAGCCTTGGTTGCGGCCTGGCACCGTCCTCGCTTTTTTCATCTTGAAATGGAGGGCCTGTTTTGTTTATGGAGAAGAGCAAACTCCTTCTCCATGTTAACTTCTTTCTTTGTTTCAAAAACTGCATGGAGAAGGTATGGGCATGTTGGATGGCACGGAAGAATACAAGGCAAAAGTCATTATAAACATTTCAAAATTTTATAAGTATGAAAGACAAATTATCAAAGTCAAAGACTTACTTGGGTGAATCTTTGCATCATGAAGGCGTAATTCTCATAACCGTTCATTTTTTCGTTCGCTCCATATCGCCTCAAGAAGATCTTTGTCTTTGGCGCCACGCCAATGTTGACGCGTCGATGGCGCTTTCGTTGGTGTAGACCGCTTTGTTTCAAGAGTAACTTTGGGTTCGAGGAACTTTGGGAACCCCGAACCCGAGTTGAGGCGGATGTAGACCTTGGCTTCTTTTCTTTGAGTGGCCTGATGGTGGGCTTGATGAGTCTCTTTAAGGGAGCCGAAGTGATCTTCTCGGCTAGTTTGGAGATTGGCAGGGCATCTTCAGCCTCTGCGTCATCCACGGTAGCCTTCGCCTTTGGTTGGGCCTTCTTGGTTCTCTTTGGCTTTGGTGGGGGCAGAGGTTGGGCTGGTGCATCATCCATATCGTCTGGAAGATCGGCCAAGAGGTTCAGCACCACTTTGTTTGGTTTTTCCATCTCGGCTGTCTTAACAAGCCTTCGTCGGCGTTTCTTTGGAGCCGAGGTTGAAGGCCGTCGACCGCTCAGATGTGGAAGCGGCTGACTGTAAAGCGATTGATGGAGAAGCGCTCTTCTTCCTCTTCCTTGGAACGTCGGCCAACTTGGACGTGTAAGTAGGGATGAAATTTAACACCAGGGGAGCTTTGCGCTCGGAGAGGAGGTCAACAACTTCTTCAAACCTTTCCCAGACAATAGGATCGGCGGAAGTCCTTGGGAGGTGGCGAAACGTCTGCAAAAAGAAACACAGCATTAGAAACAGATAAAATTTGGAAAAAATTGAAGGAAACAACAGCTAAGCAGTTAATGATGGGCTCTTACCCTTGCCCTCCTTGACCGTTCGAGGAAGAGGGAAGAGTTGAACTTCTTCATCTGGGGCAAATTCCCAGTTTCCAGAAACGATCAAGTAATCATCTCCAGCCCCTTTGTTGGAGTCTGGAAGGTCGGCCACTATTTTATAGGCAGTAGACCTCGGCTTGAGGTAGTAGACATACCCCTTTTTCTTAAGGTCCAGGGGGCACATTGTGTAGCAGTATTGGATGTCGGCTAAAGTGATCCTAGCGTTCTCCTGCCGAGCTAAGGCTATTATTCCATTGAGTGTCCTATAGGCGTTAATGGAAAGTTGCATGGGGTTCAAGGTGTAGTAATGAAGGACCTCGCGGAAGAGGGGATCTAGAGGGAACCTAAGTCCACCTTTGAATGAAGGCTACTACAGGAAAGGCATTTTATCACCATCGGGCATAATGGAGTCCTCCTCCTCGCCTAGTCTGAGGTGGACATCCTCTGTATGGAAAATTCTTGCCTAAAGTTTTGAAGCTTGGTTGGGGTATTGACTCTATCCTCCACACACCCATGGTCTTGATATAAACAAGTGTTCGACTACGTAAAGCAGTATTCCTAAAGGGCTCTTAGGACCTCGGCTTAACCTATGTATGTGTATGTTGGGGAAGTTGGTTTCATTTTTCCTAAAGGATTGAAAGTTCTCTGACAAATCCCAAGCCTAAATCTCGAATAATGAGTATGAAGGGAAGAAAATCTGGAAAGCAGAAAGCAAAAAGTCTCGGATTCAGAACACGAAAGAGTGGAAGGCCAAAAGCAGAGGTGAAAGCGGTACAAATATTCGCGATATAAACAACAAAATGAGATGAGGTACGTGATTTGCAAATCAAATCTGAACAATCAAGTAACGAGAAATCCTGAAACAAGCAAGAATCGAAAAGAAGGAACGGTGGCTTACCGTAAAAAGGTGAGGGGATAAAGCTTCACGAGGTCGGATAATAGACCTTACAAGAGCAAGAGCTTGAATTTTGCGAAATGGCGGATGGAAGCGATTCACGGGGCTTCGCAAGAGTAATGGCAGAATTGAAAGAGAAAAAGTTTTAGAGAGAAAGAAAGCAAGGAGATTCAAATGTAAAGGTGAAGCGAAGGAGAGAGAGACAAACGTTTTTGTCAAAAGTGAAGCGGCGGCAAAACAAGGCAATAATTGTGCCTAGGGTAACGCACGCGTCAGACGGCACAAGCGGAGGAAAGACGCCTTGCTGGCGCGTCGCCAGCACGGACCAGTAAGAATGAAACGCGTCCTCAGAACGGTTGAAAATTGGTGCATGACAGCTCATACGCGTAAGGGAATTGATTTGAATCTGAAGAGGATATGAATGATCTCGGCTAGAAAGTTAATAGGCCGATGTGCGAGAAAAAAAAAAAAAAATTTGAAGATAGGTTCCATCACCTCAGAATGCCGAGGCAATAGAACCTAGGGGGCAGTTGTGGGGATGTATTTTCTGAGTACCAACACGTGGCCGAGGTGACACCGAAGTGTCAGCCAAGATTCCACGTGTCATGGTAGTTGTGCCGAGGTTATCTCGTAGTGCCGAGGTTACCTCCGAAGATATCGGAATCCGAGATAAGCGGATAAGGGACAAGAGCCCTAGAATGAAGAGGGAACTCAACCTGGATATAGGACAAGAGTCCTAGATTGTGAGAAGACTTCAGTTTGGGTAAAGATAAAACTCTTAGGGAGTTTGTCCTGAACCCACTGGGAGTTCCAGATTAGCAATAATCCTAAGTCCATTAGGGCCAGGCTCCTATTGGGACTAGGATTGTATTGGCTATAAAAGAGAGGCACCCCCATGGGTCTAAGGTATGTTTTTATACTCAAGCTAGTGAGTTAAGTACTTGATTATCTTTGAGAGATATACTGACTTGATCGTCGGAGTGCCCCCGGGTGGAAGAACCACCGCCGGAGTCTTTTCTTTCTGTGCAGGTTACAGGGAGCCGTCTACTCTGCCTGTGTTCTACCGCTGAATCACTAAGGAGGGCAGTGTGATCGGAAATTCACTCACACAGATAGCTTTCATCTCTCAACTTTGATGTTTAACATCTAGGGCTAGGATATATAGCTCCCTTTGCCCTAGAAACATTGACATTGCAAAACACCACTATAAAAAATCAAACATGACACACAAGAAGCAATGTAAACGGGGCTAACTAGCACATGCAGTTGTTTATCCAACACTGAACTTCAACATCAGATTCTTTATCCAACACTAAACCAAAACATGAAAACTCCATCAAAAGCGGGCAAGAGAGTGAACAAGAGAATTGAAAATCGCACAATAATAACACTATGAAAACAATATCTTGTAGTTCAAATAATTAGATGGCATATACAAAATCAAACCAAACCAAACTAAGGCCAGTGTCCCAATCAAATGGGGTCAGCTAAATAAATCCTTTTTCGCCATTCAAGTCTATTAAGGGAGAAAACATAAACAAAATAGAAAAATATAATATATACACAGATATAGATATAGATAGACACAGTTACTCAAAAGAATAAAGACTGGAACAAAAATTATTTACCAGATTCTACTGCTGATGCTGGCATCATCAGAGACAAATCTGCCAAAGTTTGCAGCGCATCCAAGGCTGATGTTTCATCTACATGAAAAAATAAAGAGTTAACGAAACAAGCAATTATTGATCAGAAGACATTGCACTCAAATACAGCAAAATTTGTGTCTTAAAAGGGAAAACTGCATCAAGCGGTTTATGTCTTGAAAGGGAAATCTGCATGAAGGAGGAACAATACTGTCATTATGAACTCAGAGAAACCCATTTTGGATGAGACTTTCCCACAATCAGATATGCCCAATCAAAAGCTTATCCAATTAAAAAACAAAAAAGGAAGCTTCTGTATATCATCTAACCAACCACAAAATCTATTTCCCAATATTTTCCAAATGAGTAGCTGACTTGTTTCAGGTTAACGTTCTCCAACTGTACTTCCATATTACGTTTCCCTTTATTTTTCCCACATCTCATCCAAATGTTACCATATCATGCTTCCCAGAATTGTACGGCATTCCTGCTTCCAGTTCCCATGTTAGAACCCATTCCCCTATCCCAAACTGGTAAACATGCATTTGCAACCTTCATAGAACAAGGGGCGCATGACATACTTCCTTATTTAAGAAAAATATTCCCAAATGAAAACAAGTACCAATCAATTCTACCATACGAATGACTCTTAATTTGACAATTTCAAAAAGAAAACAGTATATAGTCATATAGATCCATCTGACATTGAGAATACGAGAGAATTAAACAATTTTATGACAACAATTGGAACTTTAAAATGAAGAGATCAAACCCTAGCAACATTAAACCATAAGACATTATCAATACTTTAGTAGTGAACATACCTCCAAAGAAAAGTTTCTTGTTTCTCTTTCTTTTACCCAGAGACGAAGAATGCTCAATTTTTGAATTTTTAACCTCAATATCAACTCCTCCCTTCACATCACTAACATTAAGACCTTCTTCAGTGCCACTACATGCTTCCCGACCATCATCAAACTGGTTGATTCTGATATCTTCAACATTTCCTTTCCTTCTATAAACTTTTTTCCCCTTCTGATAAATATCTACAATACCTACACCTTTATCTGTCAAAGCACTTGTATTTCTGGCATAGTCTCCATTTTTAGCTCCTCTGCTGCCTAAACTACCTTCCAAACAGTCTTCTTCAATTGCAGGACCATGAAGCCTGGCTCGGCCCATCTCTGATTGCGAAAGCTATATTACATGAACAGGAAAGAATCATTTAGTTAGCGTTCCAACAACGGCATAAAACAAGAAACAAACACAATGCCAGAATATTGAAATGACTACCATCCTTACCCAGCTTTGGAAAGGTGAGGATTTCATGTGATCAGTCCTAAATGGTGATCGAGAAACTTGGGGCGAGCCTACCCTTTGTGAAGCCTGTGTTAATGCTAATGCCACCACATGTTCGACATCATCATCCAACTCCAACTTTTGGCCTCTTTTATTAGGTGAAACATAGTTATCATTGCCATCATTTCTAGATGAATAGTTATCATTGCCATCATTTCTAGATGAATATGTAACTGGGAAGCGAGGTGTCCTTTTACGAACTGTGCAGCCTAAACGACCAAAAATTTTAAAAAATTATATAATTCATTAGAAGCAGATGGCAAGCCTTAGGGAAAATTATAACCAACTCAAACATGATTCTGAGAAAAACTGAGCAGTCATCTAGTTTGATAATTAGATATGAATTGAATCTATACTTGCAGTCCAATAGTCAAACCTACATAGTTTGTAACTGGGGAAGAGGAATATAAAGCGACATTGCAAAAATGTTGTAGTTCATAGCTACCCTACTAGTTATCTTAGAAGGTAACAGGAGTTCTCCAGGCATCAAAAATTGCCCCTGCTGATTTATAAACTAGTGAATTTGTTTTGTGCCAATCTAAGACTCAAGAATACAGATTCCAAAAACATGGACTAGTTTCTTGTGATTGTGCTTTAGAACAGATTTCAAGTACATCAATTCAACTGAAACATCCAAGGGATTAACCGTGGGCATGCAAGAGCAGACAAGGGAAGTGACCTACTTGATATCCTCTATCTGTTCACAAAATGCTAGATTACTCACTTTTAATTAATGGTTAAAGTTGTCATAATCAAAATTGTTAGCCCCATGATTTCATTAGTTCATATTAGCTTTGATTTTGATGATAACAACGATTTTTTAAGGGATAATATTATTTTATCAAAAGTTCTTTAAAGTAGTATGTTACCAAATTTTACAAGCTGATTACCTTTTGAGCATGTCTAAAGAATGCTTGACCTTTTGTTGTGGCTTGGTAGATGATTTTTTTCTGGAGATTTTAATTGTTTAAAGGAAGAAGTGTGGACTCCTCTCAAGGTAGTGTCAACTCCTTTTTTCAGTATGCACAGGTCATTTCTTTGAGCTTCATGTGTTGTCCCCTTGTTAAGAAGTGTCAACTCCTTTATACAAGGCAAAGCATCAAGTGTCGACCCCTCTCTTGAAGGTATCAACTCCTGGTTTGAAGATTTTGAATTCTGACAGTGCGGGATAGCTTTAAAACGGCTCTATTTGCAAACACATTCAAGAATTTATAGGAGTATAAAAGGAAGGTTCCTACTCAGATTTGAATACACATTCAAGAACAAAGAGCCAAGAATCATAAAGACTATTTAAGAGCTTGAACCCTAACTTTCAAATCTCATGGTATTTGATATTCATTGTTCAACCTAACTCCTTGGAGTTATTTTGGCAAACATTTGCTTGTATTTACTGCTTCTATCTTTGTAAAAGGGTTTGGTGAACCCTTAGAGCTTATATTCAAGTGTTGGGGATAAACATTCCAAGGAAGAAGCGCACCTGAAAACAGGAGCAGTTTTGGGAGAGATTTTTTGGATATTTTTGGTACAAAATATCAATTGTAAAAGGTATTGCAAGTACCCAGAAAGCTTGCTGGTTGTAAAGCATCTTGAGAATAGTGAAGAGACTCAAGGGAGACCTTGGAAAGAGGACGAAGGTTCAAGGCCAAGCCAACCACCATAACTCTTATGTTTGTTTCTCTCTTCCTTCTTTCCTTTTAGTTTATCTTCATTATATTGCTTGATTATCTTATTCTTGATAAATAAAACTAGTTTGGATTGATCTTTAATCTCTACCTATGACAATCCTTATTTCATTTACCGTTACATTGACTTGAAAATTTAAATTTCTTAAAAATAAAAATTAAAAAAAAACCCAATCCCACCACAAAAAAAAAAAAAAAAAAAAGGCTCTCTTGGGTAGCAGAAATGTATAAATATGGACACAAAACCTTCCCAACAATGCAAGAAGGCACCATGCTAAACTATGCCAAAAGCTCCAACCCCTCAAGCAATACTCTTCTTCAGCATTAAAAATGGATCAAAAAATCTTATAATTTTGTTTTTCTAAATATAAATTTACTAGGAAAGATAAAGATAATAACAAAAAATATAACACCGACCCCCTAAGTGACACAGAAAACATGGTGTTAAATAAAGTTGTTCTTCTACAATTTTACGCCTACAAATTAATTATATTTTCAACTGTACAGCCAAACCTCTCTCTCCGTTGTTCCCATCACCTTATTTAGGGTTCGTTTGGGAATTGGTTTTTTTACTGGTTTTTTGGCATTTTACAAAAAGATGTGCAAAAAAGTAGAGAGAATGAGTTGACTTTTTGTAATGACTTTTTGGTTTTTTGGCTATTTAAGACAATTGACATCCAATTAATCACCAGATAAATCCAGCAACCTACCATCTTTGTCAACCACATCACCACCCGATTATGGCTTCAAACTCTCATAAAAAATTGCCAAACTTATCACCATCAACCATTATTTTCAAGAACCTGCCACCAAAACCCTGATATCCACCGTCATAATCAACCTATAGTACCATCAGAACATTTGCAAAGGTACGATAAAGGGCTGAGGACACCTAATTTCAACAATGAACATTAACAAAAACTTCCACAATAACAAAATCTCAAAACCCCAGAACATTGGCAAAGGTACAATAAAGACCACAAGTGGATCTTTCTAGAGACATCAAAAGTGACAGGAACAAACAGCAGTGCCCTCTAGGTTTAAGAAAACATGAAACAACTATATAGGGGACAGTTTTGTTATTCATTAATGAATGCAAGCAAAAGCACCATTTTTCCATGGGCATTAGGGGGTACATGTTGAATTGGTTAAGTAAAGCCAGAAACAAACTTATCAAAACAAGGCATATTGGAGGTAAAAATATTAGTCAGTTGCAGTGAAAGTGATTGCCACATCCTTATAATATGACATAAGCTAAATGTAAGAGGATATTCATTGTAAAACCTCTTGTAATAATTTTCTCTTCTTCTTTCCTACATCATTCTCCTATTTCTTGCTTTTATGATAGCATTTCCTCCAAACCTTTAGTTCTCCAAATAAAGCAATTATAATCCTTTTAGCGATGTTTCTTCTCACCTCTTCTTTTGCATTTGTTATGTCCGTTTTGCTTACCTTCTTCTATCTTCTGTTAGTTACGTTCCACTTCAATATGATCAAAAATTGCACTTACATAACAAAAGTTTAACAAAATAAAAATAAAGAAAGAAAGACTTAAAAACAACGAGTCCCTGAATGCAACTGCAACTGCAAATCACTACATTGCAAATTATTGACCCTTTAAAATATGAAAAATCCCCTCTCTGAACCCTATAATTGAAAGGAGAACAAGATAGAAGCACTTCTACACAGAAAAAATATAACCAAGAATATTTTCTAGTTTCAAAAGAAGACTAAAAGTTTTACCATCAGAGCGCCTTCTCTTGAATAAGGATAAAGATCCACCATTTTTTGAGGCAATTGACGGAGATAGTAAAAGATCTTGCGATGCATTAGACTGAACTTTTCCTCGCCCACGCTTCTGAGTATGAGTCTTCCGGGACAACCTTGAAGCATCATTGCTCTCTCGGTCACTATCACTTCCTTCCTGTCAATTAATAATTCTTTAGAACTCAGGCAAAAAAATTTAATTTTTTTTTTTTTTTTAATCTAAAATAAAAATGGAAGGCAGCCATGCCACTTTAGACCAGATGATTAAGTGTTTTGATGTCAAACTAAACTTGCCAGAGAAGATACTGAAACTTCATATTCATATAAATCACTAACATTAAAATCATATTGTCATCATAATACAGTTAGGATAGGATGGAATTGTACCACACCTTGAATATGGAGAAAAGAGGATGGAATAGTGACAAATGCAAACTAAACTACAAGTAATGTGCAAGAGGATTCTTCTATGTATACTTGTGCGCAGTAAATATGTTACCATTGCATTTGTTCAAGGACAGACTGGACATGAAACCATATTTGAAGTTCAGGACTGTTTAAAAATAACTAAATATTGGGAGGATCTAACACAAAACCAGGAAAAGATAAAGGGGTTTTGCCCCTTTTTTTGGGGTATGTGGTGGTGGTGATGAAACATGTCATCTTCATCAGATCATAGAAAATATGTATATATAAATCAAATTTTTAAGATAGTGAAAGAATGTTTGGGCAGCAATAAAACAAACATGCCACCCACATACCTTCTGAATTTAAATCAAAAATTCACGTGACAAGTCGATAATACAAGCCAGAAATCACCAAACTACAGTTTGATTAAGATGCATCAGTATAGTATTGCTTCTATATGTCCATATAGACACCCCTTATTTATTCACTATATCCACAGCTACATCTATGTTTTTCCCAATCCAAAATTTTCTCCTTTTTACTTTCTAAACTATAGCAATCAAAATTTCAGTACTTTTACATCTCACCAATTTCTCAAATCCTTAATCCCACATAACTTCTATCTGCAATTATACACGCAATAATCATTTTAAGCATGTACAGTATATGCAAACTTTTGTTATAATGGACGAAAGAGAGAACACTTTTAAACAAAGAAAGGCATAAACTTTAAAAATTTATATATATTAAAAATAAAATATAAAATAAAAAAAGTATGGCAAAAAATTTTAGAACTTCTAGAGATATATTCCAAAACAAAAGCCATAAAAAAGAATCTTAATTTTCTAAAGAACTAATTGCTTCGCTCACCAGGACATTATAGTGATCAATCATCATTGCAATTAAGCCAGCTACGGAAGCTGACCCCTCCGGCAAAGTTAGATATGCCTGAAAAACAGAAGCGTCCTAAATTGTTAATGTTCAAAAATCAAAGGCAATATTACAAAAGTATTTCAACGTTGTTCATAAACTAATACTCCACAATAAGAATATGAATGTTTGCAAGTAACTAAAACATTTATAGCTCCAAGTATTTGAACCATTGAAGTGTTGGATACTTAAATATGACAAATCATTTTGTATGGCAGACTTACTAAAAAAAAATACAAATTTTTACTGCAGTTTTTCTTTTTCTCTTTTTTTTTTTTTTTTACTGCAGTGTTGGATACCTAAATTCATGAAGAAAAAATATATATATATATTTATCTAAAATAGAAAATTGACAACTTTCTAATAGAGCATGCTTAGAAATACATGTAATCAAGTCTAGTTTTAGTTGGGTTCAATTCAGTGTTATTTTAGATCAATATGCCACAGGTAACATTTATTTATGCTACAGGAGTTTATTACATTCTGTAATTTCATAAGCACTGCACCATGGGTTCTACTGGTAGTCACATTGGTTTCTTCTGGGTCTTAATCACCATTTCATAAGCACTGCACCACTGGGTCTTCGTGTGATCTCTACTAGTTCCAGAACGGTCATGCTAATAAAATCTTTACATTTCCAATTCTGGTGTACAAGTTTTAACAAAAGTAGAGGTCTAAGAGCCCATGAATGTTTATGCCTTTGAATTCAATAGAGAGGTCCAGAGGCTTGTAAATTACCTATGCCTTTTAATTCGATAGAATCAAGTTTTAACAATTTGCAAGAAGCGAAGGAAATCCAGGTGAGATTCCTAATCCATGTTCATAAGTTGTGACTATAAGTCGATGTTGTATGTCAAACTACCACAACCCTCATCCTTTCTCCGGGGTTGGGACTGACTATGCAAAAGATGAGCAACTAAGCAGGACACGAAGGTAGTTTGCTCATAAACAAAAATGTGCAATCAGAAATGTTCGTAGCTATACAATTAGAAAAACATAGAAGTTTTATAACAAAACATCTGATAGTCATCAGGGTATTTATTTATTAATAATGACATAAGGACCAGACATACCTTATTCATGTTGTAAAGGGCCTCCACCATTTCAACAGATCTATTGCGTACTACGCCTGCCACCTGAAAACTCACAGTAACTAAAAATCAGAAGAAGATGCCAAGGCACAATGACATGCTTCAGCACAAAGTAATTCTAATCATTAACGCATTACTATCGGTTACCATTAATGAGAACCGATATTCATTATATTTAACCAAAAACCACAGATACTTTTGAGGTGTCACGTCCGCATTAAACATTGACACAGTGACACCACAAGAGCACTCCTAGACGTCCTAAACCTCATGGACGTGTCCATAACTTAAATCTCCTTACTTTGGGCACTTGTCCAAGGGTCTAAACACTCCCAACACAACCCAGTGTCTAATATTTCTTTCTTTATTTAAGAATTTGATATTTTATAAACACGGCAACCGCATTCAAACATGCATGGCATGGGAACTTTCTAATATAAGACCGAAACACTTGTAAAGTCCTAAACATTCCAGAGAGTACACTTCCTGTTAAGTATTTGGGGGTACAATTAATATTGACAAAATTGAAAGCTAAAGACTGCAGAGAATGAAGAGAAATATTGAGAAGTATTATTGGAGCTCACTCATTCTATTGCCCCAAAAGATTTTGAATGAAATTGAAAATACTCTTTTTTCTTTCGTCTGGACCTGAGCTTAAACAAAGTGGTGCAAAGGCTATTTGGACTTTGTTTGTGCACCTCTAGAAAAAGGAGGGTTGGGAATCAGAAGTTTAAAAGTGCGGAATAAATCTTCAATACTTGGCAGTTATGGACCAAGTAAGAAAGCACTAACTCCTTGTGGATAAAATGGATTCATAACTATGTTATAAAAGAGAGAAGTTTATGGGGAATGCAAGTACCCTCAGAAGCCTCTTGGACCTTTAGAAACGTGTTGAAACTTAGAGGTATGGGGCAGCCTTTAATCAAACATATTATTGGTGATGGAAAATCCACCTGCTTGTGGTTTGGAAATTGCCATCCTCTTGATTCTTTGACCAAGAACTTCGGCCTCGTTTGGCAAGTGGTGATTTTAGCCATAAAGTCAAAAAGTTACTAAAAAAATCAAAAAGCCAACAACCTATACCAAAAAGTCAAAGATTCTATTTTCTCTCTACTTTTTGCACATCTTTTCGTAAAAAATCAAAGTCATCCCAAACATACTAGTTTTTTTTACATCATATTTTAGTCAAAATCCAAAAAGTTACTAAAAAAGCATGTTCCCAAATGAGGCCTTAGAAGTTTGGAAATTGCATATAATGTAGGGAGACCTTTACAAACAAAAGCTCCTGATATTATTCAAGAAGAAAATTTGAAATGGCTGAAACAAAGAATAATAGAAGTACGAGAGATTATAAACAACTCCCCATCTTCACTACTACACAGACAACATCTCTCTATATAAAATACAATGGATACCATCAAAGACTAGAAAACACAGCCAAATCAGCCTGTAAGGCTATTAAAGCTCATATCCAAACATTGCATGGTTTCCCCAAACTATACCCAAATGCAGAATTATTTCAAGGATGCTATGCAGAGGAAGATTAGCCACTGGCCACTGGAGACAGACTAAGGTTGACGTATAGAAGTTGATCCAGTTTAAGAATCCCAACAGAATTTGTTTTTTGTTGTGCCTATTCTGCCAGTGTGGAAGCCAATGCTTCAGAGAAATGACATGTGGAGTTTGGAAATAAACTGGACGTTGCAGCATTGTAAAAGGAATCATTCACTTGTGCCCTTTAAGAAAATATCTTAGAAATCAGTGACTTTTCAATCACAAAACCACCACCACTGCTAGTATCACACAAGCAATCGTGGATGATATAAAAGGCAGAGGTCATTCATGGTGAAATGTACCTTCGATGGGGACTCCACACTGCCATTCTAATGACTAGAGATAGAAAATTTACTGATAAAACATTAGCTTTTCTATTACCCTAATTGATCAGTCAACGAAAGATAGGTCTAAACACTAGGAGATTGCGATACAGCTTGACTACTGATATGCCGAGTTATATCCTTTTGAATTGAAATCATTGTACTATCCGTTTCTCTTCAATAAAATTTTACTTGCCAAAAATACAATGCAAAGTCAAAAACAAATAATAATAATAATAATTAAAATGAACTTGTCAAGCTTCATCTTCTACACTACATTGGATGTCGATGAAATTGGTCTCTGTCTTCTTATCCAAGATAACACAAATTAAGGGCTCAATATAGAAATTTACCATATTAACTGAATTTATGTGCATATGTAACAGTAGCATATGTAAGTTTTTTTTTTTTTTTATTGGCATTGGGGTGTTCAGATCAAAGTCCGACTAATCCCTAGGGGTGCACAGGCCCTTGGCAAGGAGTTTCCTACAAGTGCACCACGGTTAATTCAAGGGTTTTCCCCCAATCCAATGGCCCCAAGGAATTGTTAGTACCCCGATCCTCGAACCTTGGAGGGAGCACACTCCCAAGACCCAAGGCCTTGCCACTACAACAACCCCTTGGGGTTGTAGAATATGTAAGAATTTATATATATAAATATATTGCCAGGCCCATGTCTTCATTTTCAAAATTTTGTTGTGTCAGTGTGTTTGTGTCCTGTATCCAGGTGGCAATTTAAAATAATCATAACAAACAAACAAACAAAAACAGAAGACCAAATGAAAAATTATGCATCACAAGAAAGCATGCCAAGTTCAAATAAATAGCTGCACAACATGAAAGAAAAGCTCAACTTATAATAACAGTGCATTTGATTCCATTTTTTTGCAATTTCACAAAAAAATAAAAAAATAAAAAAGAAGAAGAAGAAGAAGAAGAAGAAGAAGAAGAAGAAAGGCAAACTGAATAATGATGACAAAAATGGATTACCTTCTTCCAATCATTCCCATACTTCCTAAAGGCTTCATAGAACCGCTCAAGCTCTTCCTTGCTCCATTGAAATCCTAACATGTCGGACAGCTTCCTCTTCTATGCAAAAGAATATGATAGCCAACAAATTTAATATCTTCACAAGCTCAAAGTTCTAAATAGTTAAATTGTTACTGGCAGTTTGGATTCTGAAATTTCTTTCCTTTTGGTATAGGAGAAAAAAGTAAGATACTGAAAGTGAGCGAAGCAGAGTAACAACCACCAGACACATGACAGCCACACTGTTTCCAATACAGAAATACAAGAAATACATGAAGTATCAAAGGTATTTGGTTTTCAAAACATATTACAGGGGCAAAGTAGTGCCACTCAATGTGCTATTACAATTTAATCACAACGCCAACTTTCCAGACAATTAAATTCTAACCCAATTAAGCTAAGAAGTGTGTGTGGTAAGCCTTTTCAAACTAAAAAGGCAATTTATATGAAAGAAATAGAAAATAATGGATGAGAGAGTACAAGGAATCAAAGAGAGGAGGCTTGGAAGAAAATATTGGAAAGGGAAATTCACTATATCAACCAATTGTAAAGATTTAAAAGTTATTATTAAAAACTTTAATTGATTGATGGAAAAGCTAGATCTTGCGAATGAGTGCATGGAGGAAACTAAAAGAGGCACCAACGGATAGCTACATGTAAACCTTTAGCAAGATTGCTGATCTTTCTTATTGGGATCCAAACAATCCATGCCAAATGATAACACCATTAGTATACCAGAAGACACAAAACCACTTAATTAAAATACTCAACAAAATCAAGGGAGAGCTTCAATTGTTTGTATTTTCTCAAAAATATTTAGAACATGGCTTGTTTGGTTTGTTTTTGAGAAAAAAAAAAACTTTCATAAATTTTTTTTAAAAAATGGAAACTAATTTGATAAAAATAAATATCAAAAAAAAAATTAAAAATTATTTCTTCCCAAAAGATAAAATTATGTAAAAATGATAAGTGTTTTTGATTTTTTTTATTTCTTTCACCAAATTAATTTTTTGTTTTTTAGAAAAAAATTTCTGAAACAAGTTTTTGAAAACCAAACCAAGCATTCTATTCAAAAGAAAGCCACACACAATTACTACAGTAAAACGCATGACACAAGTGGAGACGTATGCAACATAACTGAGAAAAACTTAAGCTAACAACTAAAATGAAAGAATACACTGAAGAGGAGAACAAACAACTAGTTCCATCAATACAAGATATAATTTTTTTATCAATTAGTATTAATATAAATATAATCATTTGTATCTTTTAAAGATATTTTATGATATGGAAAGAAAAAGAGGAGAAAAGATGAATGAGCTAGCAAGAATATGCAGAAATCCCCATCAAGAACAAAGGTTCCTTTAGAAATGTCAAATGAGTTTGAAGCCAAATAATGAGTGAAACGAAGTGATAATACATTGACCATCCAATATGATCAACAACCAACCAAAGACAGCTCAAAATGAGAGTAGCATATATTAAACATGAAATAAGGTCCTTAAAAGATGCTACGGTATAACTTGTTATCAAAAGGCACAGAAAGCACCAATTACTGACTCGGGAGTCTAAAAAGCATATAAATTTCAAGTAAATGATGCCATACTCACCCGTTGCCGAGATTTGTTCGAGTTCCCATCATCTTTATCAGGAGACACCTCAGTATAGTTCATAAACCTCTTACCCACACTCCTAGATTTCTTTATTGGGGCCATGACCAACTTTTTCTATCTGTAAAACATCACTCGAGTTAATAGCTTTCAACATTAAGCAAAAAAAACCAACATCACTCATAATTGTTGGTGCAAGAATGAAAATGATAACAACAAAAACAATACATAAGAACAAATTTCTACTTAAAGAATACGTTTTATCAAAATAATAGTTTTAAATTTATGAAAAATCAAAAAGACAAGCTCGGGGATCAAATAAAAGCATTTTCTTCGTTTTTTTTTTTTTTTTTTTTTTTTTTTTTTTTTTTTTTTTTGGGTTTTGGCACACGCAATCCTATAGAAAAACAACACCATATCGGAGCATAATTCTATTATATTGTGGATATAACTGACAAAAGACATTGATATAGATCAAAATCCTTTAGGTCAACCTGTGACTTTATTCCTAAACTAAACACATAATTTTATATTTTTTTTTCATACAAAAATAGTTGTTATTTTCCTTTCCTGCCCTCAAATTGATTTATATCAGGTTAACCATCAGTCGGTCTTGCATCGCACCATTTCAACCAGTTCTACGACGAGTTTCCTTACAATGAATAGTTTTAGGAAGGGAAAATTTATGGAGGTCTAAAAGGCCTAATTACCATTCCAGCTGGTCCAAGCACATAGTGAAAAGGCAATCCTCTCTAAACCAAAAAATAAAGGTTGAGAGATACTTTCAAGCTACACAACGATAACGCAATACCCTTGGGGCACATTTGATTGTCTCACTATTGGTGGGGATTGAAGTGGTGTGGGACCCACTGAACAATTTTTCTCTTATGGGGAGGATAGTAAGATCTCTTGTTTGTTATCATTGTTGAGAATCTTTGAATTGGTCTTTGGTCAACTTAAGCAAGAGTAGTATGTGAGAATTAGGTTGGACCATAGTAGAGTTCAGAGGGTGGCAGTACTGATAGGTTGTGCTTGGGGAAAAACTTCCCTTTACATACTTGGGAGATAATCCTTGGACTTAAGCTCCCCTGTGTTTAAAAAGATTGGCCAAAAATTAGAGAGGTCAAAGAAAGCTTTGTTGTCTAGGGGTGATAACTACACTCTTGTGCAGTCCGTGTTAAGTAGCATCCCCATTTATTTTGTCTTTGTTCAATATCCCAGTTTGGATTGCTAGGAAGATCAAAAAGTTAATGAGAGATTTCCTTTGGGAAGGAAAGAAGGAAGAAAAGAAAGATCATTTAGTGAACAGGAGGATGGTTTCTCTTCTTCAGGAGAAAGGAGGCCTAACTATAGAAAATATTGTGGCTAGGAACATAGCCTTGCTTGGAAAATGGTGGTGGAGATTTCCTTTGGAAAGTGATTCTTTATGGTATGCCATCATTAAAAATAAGTATGGGGTTCAAACTAACGGGCAGGATTCTCATGTGGTTAGTAGGCGTACCAATTGCTGCCCACGGAAATCCATTTCTCATATTCTTCCACGAATGTCTAGATTCCTTTCTTTGAAATTAAGTGATGGAGAGAATATTCGACTCTAGCTCCCCACATCTTTACATGATGGCTTGGTAACATTTCTGTCCGTGGCTTCTTTGGCTTCTCCTAGTGTCGCTTCAATTTCTTGAAATTTAAACTTTCTAGGAATCTTATTGATCTGGAAAATATGAAATGGACAACTTTGCTGTCTATACTCAATGGGGTTTCCTTAGCTCCAATAAGTAACTAGCGGGTTTGGCTTATTCATCCAACAAGCATTTTCTCAAGTAAATCATTCTTTGACAAAATTATTGATCAGCCAAATGCTCTTTCTTACCCTTTCCACAAGGGAATTTGGAAAGCGCCTATGCCTCTCAAGGTGAAGATCTTTATATGGTTCTTGGTCCATGGAAGCGTATTGACGAATGATCTATTTCAATCAAGGAGGCCTAATCACCGTCTTTGTCCACAATGGTGCATTATGTGTAGGAGGAATGGTGAATCAATGAACCATCTTCTTTTGCACTGTTCCATAGCATCGAAGCTTTGGCACCAGCTTTTTCGTTTGACCGACGCTCATTGGGTGGCTACAAGGGAATGTGCTAATAAGCTCCTAATTGATTTCCAAGGTCTTTGATGTTAGAAAAGTGCAAAAGTGTTATGGTAGTGTGTCATTTTTTTCCATTTTCTGAGAAATTTGATTAGAAAGGAATGCAAAGATTTTTTTAGGGCCTTTAGCCAAATAAAACAAAAACAAAAACAAAAATAAAATAACATAAATTAGGGCAAGTTTAAGGAAGTATTTTTTTTTTTTGTGCATAAACTAAGGAAGTTAATGTATTGTGGGACAAAGTGTGTCATTTGGCATCAATTTGGGCTACTTCTCCTACTCATTTTAGAAGGGTTTCATTTTTTCTTTTATCCAAAGATTGGAAAGTTGTTTGTGATGTTTAGGACTTTTTTAATCTTTTGTTTTGATGTAATAGCCCTTGTTTCTTGTAGAGGACATTTTTTCCTCTTTTTGTCAATAAAATTTTCTTTTGTTGCTGATCAAAGAAAAAATCTCATTAATTGGAATCACCAACTGCAAATCCTAGAAACTCTCTCTCTCTCTCTCTCTCTCACACACACACTCACACACATTTCTTCTTTCTTCTTTCTTAATTAATTTTTTTGCATGATTTCTTATTAATTAATTATCCCATATCTAATATCATGTCAATTTGCAACTTCATAAATCATATTTCCAGTCCTTACTCTATAAAGATGCTTTCTTATCCATATGCATTTACGAATTTCCAAGATTTCTATTTATAAGTTTATGGCATATCAATAACTCTAATAGTATAGACAATAAGCAAATCTTGTGTAATCAATTAGCATCCTGAATTCTTGATTTGATATCTCCAATTGAACTATCGCACACTAATACCATCAATTCAGCCCAGAGTTCTGAATACAACTCTATTGAAAGATATAAAGGTTAAACAAGACGGACAGCATTGGATAGCAAAACACAAGGTTCTGTAGAGTGTAACGGTCTGCAACGTCATTGGGCAGAATCTCTGCCTTGTTTTCCAGAGAATTATTTCCCCATCATGGTAAAATTTCTTTCCATTAATTCTTTTTGGTCTTTACTGATCGACATACTCATTCTCATCTCACTACTTCTACCAATGTTTACTTACTTATGAGCAAAAAAAAGGGTCATAAAAAATTAGACCTTTGAATAAGTGAGACCTTTCCAATAGAAATATTTGCATGCAACATAAGCCCCAACATCATCTACCCTGTTAAGCCAGCTCTACTGCCTATGTTACACGGACTCTTCAATATAAATCAAATACTGTGTTGTACACCTGACACTCGGACAAGGGTATGGAATATGTGTTAAATACTTTTCATCAGACACTTTTTAAATAATAATTGCAATTAACATTATTATTATATGTACAAATTATTATATAATTGCTATAAATGTCTTTTTGACACTATAAGTTACATATACCACAATTTCATCTCACATACTTGATTAAATTATACCAATGTAACATATTTTTGCCAAATCCGAATACCCTTAAATTTATAATTTGATGATTATGACCTTTAGATGCATACACACACCCGACACTCGTACTCGTACTCGAATCCATGTAACATAGTCTACTGCAAAAGAAGAGGCCTAGCACAATTTGTTTTCTGGAAAATGCCTTTACCGACCACACCAATTTGCAAGTGCCTATGCAATAATAACCACAACGTTAATAACTCAAGGGGATTTTAATCCAAGGGAATCAAAATCCACAAGTAGTCAAGGCCAATACAAATGAGGCAAATACTGGGTAACCTAAGAATCAAACTTTAGTAACTATTATACAAAATTGAACAGATTTGAAATAAATGCTATAACTAAAGACCAGTATACAATCTACACATACATTTTTTTTTTTTTTTAAACTTCGAGATAAGAATCAATAATTTATCACAATCTGAGCAAATCAAAAGTAACAGGAAACCAGATAAATCAGTTCACATTAGCATGTGAATACAAATGTATCAACTTATACACACCAAACAAACGATTCAAAAATTTCCAATTACGAGAGTGATCAAAAAAAATAATTAATTAATTACCAAAAAAATTCAAAAATAACCAAGAAAACAAACATACGACAATGTCATTAACGAAATTCAAATTTTAAATATTGTTAAACCCTAAATCTACAGATCAGATTAAAAATCCAACATGTTGTACCTACCGATTCTGGGGTAACCCAGATTGGAGTCCAAGCATATCACGCTCGGAGAGAAAGAGAGAGAGTAACGAACGAAGTCGGGATGAGATTTATAGAGAGAGAAAAAAGAAATAGAGAGTTGCTGTGTAGAACAATGAGGCGTTGCCGCGAAACTTGAATATATGAGTGTTGGGGGACCAATGAGGGTTTGTTCCGAGCAAGAAAAATCTAAAGCCAACCACGGTGGGTTCGTATTCAAATTTAGCTCATGCCCACCGTACACGTGGCAAATGAAAAAAAATGATCTGGTTGTCTTCAAAATGAGTAGTCCAACAATGGTGGTCTTTGGAAGGATTGGGACTTGGGTTTTTTTTTATTTTTTTTATAAAAAGACAAATTTTTTGTAAAATCAAAAAAAATACATCTAAACAAAATATTACATTCAATTTCATAGTCATTTCATTTTTTTTCATATAAACATCACATCCAGTCACAAAAAAACTCAATTATCTTTTCAAACACAAAAAAAATTTCTCCAATTATATCTTACAACTGAAAAAACCTACATAAAAACTCACTTCTCAAACACCCACAATGCTACGTGCTGTTTGGAAAGTGAGTTTTTTTAGGTTTTTTTTAATATTATAATATAATTGTTAGTGTCACATCAAATCTATATATGACATAAGGAAAGTGAGGTTTCTAACTCATAAATTTTGTGAGAGTTTTAATATTTTAATTTTAATTTTTTAATTTAAAAAAAACAAAATTTAGTATTTATTGACTTTTTTCAACTCACAAGTCTTTTTGACTTCTCTCATATCTATTACTATACCATTTCCAACTTTTCTTATATACTATGGTTAGTAATGAGATTGTTAAATCATTTTTATAAAAAATCTAAAAAAAAAATTGTATATTAAAAAAATATCTAAAACAAATATAAATTTTTATTGAGACTTGGTTTGGTATTTCCTAAAAAAGTCAAAAAGTCACTATTCTATTTAAGACATTATCTTATTTAAGTCACATCACCTCTCTACTACATCTCTTCAAACTCAATCCATATTTCATAAAAAGTTAAAAAGTACACTTATTTAGGGTTGTTTTGGGAATTGGTAAAAAGCTGGCTTTTGACTTTTTACCAAGCTTTTTGGCGTTTTTGGAATTGATTTGAGAAGTTGGTAAAAAATTGGCTTTTTGCTTTTTAGTTTAATATTTATTTATGGTGTCAAATCAAATTAAAATGACTAAAATACTCTTACCCAACATAAGAGATATTTTTTTTTTTTTTTTTCATAGGCCCTAATTTGTAATTTTAGGACTGCGTTTTTTGCACTTCCCAAAGGGATTTTGTTGCGTTTTTGGCAGCCACGTTTTTGGACAATGGCAGCCACGTTTTTGGACATTTTGTCAAAAAACGTGACTTTTTACTATGTTCCCAAAATGGCACTTAGAACATTCCAAACAACCCCTAAATCTATCCACCTATCTATCTATTTATCTATCTATTATATAAGTAAAAAAAGGTTTATAATCATAAGTGTTGTAGAAGCTCCAATATCTCAAACTAAAATTTCTAATTTTTTAATTTTAAATAATTTTAAAAAATCATTTATAACCCTCATTCAAGTAAATATATATATATTTAATATCTCTAAATTTATGACTTTCAACTGGAAAGTATATATATATGTATAATAGAAAGTATACTAATCCATTTCAAAATTCAAATTTGAAGGCACTAAATATGGAAAGTATTTTATTAATTTAAATTTAAAATTATAAAGATTTATCCCATAATATATAAGTTTTAAATAATAATCTATTATATGATTTATCTATATATCTATATACTATTATAATTGTAAAATATTGTCATTTCATTAAAGTTGAAAGTTGTAATTCTTTTTTTCTCATTTTTTTTTTATTTTGTTTAAAAATATTTAATATCTCTAGATTTATGACTTTCAAATAGAAAGTATATCAAATATATAAAATAAAAAATAGAAAGTATACTAATCAATTTCAAAATTCAAAATTGAGGGCCACTAATATGGAAAGTATTCCATTAATTTAAATTTAAAATTATAATAATTTATCCCATAATGTATAAGTTTTAAATAATTATCTGTTCTATGATTTATCTATATATATATATATCTATACACTATTATAATTGCAAAATATGGTCATTTCATTGAAAGTTGTAATTCTTTTTTCTTATTTTTTTAATTTTGTTTAATTTTTTGTTAATACGTGTTACAATATGATTGGTCTATAAATTAATTTTATATTCTTAAAATAAAGGATAAATTACAAATACACCTTCTGAGCTTTAATTAAAATACGAATCGTCTCCTGTAATTCTAAAAATTACATTCCACCCATTAAAATTTCTAATTTCATAACAAATCACCCATTTTATCAATAAATTAACAAATCAATTAATAGTTTTTAATAATGTTATAAATATATTTCAATTAACAATTTAAGTAATTTTATTACTGTATAAGAGAGCAATTATAAATTTTATTTTTTTAGTTAATTCTGTTAAATAAAATTTGTAACAATTGGGCGTTTGTAATTTTCCAAATCACAGGGGGCAATATGTATTTTAAGCAAACCATAGGGGGTGTATTTGTAATTTACACTTAAATAAAATTTCAAATTTGGATTCTTACTTAAATTATATTACTATAATTGGAATGAGACCAATATTCATTCCTAAAATTTACATCCTTTATTAAATTATAAAATAAAATTTCAAATTTATTTTTTTTTTCAAATTATATTGCTACAATTAAATGAGATCAATATTTATATATGCCATAATATACATGTGTTCAAATTATTAATCACTATTAAATTTTTTTTCTTTTTTGTTTTAAATTTCATAAAAAAAAATTATATCCTTCTAAACTATAAGGACTTGAACAATAATATTTTTTAATATTAATTTTTTTTGGACAAAATAATAAAATATAACTTTTTTTTTAGGACTTACCAAACATGGTGAATTTTGTTAGTTTTTTTTTTTTTTTTTTTTTTTAATCTCAATTGTTATTTAAAGAAATTAAAATAAAGAATAAAGATACCTTTGGCTCAAAACTTTTGCTAAAATAAATTAGAAAGGAACATTAATTTTTTTATTAAAAGTGATAGTTTGTTAAATTTTTTTTATTTAAAAAAAAAAAGAAGAGGGTTATAAGTGATGATTTATTGCTCATCTAAAATTATTTCCAGATTAAATAAAAATACCATATTAAATTTTCTTCTTACCTTTTTTTTATTCAAACACTTTTATTTTGTTTGTTTTTATTCTATTTAATATTTTATTGTAATTTTTACATTAAAAAGAATTTCTAAAAAATCATATCTAAATTATTTAAGCCATTATAAAAAGTAAATTTTTTTTTTTAAATATCAACTTAGTGGTAGTTTGGAAGTGCTGAATAAATATACTTTTTTACTCTATACGAAAATATGTACAGAAAAGTAAAGATGTGATGTGACCTAAAAAAGATAATTAAGTATATTTTTTTTACTTTTTACAAAAAGATGTATAGAAAAGTAGAAATGTAATGTGACCCACAAAAGATAAAAAGTGAGCTAATAGGACAATTCCCAAACAACCCTATATTCGATGATCCATTTCTAAAAGGCGTATTTTTAAATATTTTCAAAAAAAATTCTATTGGAAATCTTATGTATAACGCCATCAAAATAATACAATAAAGATAACTCATATGCGGAATAAATATGAGAAACAACATACTTTCATACATCAGAGTTTACTGTTTAACAAACAATTAAATGCCATGTAGGTTTACATCTTTCTAAGTCATTGCTTTGTTACACAAATTGAGTCTCGCTTATTACATCTTAAGTCCTTGGCTTTACAAGTACCAACAAACACACAACAATACATAATTAAGAAACTCTTGCTACCCGAAAGTCCATCCACGCTATTGCCTTTAAGGAAACATCTCATCTGCACCTAAAAAATGATATTCCCATATAGGGTGAGCCAATAGTCCAGTAGAAATAATCTAACATAATTCATGAAGTTTAGCAAAGGTACAAATACCACGTATATAAACAATACCGATATGGAAACATCCACAAGGCGTACATACCCATATGCCACTGAGGCCAATCTTATTCCATGTTCCATCAATTCATTTCCAGTCCATATATATATATATATGTGCCACTCAATTCATGAGTTAAATTCATTATCTTCCAACAACCAAAATGAGACTACAACTCAATAGTTTTCCAATTATGAAAACATACACATAAACACTTCAAACTTGCCATTTTACGGGTATTTCGTCCAAAGGAACCGGTACCTATTTATACAAGAGATTTCGGGTCTTTTACCCAGGACACTCAGGCTAGCTTACTTCAAATGGAGTCCATTCCCTTTCTCCTTCCCAAACAAATATACATATGCAATGCATTTATAAACATAATCATATATAGAGTACATCCCCTTTCTTCTCCCAACAAATATACACATACAATGTATTTATAACATCATCAATTATGGAGTAAATCCCCTTTCTCCTCTCAATAAACATACATATATAATATATTTATAACATGGTCATATTCAATAACAACCAACAATAGATTAGCATTATATCGCCTAATCCTCATACAATTTTTACAACAATCATAACTATCCTCCACCAATAGCCCAATGCAATTATTTTCAAGATATATTCAATATCGGATTTAATAGTTTATTCAAAACTTCTATAGGTGAGATAATACATATCCAATATCACCATTTATATCAATAATCATCCACTTAAACATATTCAATGTTAATTCCAATCATTTATACAAAATAATCATTTTATCAAATTAGGGCAAAATCCCCATTTTTTCCAATATTGACCCAAATACCCCAAAATCAACTATTTTGGTACACCAAGATCTTATTTTCAAGCCTCATACTCATTTAACTCATATTCATCAAAAACCCCTCTTTTCATTTTACACCCAAATCTTAAATTTGTCCAAACCACAATCAAATCTCATCATCTATACACAATAGCAAATAATTAAGCTAAAAATTATACTAGAGTGTAGAAAATCCCTACCTTAAGTGTAGAAGATGAACAAGCAAGATCGAAACTCCAAAGATGACGAAATCAACTCTTACTTGGATCAACACGAAGTTCTTGAAGCCCTCTACCTTATTCTGAAAGATACTAAGTTCAAGAACTCAATGAATGTAGATGAAATCTTAGAGAGAATGTGACTTCTAGAGAGGGAGACTGCAGATTTAGGGTTTTTGGGTGAAAATGAGATAAAAAATGAAGCCAAAACGACACTGCAGCAAACTGATATACACAAGGCACGCTCGAGCGAATGAATGCTTGCTCGAGCGACCAGACACAAAAAGGTCGCCTCGCTCGAGCGAAATAATGCTCGCTTGAGTGAACAATGCAAAGCTTCAAGTCTGCAAGCAGAAGCACGCTCGAGCGAAGGAAGGCTCGTTCGAGCAAAGAACACCAACCTTCAGGTCTTACAGAGACGCAGACGCACACTTGAGAGCAAGAGTGCTCGCTCGAGCGAAAAAACATTTTCACAAAGCTCACTCGAGCGCAAGAAGCCTCGCTCGAGCGAAGAGGCAAATTTCTCGGCAACAAAGTTTTGGAAAAACAAGCAACCAACATGTTCCAAACACATAACTACATCCCATAACCAACAATAAGGGAAAGACAAGGGAAGCACAACATAAACCACTCTCCAAACCATACAAACCCGAGTCTGAAACACCATAAGAGATGGGTCAGAACCAGGGTCGCTATATTATGTATATTGCTTTTTCTTTTGTTCATTAATATTAAATTTTTAATTAATTTAATTTATTATTTAAAAAATAAATTAGCAAATAATTTATATATTTATATATATAATTTTGTTTTGGTTTTTCAGGTTATTTGGTGTTTCTACCAAAGTTCACTCAAATTTAATTTGAATTTTTAAATTTTTATATATGTCCTCACTTAATTAAAAATTGTATTGTTTAATCTTTAAAAATTTTTAAACTTGACTCAAGTTGCTTGGGTTGAGTTCACCTAAATTTGCAATTCCAATAAGGGGGTTGAAAATTACATGATTAAATTTGTGACAAATTAAAAAATAATAAAATAAATTGTGATAAAATTGTGGGACTTAAATTGTAAATTTTAATCTTATTTGTTTTCATAATTTGCATATAAAAATTTAACTATTTATATTATTTTGCATAAAAATATATTATTAATTTTTTATATGCCGTACATAGCACAGGTTACCGCTAGTTTAAAATAACAGATAGAGGTGCTTTAGTCTCTCTTCCCTCCTGTTTCGTTGTATTTATTTCTCTCATTGCAAATTGGTTGTCAACTTGACATTAATTGTTAAACTACTGTTCATTGAGGCAAAAATAACTTTTACACAATCGTTTGATAATTATTGATTTAAATATTAATATAAAAAGATTTTTCAATCATTATCAACATACTAAGATGATAGAAAAAAAATAATAATAAGAAAGTGATTAGATATGGACAATCACGGTGGAAAAGGTCACAATGGTCAACAAAACATTTATGGTGGTCGATCCAGTCACGGTAATAATAGATATTGGCGACAAGATAGTTATGTTCGAGAGAAGGGGATGGAGCTATTTGGGAGAAATGGTGACGGTGATGGTTGGTGAGAGGGTAATTTATAAATAAATTGGGCCGAGTTAAGGAAGAGACTTCTCTAGAAGTTGGGGCGCACATCGGACCGAGATAGGAGCTGCTGTAGCTCGGTCTAAAAACTAACAAGCTTAGGCCAGGTGAGGGCTTCACAAGTTGGACCTCGCCCTTGTTAGCTCGGTCAGAGATTGCTGCAGTTAGCTTGGTCTAAACAGACAAAACTAAAGTAACATCAATGACGAGGGTCGAGCTATGTGTAGCTCAGCAGGGTGGCATTCATTAGATCGGCTTCCAATCAAACGGGCCGAATGGCAGGGGACCGAGATAAGTCAGTTCGGTCAGGAATATATAAACCGAGGTAAAGGGTTCAGCCATCTCACTTGGCTTGCAGTGATGAGACTCCTAGTAGGACTCTGCTAAGGAGAGTTAGTCCTACTAGGATTGTGCGAAACCATCTCACTTGGTTGGTAGTGAGTAGGGTGTGTGATTCCTAAGAGGACTCTCATAGGGAGAGTTGGAATCCTACTAGGATTGTGCCAAGCAGAGTCTATAAAAGCTCATGACCAGACCTTTGTACAGGTATCCCAATTCTTACTCTAGAATACACAGAGCTTATTGTCTATTGTCTAGTTGCTGACTTAGGCATCGGAGGGGTTTCCGGCACACACCCGCCGGTTAGCTCACGTTTGTGTTTTCAGGTGGCAAAACAACGTTGTTTGGAGGAGTGCAAACTTGATCAATAGGATCATACAAGAAGAATTATTTAATGCTCGTACAATTGGCGTCGTCTGTGAGAATTACACAAAGAACAAAACCTTTTGATCGAGTTTTTCTCTCTAGTTGAAATCAATGGCACACAACGGAGATTTTTCACAATCTGCTATAAATAGGCAAACCCCGGAAGGGGGTGGGAGGCGCGAAGGTTTACCTTCTATTCCACCCATGGCGGAATTAGATCCCCAGTGAAGGAATCTGTGGAGAGAAGCGAGAGAAAGACGGGGCTCAAGTTCACACCGCTCTTAAAGCCCTGATAGACAGAGGCGGAAGATGGATCCTCAGGTTCTCGAAGATCGCGTAAGGGAGCAAGATGAAGTAATAAGAAGAATGGTGGCTGACATAGAGTCTATAAAGAGCCAGATAAAAGGCAAAGGGGTGGCAGAAAAAAGAGAGGTGCAAAGGCAACACACACTCTCACCACTTAGAAGATCGTGACAGACAAGTCACACCATCACAAACTAAAAGTAGAAACCTCAGGTCGGGCGATACACAATCAAAGACTTCCAGGACACACTACTCCAGGCCTGAGAGAATGAGGACTAAAAGGGCTCGAAGGAGAGAAGACACTCAAGCTCGCGACTCCCGCAGAGTCTCCGCACTACAACGATTGGCTCCTAGAACACATGGGAGTGTCGAGGTTGGAATTCCAGAGCCACGCCTTGCCTATGAACCAGCAGACAAAGCGTTAGCAAGGTTGCAGAGCTCATTGTTCATTCCGGTGATAGAGAACGCACCATTACCCTCTGGCTTCCACTACCCTAAATTTACTATTTATGAGGGAAAGTCGGACCCCTACATGCACTTGAGCCACTTCTGCCAGGTTATGGCCGTATATCAGCGAAACGAGGCTCTAATGTGTATCCTGTTTCCTTCCAGCCTTGGTGACCTGGGTTTAACATGGTTTGAAAGGTTGCCAGAAGGTAGCATAGCTTCGTGGGCGCAACTAACGGAGGCATTTGTGACCAGATACAGAGCGAACATCAAGACACCAGTGGAGATTGACCAGCTTCCCTCCATAGACATGGTCAAGGAAGAAACATTGAGGTCTTACAATAACCGGTATTGGGAGACTTTTAATCAAATTAGAGATTGCCCTACAAACCTAGCTATCGCACAGTACAAACGAGGTTTGCCAGTTGGCAATAAGTTGAGGGATTCAATGACAATGGCGCCGCCCTTTATTATGGAAGCCCTAATAGAGAGAGTGCATTAACACATCCGGGTAGAGGAAGATGGGGTGTGCACCGAGGCAGAGTCCATCGCAACAGGGATACCAGACAAAAAACTTTTTGGCCAGAGTTAACACGGTTGACAAGTAGGATTGACCGCGCAAAAGTCTTTGCCTGACTGGGGGGTAATTGGAAAGGTTGGCAGGTTTGACCAACTCTCTCTAACAAGTCTTTGTCCGACTGGGGGGCAATCAAGAAGCTTGGCAGGATTGGCCAGCATTTAGCTCTTCTTCAGCCGAGATAAGGATCTACGCTGAGGAAAGTTAGCAGGAATAACCAACATTAAGCTCTCTTCTAAGCCGAGATAAAGATCTAGGCTGCAGGACGTTTGGTAGGAATAACCAAACACTTCGTTCTAGGTTGGCTGGAATAACCAACTTCGAGCTCTCTTCAGCCAAGATCAGGATCTAGACTGAAGAGATTGGCTGGAAAAACCAACACTTCTCCTAAGCCAAAGATAAGGATCTAGACTGCAAGAAGTTGGCTGGAAAAACCAACATTTATTGCTCTTCAGCTGAGAAAAGGATCTAGGTTGAAGAGGGTTGGCAAGAATAACCAACATTTTGTTCTCTTCAGCCAAGATCAGGATCTAGGCTGGAGAGGGTTGGCTGGAATAATCAACACTTTATTCTCTTCAGCCGAGATCAGGATCTAGGCTGAAGAAGGTTGGTAGGTTTGACCAACAAATTTTTGAACTCTTTGGCCGGGATGATGGTTACCTCGGCCAAAGCAGGTTGGCAGGTTTGACGAACAAATTTTTGAATTCTTCGACCGAGATGGTTATCTCGGCCAAAGCAGGTTGGCAGAGTTAGTGTAAACCGAGTTAGTCTGCTTGGCGAGACACAAAAAGAACGACTCGCCGTACGATTACAAACTCGAAGAATATATACATTGAAGGCAAAAAAGCAGGGCTATTCAAATTTTTGGCATGATGGTTGTAATAGGAGAACGGGGCTAATTTTGAGGGGCACGCCACCTGTTCTTGGGGTAACGTCGTATCAGACATGCCAGATTAGTGGAATGACGTGCAGAGCAACTGACCAGACTTGTTCGGATTGAACGAGTTGTGAGGCCGAACAAACTTCTCTAGTTCGGTAAAGTAGAGCGTTTTTAGCTCGGTTAGAGGAAAGTAATCCCAATCATGCGGCGCAGATGGAATTAAGGGGCAATTGATAGGGTAATTTATAAATAAATTAGGCCGAGCTAAGGAAGAGACTTATCTGGAAGTTGGGCCGCACATTAGACCAAGATAGGAGCTACCGTAGCTCGATCTAAAAACTAACGAGCTTAGGCCAGGTGAAGTTCGAACCGAGCTATGGGCCGAGGTGTTTGGGCTTCACAAGTTGGACCTCGCCCTTGTTAGCTCGGTTAGAGATTGCTGCAGTTAGCTTGGTCTAAAAAGACAAAATTGAGGTAACATCAATGACGATGGCCGAGCTATGTGTAGCTTGGCAGGATGGCATTCATTAGATCGGCTTCCAATCAAACAGGCCGAATAGCAGGGGCCCAAGATAAGTCAGTTTGGTCAGGAATGTATAAACTGAGGTAAAGGGTTCAGCCATCTCACTTGGCTTGCAGTGATGAGACTCATAGTAGGACTTTGCTAAAGTCCTACTAGGATTGTGCAAAACCATCTCACTTGGTTGGTAGTGAGTAGGGTGTGTGATTCCTAGGAGGATTCTCATAGGGAGAGTTGGAATCCTACTAGGATTGTGCCAAGTAGAGTCTATAAAAGCTCATGACCAGACATTTGTACAAGTATTCCAATTCTTACTCTAGAATACACAGAGCTTATTGTCTATTGTCTAGTTGCTGACTTAGACATCAGAGAGGTTTTCAGCACACACCCGCCGATTAGCTCACGTTTGTATTTTCAGGTGGCAAAGCAATGTTGTTTGGAAGAGTGCAAACTTGATCAACATGATCATACGAGAAGAATTATTTCATGCTTGTACAGTCGGCATGAAAAGTCAATAGGAATGGGTTGTAGAGATGGTGAAATTAGAGGAAGAAGAAGAATGAAGTAATAAGAAATTATTATTTAAAATTAAAAAAATGACAGGCCAAATGTTAACATTGCCATGAATTTGTAAATATATATAACTCTCATCCCTAGTGTAATTTTTTATTATTTTTTTAAATATTTGTCCAAAATCTCCCTCACTTTTTTTAGTCTCCTTTTTTGTATTTTACATTGAAAAAAATTACAAATTCGTGAGAAGTGGTAAATGATGACAAATTCATAGAAGTTTAAATGGGTGCAAATGAGAGTTTTGTCACAAATCATGACTTTACTCATATTATGATATTAATTCATTTACACATTTCTCAAAATTATGATTTGATAGACTCTAAATTATACCTGTGTATTGTAATATTTGTTTCATTTATTATTTAATTGTAATTCACCCTTCCACTTTTTCATAATTTTTAATGTTTTATATTTAAAACCAACCATTTGTATAAAAATATTTGAGAAAATTAGATTTTATAGTTGACCTTTTGTGACAAATTATATATTGAAATTCTAATTTTGTAAATGTAAAAACTTTTAAATGATTCTCAATTCAAACCAATAAACAGATATCAATTCAAACAAAATTCCCAACTCCATATAAAAATACTAATAAAGAGGGTAGTTTTGTTACTTTATAGATTTTCTTTTACTGTTATTTACATCCCATTTTAAATATTTTTAGACCCACCAAATTATGACCTCTTTATTACAATTATACTCATTAGCAAAACTATATTTAACAACAATATTTATTTTAATTAATTTTTTATACAACCAGCTTCTTATCACCAATTAATCACCTTTCTCCTCCACCAAACACCACCACCACCACCACCACCTACCTTAAAAAGTCCCACAATTAAAATATTTATATGATCATTGTAAATAGATTGTGTATGAAATGTTGGTATTTAAATAATGTTCGAGTGAGACTTTCTATCATTTTGTTGTAAAATTGTATTATTTGAAAAAATAAAGTCGAAACTTCGTTTAGCTTTGGTTTATTAAACAAACTAAGATTGAAGTTTGCATAAGTCAAGTTTCTATCCAATTTCGTTCGGATTTGATCCAGCAACGTTGTGACAAATTTTGTGAGTCCTTGATTTTGATTATAATAATAATAAAAAAAAAGAGTTACACCAAAGCAAAAAAACTAAATCTAATTTGGTAAGATTTATAATTTTGGGTTTATTAATATCCAATTTCCATAATTTTAATTTGCTATCATTTTTTTACTAATTTGTACTTTTATTTTTTCCTAAGTCCTTCAAACAAAGATGTTGTATTGTGAGAATGAGAAAAATAATTTACTATTGATTATTGATCATCAATATTGGAGCATAATATTAAGTGGTAAGAGTTATCCACCAGAACTAATAAGTCAAGTACTTCAACAATGACCACAAATTCTACCACCCAATCCTAGGGGTGCAACTCGTTCAGGCTCAACCCGAGTAATTCCTAACACAGCTCGATTTTTTTTAGGATTTGGATAAAATATTTTTAAATTCGGTACGAATTTGGGTAAAAATTCAGAAACTCGAATTAAATTTGGACAGGATTGGACAAAGACGTCAAATAACCAAAGCAATCCGAAACCCGAATTATATATATATATATAGATATATAAAAATATTAAATATACATATAAATTATTAGCCATTACATGATATTAAAGTAATTTATATTATTAAATCATATTGAATATATGTTATATATACAAATAATATAAAATCTTACTTTTTTTTTCTTTTTATTTTCACTCATATATTGTAAGGACTACTATAGTGGCATCTCTTTTACATTATATAGCTTATTTGATTTGATGGTATTAATGATTTTTTATATTAAAAAAAAATTGTAAATAAAGTCAAATTTTAATAATTTAATAATGTAACTACCAAAAAAAAAATTGAAATTCATTTACAATTCAGGCAACTCAGACAATTTAAGTTTAACTCGGGTCGGGCTTGGACAGACAACTTGGAGTTACAATTCAGGCTTAGGCGAGATTGGACAGGTCTTAGCACAACTTAAATTAAACTTAAACAACCTTTCAATCCGATCGAACCCGTCCGAGTTGCACCCCTATCCAGTCCCCACTGTCCTTTTAGATGCCTGACACTTGCATTTTTCTTGAATCTGATCAAGATCATAGTGTTGACTTCCCAAGACTTAAAAAGGCAATGGGAGGAAAGCTAAAAAAAAAATCACAGGAAAAACGAGCTAGAATAATTCAAGAGATTTCAAGTGCTGACGGAATAATTTAACAAGTAAGCATGTCAAATTGAAATGATTAACGCTGAAATAGAATAATTAAAAGTCACAGTATTGGAGGAGTTCAAGTAACTTAAGAATAAAACTAAAAAAAAAAATGATTATGATAATAGACACGTCCATGATGAACTCTCAATTGAAGGTTTACAATGCAATGCATAAAAATAAGTTTATAGCAAAATGACGAGGCGATGTACTACCTTTCTCTCACTACAGATTTATAAGGTCCAAATTAGAGATTACAATGGATAACCTCCTCTATGGGTATTCATAGAAATCCAATCCAAATACATAGGTTTTTTCTTTTTTTTCTTATCCATTGAGTAGGGTAAGTGATATTTTTTAAATATCCACAGGGATGGGTCGGGAATGGGTACCCACTAATTTCCTCATACGCTTTTTTTTTTTTTTTTTTTTAAATTCACAACCAAAACTAAATATACATTCAATCTTTATTTATTTATTTATTTATTTTTCAGGTTCACAACCAAATTTTTTTTTTTTTAAGGTTCACAACCATTTTTTTTTTTTTTTTAGATTTACAACCAAAGCTAAATATACATCCAATCTTATTTTATTTTATTTGGCTCAACAACAAAATCCAATACATATTAATTAACATTGTCACATTATTCTTGTCAAATTTTATGCATATCTAGAATTTTTTAAATTTATTTAAAAAAATTCTATTCCTACAAAAAAATTTCATCTTCTTTTTTAATTTTATGTGTCTCCTTCTCCTCTCTATTAATTGATATTCGATAATCTGAAGGTGAGTTATTGTTCTCGTTTCCATCTTCTTCTTCTTTCTCTTCTTCTTCTTTTTTTTTAAAATTTTTATTTGCATTTATAGAATGAATTTTCTTGTTTTAATATCTCCTGCAATTGTTTTATTCGATTTTTCTCTGATTTGATGGTAGCCTTAGATTGAATTTCCCAATTTTCATCTTAACTAGCGATCGCCTTAATTAAAATTTTATACATTTTCGTCTTCAATTTTCATGTTTTGATTATGATTAATTGCGTGTTTTTGATCGATAGTCACAATCTTGTCACTGCTAGATTGTTGTCATCGCAAATCACCATTGCTGTAGTGAGAGGATGAGAGAGAGTGAGAATTAAAACTCTAATTGTCAATAGAGTAGTGAAAACATATGGACAAATTATTTTCCGATGTACCCAAAAAAAAATATGGGAAAATTAGTGGGTACCTATCCCCAGTTGAGATTTAAAGAACATCACGTACCTTACCCGACAAAAAAAGAAGAAGAAGGGAAATCCAAGTATTTGGGTTGGGTTCCCATGGATACCCACACGGTAAGTTATCCATTGCCATTCCTACTCTATTGACAATTAGAGTTCTAATTCTCACTCTCTCTTATCCTCTCACTACAGCACTGGCGATTTGCGATGATGATAATCTAGCGGTGACAAGATTGTGATTGTCGATTAAAAATGCACAATTAATCATAACCAAAACATGAAAATTGAAGACAAAATTATACAAAATTTCAATTAGGGTGATCATTAGTTAAGATGAAAATTGAAAAATTCAATCTAAAGTTACCATCAAATCAAAAAGAAATTCAATAAAAAATTGCAGGAGATATTGAAACAAGAAAATTCATTCTATAAATGCAAATAAATTTTTTTTTTTAAAAAGAAGAAGAAGAAGAAGAAGATGGAAACGAGAGCAATAACTCACCTTTAGATTATTGAAAATCAATTAATAGAGAGGAGAAGGAGATACATAAAATTATAAAAAAAATTAAAAAAGAAGATGGAATTTTTTTTGTAGGAATAGAATTTTTCTAAATAAACTTAAAAAATTCTAGATATACATAAAATTTGACAATAATAATGTGGCAGTATTAATTAATGTGTATTTGATTTTGTTGTTGAACTAAATAAAATAAAATAAGATTGAATGTATATTTAGTTTCAGTTGTGAATCTTAAAAAATAAATAAATAAAAATAAAAAATTGAATGTATATTTAGCTTTGGTTAAGATTGAATTTTTCGAAATAAATTTTAAAAATTCTAAATATACATAAAATTTGACAAGAATAATGTGACAATGTTAATTAATGTGTATTTGATTTTGTTGTTGAGCCAAATAAAATAAAATAAGATTAAATGTATATTTATCTTTGGTGTTGAATCTTTAAAAAAAAAAAAAAAAGGTTGTGAACCTTAAAAAAAAATAAAAATAGAAGATTGAATGTATATTTAGTTTTGGTTGTGAATCTTACCCCCCCCAAAAAAGGTTGTGAACCTTAATATATATATATATATAATTAAATGTATATTTAGCTTTGGTTGTGAATCTTACCCCAAAAAAAAAAGATTGAATGTATATTTAGTTTTGGTTATGAATCTTAAAAAATAAAAATAAAAATAAAAAGGGGGAGTGTCAAGTTGGGTTTGGGAATATCTAAACCCATTAAGAGATAGGAAGGGTAGTACCTATGGGGAATGGGTAAAAATAATTATAGGGGAATGGGAATGGAGAATTAATATCCACCCCATTAACCCCCATTGCCATCCTTAGTCCAAACACATAAAAATATTCCAAAATATAAGAAATAAAACAATAATAAATATATGAATCATAACTCGCCCTCCATATATAGATATGAATATAATTCAAAATATGTTCTATACTTCTTAAATATATCATATATGTTGGAAAAAATAATACCAAACTATATGAAAAATATAATTTAATATATGTAAACGGTTTTTGGGCAAAATCAAAATTGAAATAAATCGACATAATAACTGTGTGAGTGAATTTCCGATCACACTGCCAAACTAGTACTTAGTTGGAGAGTACCAACAGAATAGATTAACCCGAACGACCTGCAATAGAAAGAAGAGATTCCGGCGGTGGTTCGTCCACCCGGGGGCACTCCGATGGTCAAGTCAGTTATCTCTCAAAGATAGCAAAAATACTTAACTCACTATTCAGAATATAAATTGCGTACCTTAGACCCATGGGGGTGCCTCTATTTTATAGCCAACATAATCCTAGTCCCAATAGAAGCCTAGCTCTAGTGGACTTAAGATTACTGCTAATCTTGGACTCCCAGTAGGATTGGGTACCTCGGCGTTATGACCAGGACACGTGGCACCCCGGCTGACACTTCGGTGACACCTCGGTTACGTGTTGTCACTAAAAAATTATGTCCCCATAACTGCCCTCTAGGTTCTATTACCTCGGCATCCTGAGGTGATGGAACCTATATCGTTTCTTCCATTTAGCACGTCGGCTAAGCTCGCTCCATTCGTTCATTACCGAGGTCAAAATACGTCGGCTCAATATGACCAAAAAATTACAGTCTGCTTTCACCAATGCCACAAAATCATTAACCAAGTTTGTTCAAGTTTCTCAGTTGAGATCATCCTCCAAGCCAAGGTTCTACTCCATTAAATCATGAATTCTAAGAGCTTCAACATGCGCATGAGCTGTCACGCATGACTACTCAACCGTTCTTGCCATACGACTTTCTCTCTTTGGGCCGTACCCGATATGCACCACTAAGTTGCATTGCTCTCGCGTGCGCCGTCTGACACACACGTCATTTTAGGCATATTAATTGCCTTTTTGCTGCCGTTTTGTGTTTCAACAAAACTTTCTTCCTCTCTCTTCATTGTTTCACCTTTGCATCCTCATTCCCATGCAAGCTCTCTTTCTTCGCTCTCCCAAATCTGCCTTTGATTCAAGCGTTCGAGCTCTGCAACTTGCTCCGTTCACCTCCTCCGGCGAGATTTTTACCGCTCCGTCGCTTTTGCAATCGTTGTCTAACTTCGATGATCCTCACATCGGCCTCACTTTCTCTGGTAAGCCACTGTTCCTCCTGGTTTTAGTTCTTGATTTACTTCGAACTCTGTCATATTTGCGAACTTGCTCATGTCTCTGATCGTTTAATCTGTACCTCGATTTCCACCATGTGCTTGAGCATGTTTACCTTGTGATTCTGTTTTTTGTCCAATCCTTTATTGAATACTCACATTGCTTACATATCTATTGATTTTTGCCATTGTTTTTGGCTTCACACACCTGCACAAGCTTTACCACTGTGTTCTTTGATGATTCATCACTGTTCTTGACTCTAAATCGCATTCTTGTTTTTGTTTGCCGTGTTTTTTTTTTTTTTTTTTCCAGATTCTTGCCTTCAATCTTTACTTGCCTAGACTTAGGATTGGGATTTTGTCTATAGAACTTACTGTGACAACCCTCACCTCTGATTAGCGTTAAATTGTGATTAAGCATGATAAGTAATGGATTAAGATGAAATCCTGAATTGATCGCATGAGTGTGTTGCTTTAATTGTATTTCTATCTGTTTGTCATTGAATGATTTGTTCATGTTTTAATTTCGAACTGCGAATAGAAAGCCTTATTGGCGACCGATTCAAAAATTGGTTAGTGTTATATGCTAATTAGGATTTATGGAATTTTATGGTAGGTTTGATTAAAATTCAATTTGGAATGACTAAATTAGAATCAACAATGTTAAACTAATTGAACCTAGGTAAATTACACTTGTGCCATTGAGTGGATTAATTCAAGACCAACCCTTATTACATTTTACATATGGTTGATGCACCACTTTTCATCCATCTTCTAGACCAAACGTGAGAGAGAGGGAATTGGAAGAAAAAAATTGAGTTCATCTAGATTTTGGCTTAAAATTAGAGGAATTGAAGGAGACTTGAGAAATTAGGCTTTTACACTTGGAATTCAAGACTTAAGGTAGGAAATTCATCCTCTCAATTGTGAATTTAAGTTGTTGCATGTATAGTTCATGGAAAATTAGTGATTAGAGTCAAGAATTAGCTTAAAGTGTTGATTTGAGAGTGAATTCATGCATGCATGTCCATGTTATTGAGTTTTGAGATCATTTTTATGAGAATTTCCACATGCATGTCCACATTTTGGTTGTACTCTTGAAATTCACCATGTTTTTGAGCTCAATCTTGCATTTGATCATGCTTTGGAGCATTGGAATTCATGAGAACTCATGCATGTTATGTTCTTGCATTGTTCTTCAAGTTTCATTCAAAATTGTGTTCAATTGTCACACATTTGGGCTTGATTTTATAAAATGATCTTTGAAACATGTGGTATTATGGATTTCTAAGTGTTTTCCAGAAAATTAGCCCAGAAAAATCGAATTTGAAGCTTTAGAGGTTGAGTTTTGTGCTCGAGGATCAATCTGAAAATTTCAGATTTTTGATCCACGCTCAAGTGGGGGACTTCATGCTCGAGCGTACACTTTGAGTACATGCACTTCCGCTCGAGCGTAAAGGGTCATGCTCGAGCGTAAAATGCGTATGCCCAGAAGTTCATGTGTTTTGTAGTCTGCTCGAGCGAGGTAATCTGCCCTCGAGTGAGGGTCTGAGTCTCACGCTCGATTGTGGGTCGAGCGTCCATCGAGCGTGAAAAACGTGCAACCAGTACTTTTTCATGAGTTTGCAGTCCGCTCGAGCGGGGAAATCCACGCTCGAGCGAGACCCCTATTTTCAGCAAATTTTGAAAAGTGTTTTAACATACATTTTTGCATCCTCATTCCATCCTAGGCATTCCTAGGCCACGTTTAAGGCATCTTAATGAGAATAAGTTATAGAACCACACCAAGCCATATAGGGGCTAAGTTCTTAATCCCAAGTGTGTAACTTAGTATGTGTTCATTCTGCAACTGTGTAGGGTTGACACCCGAGGACGCTGACTAGCCTGTCTATAGCCCAGTAATCTGTGAGTAACAATGTTGTAAAGATACGTTCAATTATAATTATTTCTGAACAATTGACTGTACTGCTTTCTAAAATGATATTGTTTACTGAATGAATGTTTGTCCTGTTTGCAAATTGTACTCGTGGCATCCATAGCAACTTCATTTATTCTTGCATTATTATCACATCGCTTTTATTACAGAGATCTCTGTCAGTTCCAATGTTTGGAACTATTATCGCATCGCTTTTGATGGCCATCACCGATCGGTATTAGGTCTATTAAGACCCATCATCGTTTCGCTATTGGGTGTACCATGTATGACTGCTATGCTTTCTAATTGACTGATATGGCATGAAATATGAGCCACTGATTGAATAACTAATCTACTGATGTAAATGACTATTTTAATTACTGAAAGGACATTCATTCTTAACCCCTTTACACAGTCGTTATTCACTGGGTTTTAGCTCACTGTTTATATTTATATGTAGGTGTCCAGTCACCGGACCGGAGCTAGAAGCGTCAAGTTAAGCTCATGTTTTGTCCAGCTAACCATCGTGCCTCACTTTGAGGTTTCGAATCCGTTCAAGCCAAGGCTGTTTTGGGGTGTTTCCGATTCACCCTTTTTGTCCCTGTTTTGTACTGACTAAATAAGACTCGACTGTATAGTTATGTTGAAGGGATTTGGTCCATAACCTGGATGTTATGTGTATATGACATATGTATATATGTTTTGGTTATGAATGCAGCTCTGTTCATAAAGGTCTTTTTCCATTCAGATTTTCACAGCTCATTGGACATTTTTTATTCTTTTTTGCTTTGCTCTTACTATTGTTATTCTTTGTTAGCAGGCCTTTGGTAATCACAGATTACTGGCCGGTTACGATGCTAAACCCTTAGGGGCGGGATTGGGTCGTGACACTTACGAACCTTAGGAAAAACTGACACGAATTCCTTTTAGATTCATACAAACTCTTACCATAGTACATTTTTAGGTTTTAGCCGAGGTCCCTCAAACCCTTCAAAAACACTTCTTTCTGAAATCCAACTCTTCCAATTAAGCCGACGTCATGGGTATGTGGAAGCATAGGGTAGACACCCCAACTAAGTTAGAGTACTTTAGGCAGGAGTTTTTCATTCCTAATAACGTCCACCTCAGGTTGGCAGGGGAAGAGGATTCCATTATGCCCGACGTACACCTCATGCCTTTCCCAGTAGTGGCCTTTATCGAGTGTGGACTTAGGTTTTCACTTGACACCCTTTTCTGAGAAGTCCTTCACTACTACAAATTGAACCCAATGGAACTTGCCATCAACTCTTATCGAGTTATCAATGGTATAATTGCCTTAGCCAAGAAAGAAAATACTAGGGTTACACTTGCTGACTTCCAGTACTGCTACACCATGTGTCGCCTAAAATCAGAAAAATGCCACATCTATTACCTCAAGCCGAGGTCCACGGAGTACAAGCTTATTGCCGACCTTCCAGACTCAAACAAGGGTGTTGGAGACGATTACTTTATCGTCTCGGGCAACTGGGAGTTTCAACCGAACGATGACCTCCACCTTTATCCCCTAAGCCGAACAGTTTTCAGAGAAGGAGATGGTAAGAGCCAGGTGTCACATTTCCTTGCTTTTTTTCCAAGTTTTCAATACTTTGTTCTAACGTCTGTGCTCTTCTTTTTGCAGTTCTTCCACAACCACCAAAGGGCTTTCGCAAGTCCTTCTTCCCCAGCAAGGACTTGAAGAAGCTACTGGATCTGCCAGTTCACAAGCAGAGAGCCCCTTTGCTACTCAACTTCATTCCCACTTACAAGTCGGTTTTTCCCAACGTTCCAAAGAAGAAGAAGAGTCAGTCTCCTCCATTCGCCACTACTCCTCCCACAACTTCATCATCTCGGCCAGATCAGGGGTCAACCTCTGATCCAGCAGAGCAGCCATCTACCTCAGCTCCACAACTGATCCTACCATCTCAACGCCATCGGCGACGCCAAACTATTTTCGCTGCTGAGATGGGCCGCAAGAAAGCAGTCGTTGAAGATCTCTTGGCCAACATCCCTACCAGTGTTGACGCTCAACCAACATCATTTCAGCTTCAACCGAAGCCGAAATAAAAAAGATTGAAGAAGGCTCAGCCAAAGGCAACGGTGACTCAGATTGATACTGAGGACACCTTGCCAATTTCAAAATTGGCTGAGAGTGAAAAGACCACTTCCGTTGCCAAGAAGAGGCCCGCCGAGGCCGAACCATCGCAATCTACTCAATCAAAAAGGCCAAGGTCTGAGTTGGCTACAACTTCAGGGCCAATGAAGCCAGATGCCCCCTGGGCCCCTTCGATCACCATCGATGACAAGCCAGTTGTCACGACCCAAACCCGGCCCTATGGGTTTAGTAATCAGAATCGCCAAGAATCCGAGATTACCAAGGCCTACAAGATCTGAATACAAGAGAACAGAGTTCGAGAACTGGCGGAAGCCAATACAGTAAATAACTAGTGTCCATTGAGCTGTGGAAATCTGTATGCCAAAAACATTTTTATGCATTCATACATTCCAAACCAGTACAGTCTATACAATCATTTACAGACATTCAAGACGGACTCAATCCTCGATAACGATCTGATCAACAGTCTATACAAAAGGTGCAGACAAGAGGAGACAGGGGAAACAAAACACCCCAAGCCATGGCATGGCGTCTCGGAACCTCGGTGAGGCACATAGGCTGGCTTGACAACACTGGGGACCAATCCCACGCCTCTAGCTTCGGTCTGGTGGCTGAGCACCTACATATATATATAAACAGTGAGCTAAAGCCCAGTGAATAACATAACGGGTAAAGAGGTTATGAATGAATGTCCTTACATAATGAAATCAATTCATTATACTGATATTTCAATCTCGATATTTCGATTAATCGAGATTTCATTCAATCGGTCATATGTGGTACATCCATTAGCCTATAAACAGTAGGTCCAAAAGGGACCGGACATATGAACAACAATAATGATGGCCATCAATCGGTATGGTTCCACAAGGAAACCAAGCGAGCTCAGAACGATCAATAACGGTAGGTGCTAAGGATGCCTGCCTGTCTGATTAATGCGGGACATACATTCATTCAATAAGTAATATCGGTTCAATAAGCAGTTCGATTCGAGATTCAAAATATAACCATTTGAACATATCTTTACAATCTGTTACTCACATTGATTGGGCTATCGGTAGCTAAATGGCGTCCCAGAGTCAACCCTAAACAGTCAATCAATAGAACACACACTAAGTTTACAGTTGGAAAGGATGATAATTAAATCCCTAAATCTCCTCGGTGTGGTTCTATGTCTAAATCCTCATTAAGATGCTTTAAACTAGGCCTAAGAATGCCTAGGATGCGATGAGGATGCAAAAATCTGATTGGAGGCACTTTTCAAAAGTTCTTTGGCAGGGTCTCGCTTCGGCGAGACTTCCTTCGCTCGAGCGAGGTTGCAAAAACAAAGGCTTCGCTCGAGCGAACAATCCTTCGCTCGAGCGGTCTAATGAAACAGTAAAAAAATACTGGATGCTCAATTTTTACGCGTGAGGCTCGCTCGATTCTCGCTCGAGCGAGCTTCCAAAATCAAATGGTTCGCTCGAGCGAGACTTCCTTCGCTCGAGCGGTCTGATGAAACAGTAAAAGTACTAGATGTTCCATTTTTACGCTCGAGCCACCAATCCTTCGCTCGAGCGAAGAAGCCAAATCTGGAATTTCCAGATTTGCCTTCCTAGCTCAAACCAAGCATTCTCAACTCAATTCTCGACCTCTTGGGCTCAAATTCTGGAGAATACATCCCAAAACAATGCATAACAAGTTTCAAAAGCCAATTTATGAATTCAAGCCCCAAAGGTGAGTCAATTAAAACCATTTTCAAAACCCATTTTCAAGAACACTTTCAAACATGCAATGCATGAGTTTTAAATCAAATTCAAGCTTCAATTCTTGCTCCAAAGAGCTCCATAGTTGGCAAATGAAATGAAATCATGGACTTAATATGACTATGAGCTTGCGCGTACTAATTAGCCAAGAATTCAACCTCAAAAGTCAACAAATTCAACATGCATGCATGAATTCTAGCATGAATCAACCTATGTGAACTCAAACATGGTTTAATCCTACAACTGAGCAAGAACCATGCAAAATGAAGCTCCAAGATGGCAAGAAGATGATGTATTCACTTACCTAAGTGTTGATTCAAGGTAGGAAGCTAGATTAGGCCAAGTTACACTTCAATTCTTAGCCAATTTCCAAGATGGATTCAATTTCTCCCAAGATGAACTCTCTCCCTCTCTATGCTCACTTGTTTGGTCGGTTAGGGTGTGAAAGAAATGGCTGATCAAATGTCTATCTAAGTGTTTAGACTCAAGTATAATGATAAACAAGTTGTCCACTAGCCATGGCAATTCGGTAAATACGTCTAAGTTCATAATTAACTCTTTTAATCTAATTTAATCATTCATAATCAATTTTAGGATAAAAATTATCATTAAATCCCAAATATTATCCTGATTACAAAACATCAAACGGTTTCTAAATCGCCCGCCGATAAGGCCTTCAATTAGCAGTTTAAACATACGAATTCAAATAGATAATGAATCAATTAAACAGATAGAAATGCAATTCAATAGGTTAACTCATTCAATTTCGTTTTCGATTTCATTCGATGCATTCGAGTTCATCCAGTTCTTATCGGTCATTATCGATTCGGTTTAGCGATGTCGATATATAACTCAGTGGTTATACGGTAGTCAGTACGAGGGTTGTTACACCAGTCAAAGCTGGCAATAGTGTGACTGATCTCGAAGTCGGCGTCGCCCTTTCTACGGCTTTGCTTTTTCCAAACAATCTTAACAGAAATGCCGAGATGAGCGAGTATGAAAACTTTGCTCTGATGCTCCAGCATTTTGTTCAAGTAAGTCTCTTACACTTGGTATTTTTCTTTCTCTATTCTTTCATACTTTTAGAACTTCTACTAACTTTTGTTCTGTCCATTTTCTTTTAGGCGATTCAGCACGCCCACTCCTTCTCAATGTAATCTTTTGAAATGAGGAAGGAGTTGGCCGACAAGATCAGGGAGGTCTCTGGTTTGCAGAAGTCCCTCAAAAAGACCGAGGCAAAAATGAAGACTTTGGTCGACCAGGTCGAGGCAGCTATGAAAGCCAAAGACGAGGCTGAGGAAAAAGCTGACGCTGCCGAGGCTATTGCCAAGGTCTTCACGGCTGAAAAGAAAGAGGTCGAGACAAAGATGGCGGAGGCCCAAAAGGAACTACAAGATGCCTTGGCCACAAAAACTGCCGAGATCAAGGCCGCAGATGAAAAGGCATACAATGAGGGGGTGGCCGATGTCACGGCGGACTACAAGTGTCAGGTGAAGCAGGCATACAATAAGGGTTTCACTCTTGGTTGGATGGCTGCTCGAAAAAAGCTTGACGTCCTCGAGGACTCCCCCTTCAAGAATGCCGACGTCCTCCCCCTGCCATTCCCCTCTGCTCCAAGCCAATCCTAAGATGATTATGAGTCTGAAGAGGAAGCTTTGGTGAGAAAATCGAAGGAAGCTGCTGGGGCCAAGTCCCCTACTCCAAATGAGCAAGTCCTAGACTTGACTCAAGACGAGAAGGGTGAGGTCCCAAAAAATGACACTCCTGAGAAGACAACATCGGACGTGCCCATTACCAACAAGAGCATCGACCAGACTCTCAAAGAGATCGATGCCGAGCTCGCTGTTGAGAAGGACGCCGAGAATAATTCTTAAATATCTTCGGAGCCCTATCCTACTGCTGATGCCCAATAGTCTTGGCTTTTTGCTTTGTTCTTAGTACTTTGTCTTACTTTTTAAATCAATGTAAGTTTGGATCTGGCCGAAGTGCCACTTTTGTAATTTTTGAACAACTACTCTTTTGGTAGGCCGAAGTTCCCTCTTCACTTTGAACTGATTCTTCTGAATGCAAATACAATTTCCTTTGTATGACTCTTGTATGATTCTGTACTTAGAATAATTTTGCATGCTTTCAAGCATACACCTTATCTATGCAATTTCCTCGGGGTCATATACCTCGGTTATACAAACCAATGGTTTACCTCGGCAAGTACATAAGTACTTCTTTTAGTACAACCTTGATTTTAACTTGTAAATTTTTTTGAAAAATCTCAACAAGTGTTTAGACCAATTTTCTTTTAGTCCTAACCTTGGTTTAACTTCAACTTGTAAATTTTTCACAAATTTCAACAAGTGTTAAACATAACCTCAGTTTAACTTCAACTTGTAAATTTTTCACAAATTTCAACAAGTGTTAAACATAATCTCGGTTTAACTTCAACTTGGAAACTTAAGTTTTAACAAGCGTTAAACATAACCTCAGTTTAACTTCAACGTGTAAACTTTAAAATATCAACAAGCGTTAAACATGACTTCAGTTTAACTTCAACTTGTAAACTTAAAATTTCAACAAGCGTTAAACATGACCTCGGTTTAACTTTAACTTGTAAACTTAAAATTTCAACAAGCATTAAACATGACCTCAGTTTAACTTCAACTTGTAAACTTAAAATTTCAACAAGCGTTAAAGATGACTTTGGTTTAACTTCAACTTGTAAACTTAAGTTTCAACAAGCGTTAAACATGACCTCGGTTTAACTTCAACTTGTAAACTTAAGTTTCAACAAGCGTTAAACTAATTTTAGTTTGTAAATTCTATCTTTCCAAGAACCATTTCCCAACTCTCTGCCCCGTAATGTGAACTTAAGTTCTACTTGGGTTCTCATTATGCATGTATTCCAGAGACATCATCAAGTATCTTATCAGTCACAAGTGTAAAAAATCAAGCTAAAACTTTATTATTACTTAAAGAACAAGAAAGTCTAATGATAAAAAAATTTCAGATTGCAAGTATTCCAGGGTCTTGGTAGTTCTTTGCCTTCACAATTCTCAAGCCGATATGCCCCGTTGCCCAAGACCGAGATGATTTTATAGGGTCCTTTCCAATTTGGGCCAAACTTGCCTTCTTTGAGATCCTTCTTGTTGTCGACGACCTTTCTCAGGACGAGGTCACCAACTTGGAACTCTCGCAGGTTCACCTTCTTATTATAAGTCTTGGCAAGCTGCTGCTGGTATGCCCCTAGCTGAATTGCTGCTTTCTCTCTTCTCTCTTCTAGAAGATCCAGATCTTGGGCTAAAAATACATCATTAGTTCCATTCTCCACTGCCTGGGTTTTGGTCCCTGGGACGCCGACCTCTAGCAGAATGACTGCTTCTGTGCCATAAGCCATGGCAAACAGGGATTCCTCCGTTGATCTTCTAGGCGTAGTCCGATATGCTCAGAGTACACTAGGCAATTCATCTACCCACTTTTTCTTTGCTGCTTGCACCCTCTTTTTTATCCCATCCAAGATAACTTTGTCGGACACTTCTGCTTGTCCATTGCTTTGAGGAAAACTTGGGGTCGAATAGTAATTCTTGATTTTAAACTTTGCACAGAAGCTTTTGATTAGCTTACTGTCAAATTGTGTTGCATTGTCTGCAACTATTGCTCTTGGAATCCCAAACCTGGTAATAATGTTCTTCCATATGAAGTTCTTTACATCAATGTCTCGAATCTTGGCAAGGGGTTCAGCTTCTACCCACTTGGTGAAATAATCTGTTGCCATTAGTAAGTACTTCCTCTGTCCAGTTGCTCGAGGAAGTTTTCCGACAAGATCCATACCCCATTGGGCAAATGGCCAAGGACTGGATACTGGGTTCAAGTCGACTGCTGGTTGATGTATCAAAGGTGCAAACTTTTGGCACTTCTCACACTTCTTTACATAAGCTTCGTCATTTTTCTGCATATAGGCCCACTAGTACCCTTGAGTAATGGCTCTGTGGGCAAATGACCTGCCCCAACGTGTGTAGACACGCCCTTGGGCTTCACTCTACAGTTCAGACTCCCTTTTGTTGTTACGGTTTTTAATCTGAACCAAAGAGTCCAAATTTGGCAAATCATTTTGAGAAATAGATTTTTGAAAAGAAACGCCAAACATAGACTGCTTTGCCAGATACAGAGTCGCCACCTAAATATTTTTTAAAATGGGAAATTTAGGAAACCCTGATTCGGTGCCGAAGGCCACGTGTCCGTCATCACCAAAGTTGTCTTGGCTCGGGAGCTTGGGTACGATTGGAGAAGGTCAGCTATGAGCACCCCCTTTCGCCCAGTCCGAAAACCGGCCTCTACTAACCATGATATCCGATTTTGAAAACATTACATGTTCTTATTCCAGTTATTAGCCTAGAATTACTATGTTATGTGCACAGCAAACAAGTATAGACTAGATCGCCTAATTTGGAAACAAGCATTGCATATCCGTTTGTTTTGAAAATGCTTTGGAATTTGCTACTCACAAGTAGGCTAAAACACGGATTTCAATGAGTTTTTCCAACTCAAACAATCCAACCTCCACCCACAGGCAATCAAGCAGTTATATCACATAAGCAGCTAGCCTCATGGTAATCATGCTGTTATGGCAACATTCACACGCATGCGATATTCTAAAGCATAAATACTTACATCGTACTCCGTGCCAAAACAAAAACTAGTTAGTAATCGTATGCATGATCCTAGTTCATGTTAAGTGGCTAATGCAACACATACAGATATGCAGTTTAGAGCAGGCTCGGCTAATCCTAAAATGGCATGTGGAATGCAATCATTCGATGCACGTATTCAAGTTAGATTTGAAAATACAATGCAGTTTGTATGATGTACCGAGCCCGGTGCATGTAAGACAAATGTATGGATGCACGCATGCATTGCATAAGGTATGCTAAAATAAACGTGCCCTAATCTACCATTGTAAGCAGGTAAATAAAAGGGAGAAAGAAGTGGGGGTTGGAAGACATGCACACATACACCCACACTTATTACAGATTTGCCCTCGCTCGGAGGGACCAAAAGAATAATACAGTCCGAATAATGAATCAAACATCCTAGCTAATTAATTATTACAGACCCTTAAATTAACAAAACAAATGCAGTAATAAGATGGCCACAGTCTCGCCTCGGAATGCGTGAATGATGCATGTTTGACTCGTCTCGCCCGGAAAACTCGCTGCCATAGCACTGTTGCCTCTGTTTACACTACTTAGCTTCTCTGAAAATTGCACAAATCTCAGGACAGGTTCTTTGCACACTGTGGAACACCATCGGCTGGGAGGGATGGCCACCGGCCATGGGAAAAGGTCACCGACCTCTGATGAAGTTATCGGCCAAAAATCCCTGGCCGGTCGGCACTCTATGTAGCCGACCGGCCAAAAACTCTGCAGAACACGCAATTGACAGCGACGAGAGGGCAGCGGTGTATGGCATGAAATTTGAAGCAAATGTGTGCATGAACACACTCCCTATCATGCAATGGACTCAAGGGAGGATGGCCCTCGACCCCCGGGCCATCAATCACGCATTTCAATGCATGATGGCCCAAAAGCCAAGTTAGCAACTTTGATATCAAATGAAATGCAAGCACAAAACACATCAAAGGCCCCAACCTCTATCATGCTCGATCAAGAGGCAAGGGATGCATGCCAAATGCAACCTAAGCATGCGAGCTAAGTATGCAATATGAGTATGCGAACAAGCATGCAAGGCATGACACAATGCAACAACGTAACATGCACAACGCATTGTAACATGGCATACACAATGCAAAATGGGCTTACACCAATACAAGTTGACCTCAGCCACACTCATATCAGTGGCCATAAGATGAAGATGAGACAACTCGAAGTGCGTGCTCGCGTGCACGCAAACCGATGACCGAACCTATGGCACGGAATGCCACTCTAACAAGACATGGAAAAACATGGAACATGGCATATGTCATGCAATTTTCAGAGGCAAAATGAGATGCAAAACAGCCCCGAATCATGGCAAAATGATACCCGATGCACGGAATCTCTCCCAAAATGCAAAACTAGGTACATGAAATGGCTTACAGCTATACAAAGCATGCATAATTGGTACATGGAATGAAAAGACAGAAGCAAGGAAGCCCCAAAATAAGCATTTTTACAGTTCAAAGCATGGCCAAAAAGTAATCACAAGTGGGACTAAATTAGCATACAAAAATGGCTCCGCAAGGGAGGCAATGAAGCAAGTGGTAGATTCAAAGCCCAAACAGAAAAAGACTCTTCTACAACACTGAAGAGGGACCAAAAAAATGACTACTTAAAGTTTATGGAAGCCCCCAAAACAGTATACAAACACACTCAAAACGTTATGCAAGATGAGGCTCAAAAGAGGCTATAACACAAAGTATACAAAATATTCATAAAACAGCCAAGGACCCTTAATCAAACATGACAAAGGGGGTCAAAATATGGCCACTTTAAGTTCTTATCAAGGTCGAAAAACAGAATCTTAATAAGCTAATAAATCATGCAAAAATGGGGACCAAAGAGGGGTACAATGGCAAGTGATACATGGAGGTCCCCAAAAGTGTTGAGCCCTTCAACAATGTTGAAGAAGAGCTCAAAATAAGAAACTTCACAGTTTACATCATGCCTCAAAACAGATTATATATAGGCCAAAAATGCTATGCAAGGAAGAGGGATACAAGAGGGGCAAAGAGGCAAGTGCAAGAAGGAAGCCTCAAACAGGTAAACAACCTTAAACAAACATGAAGAAGGGCTCAAAATATTACTACTTGAAGTTAGGGTCGGAGCCCAAAGATGCTTGCAAGCAAGGCTTAGAAATGAAACAAAGATAGACTAGTTTAAGGGAAATAGATGCTTACCCTTGAAGAACAAGTCTTTAGCAACCTTTTGGTCCAAAAATCTAAGCTTCTAGCTTCTGAAGATCAGCCTCAAGGTGTTTGAATGGATGATGGTGGTGTTGTGCTAGGGGTTGTAGTGCAATAGGCCAAGAACTATGGAGTTTTAGAGGCAAATGAGTGAGATATAGAGAGAGATGGAGGGTTGTATGTATGTATATCAGATACATATGTCTTCTCTCTAGTTTTTTGTTGAAAACCACCAACCCTTTACAATGGAGGAGGAGAGCTCCTTATATAGACCAAGCTTAAGCTTCTAAGACAAGCTACAAAGGGTCAAAGGGGTCCAAGCTTCTAAGAGAAGCTATCTCAAAGGGTGCAAGCTTCTTGAGGAAGCTTGACCCTTTGTCAAAGCTTTCTTAAGAAGCTTGATCAAAAGGGTGCAAAAGGTTGGATCAAAAGGGGTGCAAAGGCTCAAAATGGCCACACATGTGTATGGGGGGTCGGGTCTGTGCATCCCAGCTGGCACAGCTGACATGCACAATGCCTGGAAGGTTCAAAAAGGTCAAACCAGCCAGAAAAGGCAGTCGTCGGCCAAAATAAATGGCCGGTCGGCACAATATATTGCCAGTCGGCCAAATAGATTTCCGATAAGTGATTCCAAGGTCAAAAAATGGCCAGTAGGTATCCAAATTGAAGCCCCGGAAGTTAGATTTCCAATGGCGCAAACCTTGCATTAAAATTCCTCCTATGCAAAAAGTTATGCCCTTTTTGGTGAAGCCGCGTAGATTCGATCCAACCGGGATGATGCCCAACTTCAACCAATCATATCTCCTCCACCCGGACTTGGCTTTAGGAGATTCTTGAGTGCAAAATGAAGCCCCAGAAGTAAGCTTTCCAACGGTGGTGGCCTCATAGCTAAAATCCAAGTATGACGATGAATAAGCCCGATTCAGCGAGGGCTGCTTGACCCTCTTCTACTCGAATTCATGCCGAATTTCTCCCAAACTAGCTTTCTCCTCTCCTTTGCTCTTTTCTTCAACTTCAAACCCCTAAACAAAGTATTTTGAAAGATTTTTCAAAGATTGCATCTCTCTGTCACTCATTCTCCACTTTATCCTTGCTCGGTTTACCGAAAAACGCAACATTTACCGAAATGCGAGCGTCAGAACATCGTAGGAACTTTATTTCAAAAATGTTTTGAAAGAGAGGGTTTTAAGGTCTAAAAACCATCCAAAATAATTTTTCCCCAAAATGGGATGTGAAGTTGAGATTTGTCTCTCTCTTTGTCGAAGAAACTGCACCTTTGCCCTGCACACCTTTTATCACCGAGTAAACCATCAGTCGCGCCCAAGTCTTAAGGGCGGTCAAAAATGGGGTGTCTACAGCGTGGCTTCCACATATTCCTTCATGTATCTCGTACAGAAAATCTTCAACCTGTGCAGGATGCACACACCTCAGAAAAGGTCCAGTAAATGATCTTTTGTAGAGGTGTCCTTCTGGGTCAAACTGAATCTTGCCGACTTCAGTCTGATCTTGTGTGCTTCTTTTCGGTCATCGAGTAGCTTCCCGTCTTTAAGGAATGCTATTATTGCATCTATCCAACTTGGTTCCATCTCCACATACATTGTTTCGCGCTCTGTGTTCAGTGGTTCTATACTTGGACCGGGCAAGTAGTCAACCATTATCGTCCTTGCCTTTCCAGGTTGTATTGCACTAGCTAGGTTAGCCAGGGCATTAGCGTGACTGTTATCATCTCGGCTAACCTGCTGTAGTCGGCAATTCTGAAACAAGGCCACCAATCTGCCGACCTCATTTACATAGGCCGACATCCTTTCGTCTCGCCGCGAACTACTTTGTTCTGCAGTTGACTATAAGCTGAGAGTCACATAAGACTATCACCTCATCTACTTCTACTGTTACTGCCAGTTTCAGTCCTACAATCAGTACTTCATACTCTGCTTCATTGTTTGAGGCCTTGAACCCCAAACGAATGGATTGTTCTAGTATTTGTCCATCTGGAGATACTAGTACTACTCTTGCCCCCGTTCCTTGTCGGTTTGAACTCCCATCTACAAACATTCGAAAGAAGTCGCTGATGTAAATGCTGCAGGGCTTGGGTTTTTCTTCCTTCCTTTGTTTTGTTGCCCTCGGTTGGGCTCTTCTTTGTTCGCTTGGACATTGTTCACTTCGGCTCAACAAAGCTCGATGTACGATGGCTCCTAGTGTGAACTCGGCCACAAAGTCAATTAAAACTTGGCCTTTGATTGCTGTTCTGGGTCTGTATTCCAGGTCATACTGGCCCAAGGCCACTGCCCATCTGGCTATTTTGCTTGTCAGATCTCCCTACTGTAACAAGGACTTCAAAGGATGTTCAGTTAGCACCACAATTTTATGGGCTTGAAAGTAATAGTTCAGCTTCTTTAAAGCCATTACTAAAGCTAGTGTTAACTTCTCCAAGGATAATGTGACAACCCTCACCTCTGATTACTGCTAAACTGCGACTGAACATAATAAGTAACTGATTAGAATGAAATCCTAAACTGATTGTATGAGTATGTTGCTTGATTGCATTTCTATCTGTTTATCAATTAATTGATCTATTCATGTTTTAAGTTTTGAACTGCAAATTGAAGGCCTTATCGGAGGCCGATTCTGAAATTGATTGATATTTTATGCTAATTAGGATTTATGTGATTTTATGGTAGATTTAATTGAAATTTGATTTGGTGTGATTAAATTAGATTAAATAAAGCTAAATCGCATTGGTTCAAGTTATTTATGAAATTGCCATTGAGTGGATTGACTCAAAAACCCACCTTTATTATGCCTTATACATTTTTGATGCATCATCTTCATTTCCTCTAGAGACCAAAAACGTGAGAGAGAGCTAGAGAGTTGGAAGAAAAGTTGAGTTCACCTAGATTGGTTTGAAACTTAGAAGATTTGGAAGAGAATTGCACATTTGAGCTATCATACCTTGAATTCAAGACATAAGGTAGAGATTTCATCCTCTCATTTGTGAATTTGAGTTGTATCTTGCATGGTTCATGGTAATTTAGAGTTTAAAGTCAAGAATTGGTTTAAAGAGTTGAATTTGAGAGTGAATTCATGCATGCATGTACACATTCTTGAGTTTTGAGGTCTTTTCCATGAGATTTGCTACATGCATGTTCATATTTTGATTATAGTTCAAGAATTCATCATGTTTTTGGAAGGATTGAGTTATTTGACCATGTATTTGAAGCTTTGAATTTAATTGAGTACATGCATGTTATGTTTGAGCTTTGTTCTTGAAGTTTATTTGAAAATGGTGTTCAATTGACTCATCCTTGGGCTTTGATTTCTCAAATTGATCTTCAAAACATGTTATATTATGGGTTTAAAGTGTTTTTCCAGAAAATTGGCCCAAAAGTATCGAATTTGAGGCTTTTAAAGTTGAGTTTTGTGCTTGGGGATGAATTTGGAAATTCCAGATTTTGGACCCACGCTCGAGCGCAGGACTTCACGCTCGAGCGTACCCTCTGAGTCGTGCATTTTCGCTCGAGCGTGGAAAGTTGCGCTCGAGCGTGAAATGCATGTACCCAGAAGTTCTTATGTTTTACAGTCCGCTTGAGTGAGATAATTCACGCTTGAGCGAGGACCTGAGTCTCATGCTCGAGCAGAGGTCGAGCGTCCGTCGAGAGTGAATTGCATGCATCCAGTACTTTTCATGAAGTTTATAGTCCGCTCGAGTGAAGGATATCACGTTCGAGCGGAGATCCTTTGTTTGCATGTCCGCTTGAGCGTATAAAGCTACGCTCGAGCGAGACCCCTGTTTTCTAAAAATTTTGAAAAGTGGTTTAATGTGCATCCTTGCATCCTCTTTCCATCCTAGGCATTCCTAGGCCATGTTTAAGGCATCTTAATGAGGATATTGATGTAGAACCATACCGAGTCAAGTTAGGGACTAAGTTGTTGATTCCCAAGTGTGTAACTTAGTGTGTGTTTGTTCTGTAATTGTGTAGGGTTGACATTCGAGGACGCTCGTTAGCTGCTTATAGCCCAGTGCTCTGTGAGTAACAATGTTGTAAAGATATGTTCAATTATGAATATTTTCTGAATGATCAACTGTTCTGCTTACCGAAATGTTATTGTTTAATGAATGAATGTTTGTCCTATTTGTAAACTGTATTCGTGGCATCCATAGCAATTTACTGATATTGTCTTATTCTTTCATCACAGAGATCTCTGTCGGTTCCCATGTTTGGAGCCACTACTGTTTACTGTTATGATGGCCATAAACTGACTGCTCAATCTGTTAAGACCTACTGTACTGTTTTGCTATAGAATGCACCACATATGACTGCTATGGTTTCTAAGTGACTGATATGATTGTTTATTTACTGAAAGGACATTCATTCTTAACCTCTTTACACAACTGTTATTCACTGGGCTTTAGCTCACTGTTTATATTTATATGTAGGTGTCCAGGCACTGGATCAAAGTTAAGAGGGTTGGGTTAGCTCCCTTTTTGTTAAGCCAACCATCGTGCCTCACTTCGAGATTCCATATCAGTCCAAGCCAGGGCTTTTTGGGGTGTCTCAGTTCACCCTTTTGCTTATGTTCTGTAATACTGTTTTAGACTTGTACTGTACAGTTTGAGGAAGGGACTTGGTCCCTAACCTGGATGTTATGTGCACCTGTTATGTATATACTGTTTTGGTTTTGAATGTGAATATGTTCGGAAAAGTCTTTTTACATTCAGATTGTCACAGCTCATTGGACATATTTTATTCTTGTTTTGGGCTTCGCCAAACCCTTTACTCAGATTCTTTTTTATCAAGTAGGCCTTCGGTAATCATGGATTATTGGCCGATTACGGTGCTAAACCCATAGGGGCGGGTTTGGGTCATGATAGGTAAATACCTGGTTTCTGTATCAGCCAGGGTTTTTCCTACGTAGTAAACAGTCCTTTGTTCCCCTTTGTTCTTCTCGAATTACCACTGCGCTTACCGCATGTTCCGAAACTGCTAAGTATAGGAATAGCTCTTCTCCAGGTTTTGGATTTGAGAGAATTGGAGCTATGGTCAAGTAGTTCTTCAAGTCGACCAAGGCGACTTCGCACTCTTCTGTCCATAAGAAGTCTGTGGCTTTCTTTACTAAGCTGAAGAAGGGTTTGCATTTGTCAGAACTTCTGCATATGAACCTATTCAGAGCTGCAGCCCTTCCAGTCAATGTCTGTACTTGCTTCGCCGATGTTGGGCTTTTCAGTTCTAGGATGGCCTTGATTTGATTTGGGCTAGCCTCAATGCCCCTTTTGGTTACCAAGTATCCCAAGAACTTATTAGATCCAACTCCAAATGCACACTTCGATGCATTGAGTCAGAGCCGATATGTTTTTAGGATGTCAAAGACTACCTTTAAGTCTTCCAGATGGTCCTTAGGTTCCCTAGTCTTCATGACCATGTCATCGATGTATACCTCCACTGTTCGGCCAATTAGGTGTCTGAACATCTTGGTTACCAATCTCTGGTAAGTTGCTCCTGTATTTTTCAACCCAAAAGGCATCACTCTGTAGCAATACAGCCCTTTTGGGGTGATAAACGCAGTCTTCTCCTCATCTGGGGGGTACATGGCTATCTGATGGTACCCCCTGTAGGCATCTAGGAAGCTCATCTTTCCATACCCTAAAATGGCATCCACCAATTGGTCAATCTTAGGTAATGGGAAACTGTCTTTGGGACAGGCCTTGTTTAGGCTGGTAAAGTCCACGCAGACCTTCTATTTACCATTCTTTTTCTTCACCACCACGGAATTTGATAGCCATGTCGGGTAATTTACCTCTCGAATGACTTTGGCCTCCAGAAGTCTGTCTACTTCCTTTTCCACTGCCTCAATATGCATCAACGTCAGTCTTCTTGCTCGTTGGATTATAGGTTTGGTTGACCTGTCTACGTTCAGTTTATGGTAAGTGACCTTAGGCTCAATGCCAGGCATCTTGTAAGGCGTCCAGGTAAATACCTTAATGTTTGCTCTCAAGAAAGCCTCCAATTCTTTTTCCTCTTCCTCGGCTAAGCCCGAGCCGAGAAGGAAGAAACATTTCTCATCCCCTTGCTAGATAAGGATTTTCTTCAGGGCTTCTTCACTCTTCTCGGCTGGCTCTTTGCCAACGTCATCTAGGACTTCTACGTCCTCGTCTTCGATCTCTACTGTCTCTGGTTCTCGTATGCTACAGGTGGATTTCATTGCTGCCATGGAGTAGTTCTTTGCCTACAACTGATCCCCTCTAACCTCCTCTATCCCATGCTCTGTTGGGAACCGCAATAGCTGATACAACGTTGAGGAAACAGCCCCCATTGCATGTAGTCATGGCCTTTCCAAGATAGCATTATAGGGGGAGGGTGTGTCAATTATGGTGAATTCTATTTTTATCTTTTTGGTGCCAGCCTACAGCTCCAAGCTTGCTGCTCCCAGTGGCCACGTCGACATTCCATTGAACCCGACCATTGGGCTGTTGGACTGCTCCATGTCGTCTGGGTGAAAACCAAGCTCCTTGTAACACCTGACATATATAATGTCACAAGAGCTGCCTTGGTTAATTAGGATGCGCTTCACTTGGCACTCTCCAACCTGGAGGGATACTACCAAGGCATCGTTATGTGGTTGCTGCACCATCTCAAGGTTGGCTTTAGTAAAGGACACTACTGGTCTTTGGTACTCCTCATCCCGAGGTCTTTTATTCCGAACCTGGTACACATGCTGCAAGTGCTTTACTTTCTGGGTCTCCCCCCGTATTTCATTTTTGTTGACCTTCGAGTGAATTACATTAATTACCTGATGTCCACCTGCCTGCGGTTGCTGTGCTGGAGGAGGTGGAGCTGCGTGTGCCTGAGGCAGTCTTGCTTGCTCTTCCCTTGTCCTGGCTTCATCTATAAGGTCTCTTAAATGGCCTTGCCTTACCAGGTCTTCCAGGTGTGATTTCAGGGCTCTGCAACCCTGAATCAGATGCCCATCTTCATTGTGGTAAGCACAATGCTTACCAAGGCTTCTTCTCATAAACTTTCCTGGTACCCTTGCTGGTGCTCTGAAATAGGGCTGGGTTCGGATTTTATCCAGGACTTTGTGAATTCGAATTCAGAATAGAGTTGTGACTGTCTGTGCAGTCCTCAGTCCTATCTCTTGCTTGTTGGATCCATTGTTACCTCGGCCTCGCTTCGGCAAGCCGTTTCCTTTCTCTTGCTTTGTCTCCTTAGTCCCTGGCGTGTTTTCCTCGGCTCTGGCATATTTCTTAATTCTGGCCATGAGCTCTTCCATGCTTTTGGCAATGTCTTTGCCAATGACTTTCGTAGTGGACAATCATCTTTTAGGCTGTTCTTGAAAGACACGATCGCCACCTCTTGGTTGCACTCGGGTATTCAGTTGAATACCTGATAACACCTTTTGGCATAGGCTCTTAGACTTTCGTCCTTGCCAATTTTCAAAGCCATCAGGGCGTCTACCCTTAACGACTGTAGTTTGTTTGTCACAAACCTGGCCACAAACATCTTGGCCAGGCCTTCCCAGGTTTTCACAGTTCCTTTCGGCAACTTGTGAAACCAGTCTGATGCAATTTCTCTGAAGGATGAGAGGAACACCTTGCAAAGCAACGACTCGTTCCCGGTGTATAACGCCATCGAGTTCAGGTACAAACTGACGTGAAAGTTGTGGTTCGACTTCCCGTCGTAGATCTGGAATCTCGGCATGCTAAACCTCTTCAGAGCTTTGAATTTGTCCAATTCTACCGAGAATGGCGTTCTCGGCTTGACTGGGGAGGTTACCTCGGCATCTTGTTGCCTCTTCTGTAGGTAATCCCTTAGGTCCTCCTTGGTCCGACCAGGAGCTCGGCTATCTCTTGACTTCAATCTTTTAGGTGCACTACTTTCAGCTTCGTTGTGAGCCCTCTTCGACCTTTCTCCATTAGTTGCATCGAAGCACAACTCTTGCCTTTGAATATGCCGATGTTTTTTGGGGTCTACTTCCTTGGTGTGATGTGTCCTTCGAGATTTTTGTCTTCTCGACTCTCCTCGCCCGACCTCCCTTGAAGGCCGGTGAGAGTGTTTTTTGCTCCTGGTGTGCTGGGGAACTGTAGGGACTGTTTTCTGCCCATTTTGTCGGGTATCTTTCTTGGCCCCTGGAATCGATGTATCTTGTAACGGGAATGGTGGCTGCATGACGTTGTTCTGCATCATGAAATTGACGACCATTTGCAGGTCCACCAATTTGTTTGCCATTCCCTTTACCTCATCGTCCCTCCATAGGCATCTATCCTTCTATACCTGAAGGTCGTCCTCGTTGTAATACCCGCTTTGGTCAGTTTTCTTTGGTACGTCGCCTTCTTGGCCGATGTCCTTTCCTCCGTGATTCTGATCACGAGTCTCTTCGTTGCAGTTGTCTTCTTCAACGTTAAGGTCAATATGTTTCCCACTCTCAGTAGGGGTGTCGTCCCCAACCTTCTCTTTTTGTCCGTCGTTGGCCATCTATTCTCCTTTCTTTCCCGCAGAGGACGCCAAATTGTGTGAGTGAATTTTCGACCACACTGCCAAACTAGTACTTAGCTGGAGAGCACCGACAGAATAAATTAAGCACGAACGACCTGCAACAGAAAGAAGAGATTCCGGCGGTGGTTCGTCTACTCGGGGACACTCCGATGGTCAAGTCAATTATCTCTCAAAGATAGCAAAAATGCTTAACTCACTATTCAGAATATAAATTGTGTACCTTAGACCCATGAGGGTGCCTCTCTTTTATAGCTAACATAATTCTAGTCCCAATAGAAGCCTAGCTCTAGTGGACTTAGGATTACTGCTAGTCTTGGACTCCCAGCAGGATTGGGATAAACTCTCTAAGAGTTTTATCTTTACCCAAACTGAAGTCTTCTCTCATTTTAGGACTCTTGTCCCTTATCCGCTTATCCCAGATTCCGGTGTTCTCGCAGATAACCTCGGCCTAGCCGAGATCACCTTGGCTTTATGACCAGGACACGTGGCACCCCAGCTGCCACTTCGGTGACACCTCGGCCACGTGTTGTTACTCAAAAATTATGTCCCCACAATAACGTAACCAAACTTATAGTATAAAATAGATAAAACTTGATCGAGTTGAGTGTGTGACACTCTTTCCTTAAGGCAGATTTGTCCTCCCACCGGTGCTCAGGATTTAATGGATGTCTATCTCCTAGGATACAACGATTAATGTCTTGCACTAGTAACACTACTATTGCAAGCCTAGCGAACTTCGCAGTGCATGCATTCTCTTTATAGAAAAATTAAACTTAGAAAAATATGAAGAATAAATGCAAAGATGAAGAAGAAATGACGAATTCTTTATTCAAATTGAAGCGAGGGAGATGGAATTTATTGATTCCTCCATGACTCTTCAGAATGGTTATGACCCTTCAAAATGACACATCCTTTCATCTCAAGAGACATAACTACTGGAGTAAATTTTAATTCAAATTTTCCAACAATATATTCATAATTTACCTTGCATGAATATACAATATGTAAATCAAAACAAATCAACATCTATTTACAATAAATGCCCAAGGGAATATAGGGTTTAACCCTTACAAAAACAAAAACATTCAATCAATAAAATAAAGGCCCTAAGCCAACATATTAAGGTAATATATATTTATTTGATTAACATGATATTTAATGATTATTTATTTCTTCAGCAGTGAAAAAGTATGTGTCAAATCCAAATTACAAAGGCTGTGTTTGGACAAGCTTCTGAAACATGATTCCACTCCCTTCTCTAAACCCGCTGTTTGGATAGAGATTTCAAAAATTAATTCCACCACAGTTTTGAAAACACACTTCTGTTTCACTTTTGGCAATAGTTTGCAAGCGAAAACTCTCACATGTTCGTACATACGCTCAGATTCCTCTTCTCCATTCTCAAAGTTCATGTGCCAAAGAAGAGCAAAGCTGATGCTTCATGGGTGAACTGCAGCTCTGAAATTACTTCCTCTTCTCTTTGAACAAATCTCTGACATTCAAATCCAAACAATGCCTGTGAACTGACTCTCCCTCACCCACAAATTGGCATTGACGAGCTCCCACAATTTGTGTGTTGTGGTCGGTTCACCCTCCGAGCAACGAAACAACGACAACAAAAAGGTATAGAGTTCATAAATTTATGTATAGAAATATATATGGGTTCTGCAACTAATTGATTCTATGCTTACTTTCAAAATATGTCTGTTGTAGGTCAAAGTTGTAAAGCCTTTGCTCGAATTAGAGGGCGTTCGAAGAAATGAAGATCAATCAGCTGTACTTACTCCGTCACCAGTGATAATTATTCAACTCCTGCTCCTGTGGTATTTATGTCCTTCAATCGATCTGTTGTGGAATAGTTGAGAAGTGTAATGGGTTAGCTCTGATCTCGGCAAAAATTGGCTGAGCCGATCGTCCACCCGGACTTCGGAGTTGATCGCCACTGCTTTTCCTTCACTACTTCTTGTTACTCTTATTCTGCTTTTGGTTTTTTCTTCAACTTTATTATAAGAATATTTAAATTTTGATTTCTCAACATTGTTGAAGTTTTGTTGTCATTAATTTTCATTTATCATATTTAAATTTCTATTTCCCAGCATAGTTTTGTTGTGATTAATCTTTATTTATCATATTTCATATGATTTTCTTGCGTTTTTAGTGGTGATGAGGTTCAATGGAAACAAATGATATTTTAAGAGTTATGGGGAAGTTGCAGAAGGTAGCTAGTTTTCAATTTCTTGCCTAGGCTTAGTTTAATATAAATTCTGTGTTAGATGGAAACCAACAAATCAGATGATAATCAAGACACAAAAATGTGGAGCTCCAAAATTGAGTTATGGCTTATTAACATGTTGAGAGACGAAGTGCAAAAAAACCAATCAAAAGACCGTAGTACTAGACATTGAGGCATTGGACCTATTTTGCGTATGGGTTCCGATACACACCAAAACAGGTCAGATAAAAATATTAGCGACTCAAAACTGATTACTTAACTTTCAAGCAGCTTCAGGCACAAATTGGTCTTGGATGAGATCTGATTGTAGGCACGGTTATTGCACCTAATGAATTTTAGGATAAGGTATCATATTAACCTGTTCCCTATTTCTTACATTTATTTGTAAAATGTTGTCACACGTACCCTACGCTTATGTTCATATTTTCTAATTGGAGGTAGGCATAAAAAAATATAAAGAAATTCAGGACTAAAGGATTTGAGTATTTCCACGAAATGGTCGACATTGTTGAACAGTGCTATGTGATAGGGGCCTTGGCTCGTGCATCCATACGGGGGGCACCTGACTCCGATGAAGAGGACGATGTGTTTAACAAATTTTGGTCGCCTAGAGCTGGAGGTAGCAATGCGGCTGATGCCATTCCTGTTGATTTGTGTGGAGATGAGTACATGGCAGCAGGTAAGGGCAAAAGTAAGAGGATGGGCCATAGCCAGAGTGATAGTGGTCGTTTCAAAAAGTCACGGTCAAGTGGCTTTAATGATGTTTGCACGGCTTTCATTGCCTATGTATCGGCAAATACGGAGCAGTCCCATGCACGATCAATAGACACGGAGGCTGTAAGCACAGGTGGTGATGACTATTCCCTTGACGCATGTCAAAATGCCCTGTTTCAGTTGGGAGACATACCACTAATGCAATATGTTAAGGCATTGACACTATTCAAAGATAAGGATTGGTGAAGGTTTTTTAAGCGCACTCCTATGCATATGCGCCTATCAATGATCCTAGTTTTGTAGTGAATTGTGAAGCATTGTCTTTGGTGGGGTTTGCGGTTTTTTCAATGGTTGTGAAACATGCTTTTATGACTTAGTCTTTTTTTTTTTTTTTTTCTCTTCATGTCTTCTAATTTTTTTTTTCCTTTTTTAATTCATGTTTATGTTTTCTACTTCTGTCATCCTCTTGTTAGGAGAAATACTGTCACGACCCAAACCTGATATCCAAAGGTTTGGCGTCGCAATAAGTTATTAAAAATAAAATAATTCTAAAATTTTTGTATTAGTAGCGCAAGCGGATAAATTAAAATAAAATAAATGGATACCAAGGAGTTTATTTAAAAGGAAAATAGTCATTTGGGCGTTAATTTATTACAATAGTCCAATCAAAAATACATATAGTAATTTAGAAAAAAAAAAGAAATAAAAAAAACACAGCGATTTATTCCACATCTTGATCCCGCTAAACCTCGTCACCTGAAAGGGATAACAGCTATAAGCACATGACAGAGTGGAAAATATTATACTGTGAGTACAAGGCACAAAATAATCATGGATAGTTATTTAAGCTAAAATATTAACGTAACTTATTTTGAATAAACAAATTATTTAAGTGGCAAAAAGGTCACAATCAGAGGAAATTATGTAAATAACCACAATCACAGTGCAGAACAGAACAAAGGTCACTGTAGTGACAAACAGAATAGAGGTCAATGGATCCATGACAAACAGAGGACCACAAAGTGGCCAAACAGAAGCCAATGGTTTATTTAAGTCCCCCAAGGCGTAGGACTCCCATAGTGGTACTTACAGAGAATAACTGTTTATAAAATTATTGTTAAATAAATTCTAAAATTTAAACAAATATATCCATGGGTTTCAATTTAAACAAATAGAATTCAGAAAATAATCCACGTAATTAAAATATTAACTCAACCATAAAACATAAATTATATAAATAAATTGTGGTAACTCAAAACATACTTAAAATATATTATGGTAACTCAAGGTATAATATGACTCACCTTAAGATTACTTCTAAATTAGCCTTGACTCACTCGCCATTTTCCGTTTCCCTTTCTTTGCTTACCAACTTTCACTCCCTACTATTAATTTTCCACGCCTTAGCTTATATTTTCGTTCTTTATGCTGCAACCTATTTATAGTTGGTGAGGCCTCACAAATTTTTTTTGCCGTGTGGTAGTTTTAAGCCACCTGTCCCATAGGTGTTTTAACTGCCTACTCCTTTGTGTCCCTACTTTGATGATTAGACCAACCTATAAGGCCATATTCAGCACCCTATATGCTAGGGTGGTGACAAAACTTTGCACAATTATTTTTTTATTTTGTTAAACTTTGATTTAATTCTAATTTGGCCTAAGTTTTAAACTAATTATATATCATTTTTTTTTGATAATATATAATCCCTAATTAAATTTAATTTTATCACATACAACCATAACATTCACTAGTTTATTTTATTCTAATTATACATGGTATTTAATTAAACAATTAGGGTGTCACAAAAACACTGCATCTAATGACTCATGTCCCATTTATTTCTATCCAGTTTCTGTTTATACCTATATGGTTTTGTCAATGTTTTCTATTTCTGTCCCATTTATTTCATATTCAAATTTCTACCTATCATGTTTTCTGTATTAGCATGTTAAACAATAGCATGTTAAACAAAAGGAACAAATGTTAACATGTATACATTGAATGTATATTTCAATTAAAATCAATACTTAAATGACTAAGGCCAACTAATTAATTATAGAGGCTAATTTCATATTCATCAATAATGACATTACTTGTCCTCTTTGTAATAAGTTAGAATAATTGTGCTTTTATTGTTATGTAGCCAAAACACAATGTCACATCATACACAAAACAATGCAACGGTAAGCTCATTGAAGGAGGATGAGGTTATGGAAGATTTTATGGACTTCTTGGTGATTGCTTCTGAATAAACATATTAATGCGTCAACCACAAGACGACCACAACGAACTTGTCCATTCAAAGGTGATGATTACATCTTCAGTTTATTAAGTGGGCACCCTGAAACAATGATGGACATCATGCGAATGGATGCCCCAAACTTCATTTCATTGAAAGATGCTTTACTTCAAAATGGCATTGTTAGTATTGAAAAGATGCATATCAGTGTAGAGGAATCACTTGCCATTTTCTTATATTCATACTCACAAATTGACCGGCAGAGGCTACTGGCCGATAGATTTCAGTACTCCACTGAAATGATTTGTCAGCACGTTAAAATCATTATGCAGCCCTATGCAAGCTTGCATCAACGGTTATCAAACCACAGAATCGATTGGAAATACCGGCAAAAAATTTCAATGATAAAGGTTTTACCCATTGGTTCAAGGTATAACTAAATTTTCGACTTGCAAATTTGCAATATCGGTAACGAATAAATTTGATTGTTATTTTTCGAAAGTAAAATATATGTTTGAGACACATTTAACGAAAAACTTCTAATATGATGTAGGATTGTGTTGATGCAATCGATGACACATTAGTGGGCGCATGGGTCCCTACCTCAAGACAAAACACATTCCGTGGTCGCAAAGCCATGGTAGCACAAAATGTACTCGTAGCTTGTGATTTCGACATATTGTTCACATTTATCAATTTTGGATGGAAAGGTAGCGCCCACTACAACGTAATTTTAGTTGACTTACTTACAAGAGCTGATGTACATTTCCCACACCCACCCTATGGTCAGTGTTACAAAATAAGATACTATACTTTTGCTTGTACGATTTTGGTGTACATTATTTAACGGCACGTTACAAACATTATTCACATGTAGGCAAATATTATTTAGTGGATGCCGGGTTCACCAACATGCCGGGATTTCTTGCCTTATTTTGTTAACAACGCTGTTACTTGCAAGAGTTCCATGGCCACCATTATTCTGGACCCAAGGAATTGTTTAACCACCGAACATTCGTCATCACGGAATGTCATAGAAAGAATATTTGGGGTACTGAAGAAACACTTTCCAATATTGCTGTTTATGCCTAATTACAAGTCAACACGACAAGGACCTCTCGTCATTGCATGTTGTGTAGTGCACAATTGGATCCGTTTGCATGCAGCTATGGACCTATTCTTCATGGAAGTTGATAATGAAATGGTGGCTGAAGCGGCTGTAGACGGGTTTGGTGGAGGCCAAGCTGAGTATGTGGACTTATCACAACATGGGTTAACGTACCAATCAAATTTGAGGGACGCAATTGCTAATGCTATGTGGATAAATCATGTTCGTCATGGGTAGATGTGTGATGTCAACAAATAATGTGAAGAATTGTTTGTTAAAGTTTTGTAATGTGTGAGCTGCAATAGATCAAATGTGTCGCCAACCAAATTTTATAATGTGTGTTTTTTGACAAATATTTCCCCATTTTTGAAGAGTTCCTAATGCAAAAATTGACTAGAATTGGAGATGCCTAAACCATTTATTACTGTAAACATTAAATTCATTTATAGTAAAAAATTGTGATTTTTTTTTATATTAATTTTGACATTTTCAATAAATTATTTGGATGTTTTCAAAAAAAAAAAAAAAAAAAATGAATTCATCTACCTCGGATAGGAAAAAAATATCTAACATAAACTACTAATAGGTTTAAAAGTTAAAATTAATTCAAATTAAATTTCATTGAAAATAAATTTTCATAAAATTATAGTTAAAAATAATTTTTTGTGACTATTTTTTTCATATGTCGTTAAATATTAATAATTCATGACTTTTTTTGTCACGATTTTTATAAATTGTCGTTTAGAATTACATCTACAGACATATTTTTGTATAATAAAATATTCAAACTATCGCTGAAAGTTAAACATGTGAAATACATTTTTGTTGTGCACAAATAAGATAACGAGAATTACATATAAAAAAATGAATGAAAACAAAATTTCAAATATAATGCAAAATTATTTGTTTAATTGTACATAGAATTTTATGTTTATTGATTTAAAACCAATTCAACAAACTTTTTAAATACATACAATTTTGTCAACATTAAATTCAAAATATCTGATACGGAAAAAATATTTATTAAACATGAATAACACAGAAATAGTGCATACTATTTACCAAATTTTGTATTTTTTTTTAACAACTTCTATAACCCACGCACAAATTTTTTTTTTATCAAATTGTGTTACTCAGGTAGAAATGTTTTTTTATTAAATATTTGATGTCACAATTTTTTTTATATTAAATATGAAGAACACATAAATAATACATACTAAAAAATAAATTATGTATTTTTTAAAAAAATTCTATAACCCATATACAATTTTTTTTTTCAAACTCTGTAACCCATTAAATACAAATATTTATTTATTAAATATTTTAATTCAAAAATTGTTTTTTTTTTTAAATTCAAAATATAAGTCAAATTAGTGTTGACACTGCAATGTAAATAGTGTATTGCTAAGTTGTGTCAGATTCAACACATCAGTGTCACATGGGAATGGGGTATGGCTAGCCGTGAGAGAGAGAGAGAGAGAAGAGAAAGAAAGAAAGTGGAACTGAGACACTATAGTGGGGTGGGTCCACTGCACTTCTAACTTATTGTAGCGATTCCAGTTTTGCGACTTCATTGAGTATGTCAGGGATCGAGTTGCCCGGTCAACTCACGAGGGTTCAGGGGGCAGCACCCCTTGGTGGGTCCAAGGGCAGCGCCTTGGCGGGGATCGAGCTGCTTGTTCCGCCCGAGAGGAGAATGTTTGGTTTCAAAATGCATTAGAAGTTGCTTGTTTCGCCCGAGCGGGGAATGTTTGGTTTCAGAAGTTTGATCTATCTACAAAAGTACTGGGAAAGTGTATTTGACGCTCGAGCGGGGCTTTCCACGCTCGAGCGGACCATGTTATATCAGTTTGTGAATCTGATATTTCAGATCACTTTTATATATATCTCTCTCAAAAAATCCTTTCCTCTCCCTTCTCTCTACATTTCTCTACACAAACTAGATCAAAAACCTTGATTTCTCAAGATCCATTTGAGTTTTGCCATTGCTTCTTCGTCAAAGTGGGTTATCATCTCTAGGGCTTCGTTGTGTGCGATGAAGATCGAGTTTTGACACCGTCAATTTTAGGAGTTTCATCTCATTTCTTCTTCAAAACTTGAGGTAGAGATTTTCTTAGAGTTATATATATATATTTGCAAGATCTATATGATTTTTGAAATCATCTTTCGATAGCTTTGAAAATTGATTGTTGATTTAAGAAGTTGAGCGATTTTGAAGGTGGGTTTGTCTCTTGTTATTTTAAAATGATCTTATAGCGATCTCGGTCCTTCCTCCTTTGGTTGTTGTATTTTGGACTTGGTTTTGTAGATGTGGGTTGTTGTATTTAGCTTGTTTCCGTCCTTCAATACTTTCTATTTGAGTTATAGGATGTTTTGGGCATTATCATTGATAGTTCTTTGGGCTAATTGAAGTGTAAATTAGCAAGTTATAGTTGAAAGAAGAAAAAGCCTTAAATTATATTTTGATTAGGTAAATTAAAATGGAGGGCAGTTGACCAATGTTTGTAAACCTCTAATGTTAATATGAGTTGGGTGAATGTGTTAATGCCTAAGGGATTAACTTTGGCTTTGGGGTTGTTTTGAAATGAATGTATTGAATCGAGTTAGGTTATGGCTTTATAATGAGTGGAATTGGTTTTGTGAAATGAAAAAGTGTGTTTTTTGGAAAATCATGAAAGTTGATCTTGGAAATGGGAAATGAAGTGTTAACTCTTTGTGAGTCTCGGAAAATAAATATGAGAATTGAATTATTGTATCATGAGTGTTGAATACACACATTTGGGGGTTTTACCTTTACCTATCGTACTATTGTCGTTGTTGGGTTTAAGATCTCATGAGAGTTGAGTCTTTATAATAGGTGTATTAAAATCATGCATCTAGAGGTTTTGTCCTTGGTCATCGGTGGAGGATGACATGGTTGTGTTGAATTGTCGTGTATGCATTACACCTGTGTTGATTGAACATTATATGTAATGAAGTGCTATGATACATTATATATGTATAATTGTTAGGGAGGAGATAGGTGATGTACTCCAGTGTGTGGGAGGAGAAAGGGGATGTACTCCACACACCTATGTGTTCATCTACTTTAACACATTGCTTATGTATCTTGATAGTTTACATGTGTGCATTACACTCGTTGGTTATGCTCTGTTATATTGTAATTATTTGTGTTATACACTGCACTTATAATCAGAGATACCGTTACCTTCTAGTTAGCGCCTGGAGAATTGACTGCGCTTATAATCAGAGGTACCGCCACCTTCCAGCTAGCACCTGGAGAACTGACTTAGCCGGTAGAGTAGAGCTTTATTGTTATTGTCTCAGTGTATCTGAGTATATCATGGATTGCGATGGTTACAGTTTTGGAGGGCCGAGCTGCCTCATTTGTTGATTATATACATGTTGATGATTTGTTATCTCCCTTTTATGAAAGGCATGCATGTATAGATATAAATGTTTTGGGAACAAACCTAAATGTCATTTTGAAACTTGGGAAAGTGTGAAGGAAATTGAGTATTTGAAAATATGTTTTGAGAAAGGCAAATCTGTTGTAAGTATGGAAAATGGGAAAAAGGCATTGGGCTTAGTGAAATTGTTTTTCTAAGAAGTTGTTATTGTTATGAAAGATTGGGAATAAGGGGTAATGAAAAGAAAAGATAGAGAAATCGCTTGTAGCGTTGAATGAAATGGCTGATTTGAGAAAAGTTCATACTTATGTATATTTTGTATAAACTGTCACCTTACTATTCTAGTATGAGACTAGGCATTCATGATCATAGCTATCTGTAAGTTGTTATTATTGAGGATCATGTTGAGACCCCTACTGGACTATATGTTCATCCCACGTTGTTGAATCTTTTTCAGGTGTTAAGCAGGTTGTGCTACAAGATTTGGATCTTCTTATTTGTTGGCCACGGGCCTCTTTTGTGTTGGCGGAATGCCATTGTTGTAAAAGGGTTACACCCTTCTTCGGATTCTTTAATGTTGTAAGCCTACGGGCAGTTGGGTTAGAATGCTCATGTTGTATTTAATTTCCACTCGAATGAGAGAATTATCATTTAATTCTACTAGTCGAATATTTAAGTTTATTTCTGCATGTTGTCTCTGAACTTGATTTAAATTAATGGATTTGGTAATGAGTAATAAAAAGTGGGGCGTGACAGATCTTTTGGGTTTTGATCTTCGTTGATTGAAGAAAAGATGATTTTGGAAAGTTTTCTTTCAAAAGATTTGAGTTGTATAATTTTGGTGAGAAAACCTATAATTTGGGATTTTTTTTTTAAAGAGACTGAAAATCCATAAATGATATTGTTATATTTATTTTGTGTGTCAAAATAAATAGATGTTTGGAAATTTTCTTATTTATATTTATATAAATGATGAATTTCAGGGAATATGAGAATTGTTGTTTATTTTGAAAATTATTGTTTAAAACGTTGAAATAGTCTTAAAATGACTAATTGTTGAGGATACTTGAGAAGAGGGAATTGCGTTATTCCTTGGATGATGAATTGGAATAAAAGTATTTATATTCATCTTATGTTATTGGCATAACAATTCATTTGATTACATTAAACTTTGAAAGTTGATTTGAAAACTTATATTGAGAAAAGAATGTTGAGAAACAAGTTTTCATAAAATGGTTTTGGGGTAAATACGTTGGTAAATCTTGATAGGTGGTGTAGATGATATTGAATAAGTTGGCCTGAGAGTCCGGGGTGAAAGACCGAAAACCCGCACGGATACGTGTACCCGCGCGGATACGTGTCGAGCCTTCCAGTTAATACCGGTAAAAATGACAATTTGGTGGTACTTGTATAGTTACTTGTAGACACCGACCTAGGGATTACCAGGGTCGTATTTACCGCCCTTGAAATAAATTGTTAAGTTTTGAACAATTGAAATTGCATGACATCATTGAGCATGATGATTTTCAAAAGATGAAAATGTGATTTATCTTCAAAAAGGGTATAGCATGGCATGTGCATTTCATCTCTTGAGACTTGTATAAAATGTATATACTTTGTTAAGGATTTCCTACTGGGCTTTATGCTCACCCTATGGGATTTTTGTAATGACCCAGAATTTCTCCTTCCGCTCGAGCGGGGGAGTTGGCGCTCAAGCGGGTCTCCAGGATGAGTTGTATTTCTGAGGCATGTGGACTCATTTTTGACATCCTATTAGTGTATTTGGAGCGTCTTTATTTTATTTTGGGATTCTAGTTGAGGTGGTAATATGATGGTAATGTATGATTGAACCAAAGAATTTAACTCGGATAGTTATTTTACGAATAGCTGCCACTCTTTTTCCCTTTTCTTTTTCCACACTTTGAATTTGGATATGAGGTTAGAACCATTGGAAAGCTTATTTTCGGGGCTTCAATTTGGACACAAGAATGACCTAAAACGGAGTCCGGATAGGAGAGTTACACCTATTTGAAGTTTTGGAATCAGGTTGAACAGTCCGCTCGAGCGAGCATTTGGACGCTCGAGCGAGGGTTTCTGGGACAGCTTTAAAAACGAGATTTTTGATCGCTTATTGATATTTTCTTTTCCCCTTCTTTCCCTTCTCCTAAGTCCGAAACCCTAGCTCCAAACCCTTGAATTCCTTTACTTTGATCAACAACCCACCATGATTCTTGTATCAAGGATGAAGAACAAGAGGAGATGAACATTTTTTAACCGATTGGAATTCGAGATTATGAGGATTCTTCTCTAGGTTTGGTTTCTTGCTTGGTTCTTGAGGTAGGGATTCTCCTTGATCTTTTTCAATACTTCATCTATAGATAGACATGTGGTAATTTTTGTATTGCATGAAAACTATATCATGTTGGATTTTTGTATAAATTCATGAGGTTGAACTTTGGGTTGGTTGTTGGTTTTAGATCCATGATTATTATATGTGTTTTGGGGCTAATTGGGTGTTAATTAGCTAGTTGTTGTTGAAAGGAGAGGAAACCCTAATATTTATAGATTTAATAATAAGATAGAGGGGTTTGATCTTTGGGTAAATACTTGGGTATTTGGATTTAATTGAAGCCATTATTGGTTATTATAGATGATTGAGGCATTTTGTTCAATATTGAGAAAGAGGGAGTAAAACCCTAATTTAATAGTTATGATTGAATTTATAAAATTAAATTGGAATGGCTTTGAAAGGAATGTGGTAGATTAAAATGGGTTTTGGCTTTGTTGCCTTTGGATTTGGTTTTGTGGAAACAAAAGGAATGAAAACGGTTTTGTGAAAACAAAAGGAAGCAAGATTGGTTTTGTGGAATGGGAAAACACTTTGAAATAAGTATGAATGGTGGATTGTTGTATCTTATACTACTATGTTAGTATTAGTGATAAGTTGATAATCTCATGATAATTGAGTATGTTTATAGATGTACAATATACCTGCATCTAGAGGTTTTGTCCCTGGTCATCGGTGGAGGATGACACGGTTGCGTTGAATTGTTGTGTATGCATTACACCATTGATTGTTTGTGTATATGACGTTGTGTTTATATGCATTACGTGTGTATGGGAGGAGATAGGGGATGTACTCCACGGTTTAGGGGAAGATAGGGGATGGACCTCTAAACCGGATTTGTTGGGAGGAGATAGGGGATGGACTCCAGTAGCATCACTTATGTGGGTGCTTATTTTATTTGTTTTTGATATGGTACATCACCACCATGTGTATCAGTTGGGAAGTATGGAAGTGAGTTTGATTGTGATTGTTACGATACCAACATGTGTATTCGTTATGTTATCGATATGTTTAACTTGATTTGTTATCCTGTTGAATTTGGAAATATTGTTAATGAGAGATGGAACCCTTGTTGAGTTATGTGGCGTGTTCGAGCCATAATTGAAGGTGAATTGTGCCATAGACTATGTGTCATAGGCAATGTAGATATTCATGTCATGAAATTGTAATTGGATTATCTTGTGTTAATCATGTATTAGTTGCTACCCTTGTCTTTTAGAAGTGTAAAGAGAATCAAACATTTTAGAAATATGTTCTAGAAAGGCACATCTTGTATGTGTGGAAATTGGAGAATAGTAGTGGTCTTAGTGAATTTATTTCCTAAGTAATTGCTTATGAATAAAAGGTTGGGTACGGGTTAATGAAAGGAAAAAGGAAAGATGAAACGCTTATAGCATTGAATGAAATAGTTGCTTTTGAGAAAAGTTTATATACATATATATTTTGTCTAAACTGTCACATTACTATTCTAGTATGAGAATGAGTGTGCATGATCATAGCTATCTCAGATCTTGTTGTTATTGTTGAGGATCAAGTTGAGATCCCTACTGGACTATATGTTCATCCCACGTTGTTGAATCTTTTTCAGGTATTAAGCAGGTTAAGCTGCAAGATTTGGATCTACTTATTTGTTGGCCACGGGGCCTCTTTCTTGTTGGCGGAACGCCATATGTGTAAAAGGGTTACACCCTTCAGTTGTTTGTTTAAAAGTTGTAAGCCTAAGGGTAATTTATTAGTTTGTTCATGAAACATTTACTTACATACGAATGAGAGTACTGATATTCATTGCTATGGATTGAATGTATGAGTTTATTTCCGCATATTATCTCTGAAATTGAATTAAGTTAATGAACTTGGTAATGACCTCGAGTAATAAAAAGTGGGGCGTGACAATTTTTGTGTAGGAAAAGATGTGGTGATGTCACCTAACTAAAGGTGAGGAAATGTGTGTTGAGAGTATGAAACTCTCATTTTGTTGTGACTCTGTGTATAAGCCAAAGGTTGTATGTGTGTGGGTTTAAATAACGGTTTTGTGTAACCAGGCTCAATCCTTGGAAACTTGTAAACCCTTGGGGGTATTTATTTGTTTATTTACTTCTTGTTGGATTAATGTATTGTTGCAGGAAGAACTATTGTATCATGTAATGTAAGTTTGGAGATTTATATTCGGTTTTCCTTGAAAGAGCCATGATTGTTGTATTATCATTTGAGCTAGAAATTTAGGACATTACACTTATTATAGATTTTATTTATTATTTATATATGTATTCTTAACACATATCTTAACACACACCATAATATATCCATTGTATCACCATTCACGTTCTATTCACTCACTACATTAACAAATGCGTAAAAAATTTTTGGGTCCCATTTTTATCACTTTTTTGTCATATACAACAAAACATAACAAACATTTTTAACACATCTATTATGGATGCACGGTTGTACCACCGTTTATCCTATTATGCAAGCCTCACTAACCCCATAGGAAATTGTATGTAATGAGGTCAAACTTCATTAATTACAAAAAATAGTACATACTACTAAAAACAAAAACAAAAAAAAAACAAAAAAGAAAAGAAAATTAAAACAAAAAAAAAGGTGCTTACATCCATGATAAAAATAATTTAGCCAGGAGACTATACAAGTACATTAGTAAAAAAGGTAATTAGTTAGTAAATAAAAAAAAGTAGTACAACAAACACAACAACTAAAAGAATAGTAAGTACAAATACATCTTCAAAACAACAAAATATCATAGATTGAGAAACCCATCTAAGCGCTCATCCAAACATGTCAAACGTCATTGTCAGGTGGTGGTGGAGATGGAGGGAAGTAGTGATGGTAGAGCTGATTGACTCGATAGTCAATTTGATCTAAGCGATTACTTATCACTTCATGACGTATTTCAGTGTCCACACGAAACTTACCAAATTGTTGAATTAGTTAGTTCTGAGTGGCAACAAATGCATCAAGCTGATTACCCAATGCACCGAACTGATTACCCAATGTATTGAACTGAATAGCCATTTGTTGTTCCCATTGAACACTCTGATTGTGTCGTTCTTGTTTCATCGCCAAATAATCAGTCCAGTATTGGGGTTGTTCATTTTGTGGTGTGGCGTGGCATAACATTGTCATTGGGGTCTTCTGGTGCATCATCTATTGGTGCATTTATAACATTTAGAGATCCCAATAAGTTTTCAGCACTACTAGCTCGGGTAAGTGTGTACTCTGAAATTGAAGAATTGATTTTTGTCACTGCTTCACCTACAAGTCTGACATGAAAAGCTTTGAAAACTTTGGTTAGTAGAACTCCAAAAACTAGTGACCAGCCACTGATATTACCAAGATTTGCAATCACCATTTCTTTCAATAATATGTAACATAAATCCAATTTATGTCCAACTTCAAAACAATATAAGAAATAAGCATTATAAATTGGAACAACATCAAAATGTCCTTTTTTTGGAGTGACATTTTCAACTATCCATCGATGGAGAATATGAAGGTAGGGTTTCAAATGTCTTGCTTGTAAATTACTGTCGGTAAATCGCCTATCACAAATTGTAGTATAAACTTCATTTATATCACCAACAATGTTAACCAGGCCAGACTCACTTTGAAAATGGATTTGCATATCCTCTGGTTGAACTCTAATAATTTGTGCCAAAGTTTGACTATTCAATGTGATTATTTTACCTTTGACATAAGATGTAAGACTATTGTCTCCAACTTCTCCCTCAGTAGGTCTCAAGTGAACATAAAATAAATACACAAGACATGGATAAACCTTTTGTGGTAAATTGATTAAAAGTAGCAACTCCATTGTCTCAAGTTTATCAATCAACAGAGGATCATATTGAGAAGGAAGATTTACCCTTCTCCCGATAACAATTGGTTGGTTGCAAAAATGTTGAAAAGCATGTTCATGATTGTATGTGAGAAAATCAATAGTTAGATAAGCCTGTTGTTGCTGTTGTTGGTGTGGTGGAGGGTTAGAGGTTTCGCCATGTTCTAGTCTGGCTCTTTTTGTTCTCGACATGACTTATGAAGGTAAACAAATGGATAGGAAAAGGAAAGCAAAATGTATAGAAGGTTTCGGTTGTTACTGTGAGGAAATGGTGTGCAAAAGGTAAGTAGCAGGATAGCCAAAGTGAAGCCTCGGGTTGAGCCTTGCTGGAAGCTGGGAACAGGTGCAGCCCGTTGACCGGCCGAATAACCCCCCCGTTGACTGGTTCGGTGAAGATTTCTCCTATTGCTTGTGCAGCTTTGAAATTGTGAAGCTCTGGTGTTGTGAACCTCTGATCAAAGCTCTTCCTCTTTTTTTTTACACGGATATGAGTTGTAAATATATAGACTGAATTTGTGAAATTAATTGTAGAAGGTGGTGGATTGAATTTGGATTCGGGTGTTGTTGTGAAGCTTTCAAATTGATGAAAGCTTTTCCTCTCTTGTCTTGTTTTGCATGATCAAGATTTGTAAATATATAGACTGAATTTTTGAAATTAATTAAGGTAGGTGGTGGAGGAGGTGGTTGTATGTTTTAGGTTAGTGGTGGTTGTATTGATACTATTTGAATAATGAAGGTAAATGAAGATGGTGAAGAAGTTGTTGAAAGTTATGAAGTAATGAAGTTGTTGGATGTGCTCATTGATATAAAGGCCATGTTTGGAAAGGCATGCTATGACGTCATTGTAGCCTCAGTCAAACAAATGGCCAAAAAGATCTGTAGCTAAGTTTTTTTTTTTTTTAATTAAAAACTAACCAACTGAGGTTTTGCAGAGGAGTGATGGCTCTGCAGAACCTATGTGAAATTACGATTTTGCCCTTTTAATTTTTGACTAATAGACCAAATTAGCATTCCAAAACATAGGGGCAATTTAGTCATTTCAATGCCAAACACATCATTCAACAGGCACAATAATATAGATGAGGACGATACAAAAGTTCACGAGTGAGGCATACTAACATAGATGAGGGCGGTACAAAGGTTCACGGATTTCCCACGAAGGTGATGAAATTTAATAAATGATTTTTTTTAATAATATTGAATTATGTGCGGTAAATCGTGTAGATATTAAGCAAATGATATTTTAATTTTTGTTTGACTCCCAATGTATATAATATTGATAAATTTTGTGGCCATTTAATTGAAAATAACAATATAATAACTAGTAAATGATTGGTGACAGTAATTATTAAAAATATAAAAATATTTGAATTGAAAAATATTGGAAAAAATATAATTCGAACCAAATATACAATCATAAGTTCGGTATGATCAGTCATTGAATATTTATTGTGATCTTCAAATTATTTTGTTTATAATATTTTCAATACAAAATTTTTTTATTGAAAATTTTTGTTAATAATTAATTTTTTGAGTTGAATTTGAAAATTTTGGTTATGACTTATATTTTTTGTTAATCATTAATTTTTTCAATTGAATTTTAAAAAAAGTTTGGTGAAAAATGTTTTTTTGTTAATAATTAATTTTTTGAATTGAATTTTAAAAAGAGTTTGGTTATGAATGTTGATTAAAAATTTCAATAGAGTTTTGAGTTGTGTGTTTGATTATGAGTCATAATTTTTTGAATTAAGTTTTGAAAACTCTTTTCAAAACTCATAACCAAATAAATTTTCTTATTTCATATGTCACATCAAACTTTCAAAACTCAATTTAACACTTAACTCAAAACTCAATTCAACACTTTTTTAAAAAATCATAACCAAACAAATTTTCTATACTCAAATTATAATTCTAAAACTCATAAACTCAAAATACAACTCTATTCTCAAATCATATTTTTAAAACTCTACCAAACGCACCCTAAAGTTTCTCTCATATAAAAAAATAATAATAAGGGAGTTGAGTTATTAGTATGTGCACCCTTCAAAGGATGCACATATTGTGCACTTTAGATCTTAATGCTTGGATCTTTACAAACTAATCTAAGCCATTGAATAATTTAATTAGAAATCTTAAGACCTTCTCAGCTAGTCACTTTCCTTTCCTAAAGACCTCATCTCTCTCTCTCTCTCTCTCTCTCTCTATCACTCCATGTTTGTCTTTATTGTCGCTCTCTTTAAGAAAAGCCCTTAATGTTTTTCTCCCAACGGTACTCCGACGTGACTAACAATTTTCTCTCCCGTGACTCGAAGACCTTCTCGAGAAATGGAAACTCTTCCGTCATTCTTTGCAACTTGAACACTCTACCTCAAGGTGTGAAACTATCTCCCTTTCTCTCTTTACAAATTGTTTAGCTCCCTTCTCCATCCTCAACTCTCTCCTTCTAATTTTGTGAAACCCTAGACCAAAAACCCTTTTCTTCAATTTATCTTTTGTGTTTTGTATGTACCAATGCCTGAATTTGTTTATATGTATATATGTATGTGATCTATTATTTTTGTGTGTCTTGTGTTGATCATGGCTATTGATTGAATATGATCTTTGTGAAATTATGAATTTATTTCGTATCAACTGATTTTTTTATCAAACTTTTTTTTTTTTTTTTTTAGTTTCAGTCCTTGTTATGATTGGAACCCTGACCCAATAAAAAATCCCGTGCTTTTTTGCCTCATTTTTTTGTGTGCTTATTATATATGAAAAACCTTACAACTTTTTTTTTTATATATAATTTATTTATTGGTTTCATGGGTATGGTTTGTTTACTTGGAAATTAGTTTATTTGATGAACATTTCTCATTTCATTTTTTATTCTAAGGTCGCTATGATTTAATGAATGGTTAATAGTCTGTTGCTTTTATTAAAATTGGTCTTGAGATGGTTTATTAAGGAGACCTTCTTCTCTGTTTGTTTTGATGTGAGATACTGTCCCAGAAAATTGTTACGCCCCACTTTTTATTACTAGGATTCCATTACCAAACCATTATTATGGATTCAATTTCAGAGATAACATGCAAAAACTCTTTACATTTACAAGAACACATGAATAAAGATCCTCTCATCTGAATACAATATGAATGCAACAGGAGTTATAATTAAATAAATTGTCCATAAGCTTACATCTTTAAATTAAGAGAAAAGGTTTAACCTTTTTACATCAATGGCATTCCGCCCACAAATAAAAGACCATGTGGCCAACAAATAAAGAAGATCCTTGACCTTGAAACACTTCTCGACGTTTACCTGAAAAAGGATTAGCAACGTAAGATGAACATAAAGTCCAGTAAGGATCTCAACATGATTCTAAACAATAACAACATACAGATAGCTATGATCATGAATGCTTTATATCATATCATATACATAATGTGACAATTTATATTGAACATATACTCATACAGGTACTTTTCTTTAAAATCATTCAATTTGCCTAACAACACAAACAATTCAACTTTTTTTTTTTTTTTTTTAAGTTCCTATTTATAAATAATGCATCACAACTGGTTGTTTTTAAAAATAATTTCACAAAACCCGATTACTTCTCATTATTTACGCCTAATACAAAACACAGGTTCACTTCTGATACATTCATCACATTCCCTTGGCCTTAAGTTCATGGTCAAGAATCACTTTCAACAACTCGTCCAATACGCCTATGTACATACATATATGTCATAACACGAATACAAAATCAATACATGTACAATGATTACTACACTATCACATAAAACAATCTGGCCTCACCCAACCATAACCATCACCTACTCATAATAGATAAGGATACACCGAGACAAAATGAGAAACGAAACAATGCTCTACTTGCCTTAAGTACTGTCAGCCAAGGATACACCTTTCCATAACGAAATGCCAATTTACCAGACACAAGCTGAAAGGTAACTGTACCTCTACCAATTTACCAAACACCGGCTTGAAGGTAATGGTACCTCTGCCAAGTTCTCCAGGCGCTAGCTGGAAAGTACTTGTACCTCTCATTCTAAGCGCGGCCAATTCTCCAAGCGCTAGTTGCAAGGTAATAGTACCTCTCACTCTCAGCACGTGAACATTTCCAACCATCTCAACATACTAGAATGCATCATACAAGTGTACTATATACACGATATTAATCAACACTACAATGCCATCCTCCATCGATGACCAATGACAAAACCTCTAAGTATATGTATTAAAAACACGTAAGACAACAATCCAATTTTTGCGAGACCTTAAGTCCAATAACAATAGTAATATATAAAGGTTTCAAAATCTAACCTCAAGTTCATCATTAATTTACGAAGGGTTATGATCTCATTTTCTTTCCAAAAACCAATTTTTCTTAGTTTCCAATCCACACTATTCCAACCATTTTCTAAAAATTCATTCTCTTCATTTAATTATAAACCATATCCTTTATGCCAAAGCCACAACTCAACTCCACTCAACATGATTAATCCAAACAATTCCAATATCATGGTTACCTCTCCCTTTTAGATATTAACACAATTACATAATCCATATTAACAAAATACAAAAGGCTATTCAACTTCTTCCCTTTTAAATCCATTAAGTCAACAATATTAAATTAGGGCTTTCCTCCCTCTCAACATAAACATGTTAAACTACTCCTCAATTAACCCAAAACAACAACCAACTAAGCAACTTCAATCACAAATATCAAACCCTAGATCCCTTTCATGTCTTTCAAGGAAATCCATAATCAATATGGTTTTTATGCAATAAAATTTACCACATGTCTATCTATAGGCGAGGTATTGAAAATGAGTAAAGAAATCCCTACCTCTTGAAGCGAAGAGGAGACAACCCAAAAATCACGGGCGATGAAATAACAAACTACTTGTATCAAAAGAAAGCCCTTGTCGAGATCTACAACCTTTCTCAAAGGAACAAGGTGAAAATATGGCTCTAGGTGAGTAGATCTAAAGATTTAAGTGAAAGAGTTGAGTGTAGAGAGAGAAAAAGCAGACTCACGGTGTAGAAATGGAAAAGAGAAAGAGAGAGGAAAGAAAATAATGAGAAAAGTTTGTTTGGAGTCTATTTATAGTAGTAGAATAATAGCCCCAAAGTAAATGAAAAGAATAAGTCAAAACCCCCCAAAAAGTAGGATCCAAACCGCACGCAAAAATCTGAAATTTACTCACAAGGGTCGACCCTTAGGACAGTGGTGTCAACCCTTATGAAGAAATGCTAAGACACCAATGTGTACAGCAGACAAGAGTTGCCCCTTGGAACTAATGGTGTCAACTCTTTATTTCAATAGCAACACCCAGAACACAATAGTAGACAAGGGTCGACCCTTGGAACTAGTGGTGTCGACCCTTTAAACCAGCAAAGACACTAAGAGCAAGGCAAAAAAGTGGTGGTCGACACCAGAATAAATTTTCCAAGTTCCCAAAGAACTTTTCAACGAAAATAAGCGCGAATAAACAATCCTAACAAGTCCAAATCGAATTGTATTCCTCCAAAACCAAGATTGAACAACTCCAATGACTCCTAAAATGAAAATAAAGGAATTAAATACACTTGTTAATAGTTTAAAGGACACAAGTGCTATAGAAATGCCCTCGACAAATTTATTATGTTTATTCACTTTGGTTTTGTGAAACGAAAAATTCATACATCCAAATATTTGAAATTAAATACTGTTTTTTGTTTTAATTCTTACAAAACAAATAGATACCTGTCTTGCTAGATATTGCTGTAGGATTTGGTTAAATACCTCAATTAGGAATCATTGCATTACAAAGGATTGATTATGTCCATTGATTTGTTTATTAGTAGAAAATGGAAACTCTTAATCTAGATAGTCCTAAATGTTAAAAATGTATTGAAACTTATACAGTAAAAAAAAGATATATAAAGTAAACCAATACAATTCTATTACATAGCCCCATTGTGATTCGAAGAGGCAAATTATTCAATATTAAAAACTTAACAAGAATGATGTAGTAATGCTATTATTATAAATAAATTCATCTTCAATAGTGTTTTGTTTTGAATTGAAAGGTTCACAATGAGTCAAATCATTATGTATGAATTTCTTATTTTTATAACATTACTCAACAATTTATTCCAATAATCTACCAAGATTCATATTTTCAGCGAAATTGTATTATGTAAAATACATTAATTTTTCTCTATTATGTTTACCAAATCTAGATTTTTCTCAACTTTTTCAATGGAGATGAAGTTTCAAAATTTTGAAATTCAACTTGTATCTCTAATGAGATATGTGTAGGGATGATAAAAATAGTCCATTAGGGAGTTTGAGGGTAGAATTTACACATTGTCTATTTTAGTTTTTAATACTGTTTTGTGTGTGTGTGTTTGTCTATTTTTGGTGGCCATGAAAAATTCCCTTATTTACGTTTCATCATTCCATAAGATAGATAACCATGTCAAGTTTCCAGAGTAAGGAGGAATATGATTGAGCTTAGTGCAGAGAATAATCAAGCCCAACAAATGGACAAAGATGGTTGAACTCCCTCGCAAAATGTGACCCATTTTTTGTGAACAATATTATACTTGATGGATGATTTAAAATTTGGTTCTGTGAAATAAATTTCAAGGGATTTTATGTGTAGATGAATGTAACTTTGAATGGCATCTTTATGGATGATATAATATTTGGATTATGTAAATTTGATTTTGGTAATTCATGTATGTATAGATTAACATATGCTGGTTGTAAATTTTTTTGGATGTCATCCAATATATATATAATATTTGGATATCAAGGATATTTGTCAAATTTAATTTTTTCATGTCACTCCAAGTTGTTGATCTTTGTTTTTGAGAACTACTAGGTTGCTAGTCTATGTGCAAAAAAATCCATGTTTGGTAAGTGCATTCTTATTAATTATGAAAAAATTAATTGCATCTATTGTATTTCTATCACCAATCAATTTGGTCAATTGATTAGATGAGCTTGGCCACCACAATGTTTGAAATTGATATAGAAGAGGTGAAGTGAAGAAGTAGAAAAGAGAATAAGTATTATTATTGAGGGAAGGTTCTATGAGATTTTCGGCGCGATTCTTGGTGCGATTTGCGGCATCACCTCCGGCGACAAGCGATTTTCGGCAAGGGGAAGGGGGGTTCGCTAGCTGTGCTTTGAGCTATTTTGGCTCTTCTTTTGTCCAGTTTAGATCTGATCGTCCCCTCTTCTACTGCGATTTGGGCGTTTTTCCAACGCCTTTTAATGGTTCTTTCCATCCGGCGACCCAGAGGTTTGTTCCAGCGTGGGTATTCCTTGTTACGGTGTGTTAGTCCTGATCTGGGTGTCAGTTGTGTTTGCTTGGTTTTTTGGTTGTATTGGCTTGTTTTCGTTATTTTTGTATAGGGTGTGTGTCGGTTCCGTGAGTTTTTCTTTTGTTGTAGTGGCTGAATTCATTCATGTTGAAGAAAGGTTTCCTCCTTACGTCTAAGTTGGTCGTCCGACGCTCATCGAAGGAAGATAAAAGTAAAGGTATAGTCATGGAAGGGAAGGTCTTGCAGGCTAAGACCAAAGGTTCTTTGCCTTTTGATATGTTCAAATTCTTGGATCCTTTGGACATTGCTTTGATCAAGGATCTCTTGAATATGACTTTTTGTTTGATTGGGATTTACTCTGACCCAATTTAAAAATTCCATGGGTTTCAATGAAGCAGACTATAAGACTGACTCTCCCCCAATGACGTGCCATGTTTTGCCTAAGTCTTCACATGTTGGTGTTGGTTCTAGTTTGAGTGGTTCTTCTAAGAGGTCGCCTTGCTCTACTAATTGTGATAGTGGGTTTGGTGGAGGCAATGGTAGCTTGTCTGGTGAGGTTTGTGCTAATGAATACAAAAGGAACCAGGGTCCATTGAGGGGTGATGAATTTGCAACAGAGGCCAAGTGAAGGCCTAAAGTGCATCTTGGCAAGAACTATCTCCTCATTGATTGGAAGTTGCGTCGAAATTTGCAAATTGGTGGCTCATTTCAATTTTTACATCGACGAAGTTTGTCCGTTGTTGATATCCAGCTGCAAAGGCATTCCATCTCCAATATGCAAATTGATGAGGAGGAGATTCCTGCGAGTGCAATGTCGCCTTTAACACACCCTTCATCTATTCCTATTGTCGATTCCTACTTTTCGTCATCCTTACTTCTGCAAGCTGATCACGATGACTTGTCACCACCGGACCCGGAAACACCGTTGTTTCTTGATCCTAATCCTAATTCTGTTATGGTTTTTTGTGTAGGAGGTTGTAAAAGAATCCAAGTGCCTCGATAGAGTAGCTCAAGGTCCACTGTGACCACCTCTACCCCAGATTCTAGAGGCGTTAAGAAAAGCCGGGCTCCAAGAAAGCGCAACTCAAGGTCAAGCCAACCATCATTTGCTCATGCATATGGTAAGTGCAAGAGAGTGTATTGGATTGAAGATTACCACAACAATCCCAGTCTCTTTTGACTGCTGCGGCACCGTGCATTTTGTTCCCAGAGTTTGGGTGATGGCTAGAAGTCTGTTTAGCTTTGCTGTGTTTGTTTGCTTATGGTTGTTTGTTGGTACTAGATGTATGGTTTCTTTGTTTCTAATATATGATGATGATTTACTTGTTCTCAAAAAAAAAAAAAAAAAAAAAAAAAAAAAAAAAAAAAAAAAAGGAAGAAATTGATGATTAAAGACCATCTCAAACCATTCACTTCTTTTATCATATTTAAATTTGTTGATTAGAGGGCTAAAAGTGATGATTAAAGACCATCTCAAACCATTCACTTCTTTTATCATATTTAAATTTGTTGATTAGAGGGCTAAAAGTGAGCTCCAATCAAGGGAGAGGCAAAATTAAATCAAATCAAATTGAACTAAGTCCTTTACCAAATTTCAAACAATTATATTTTTACTCAAATATAATAAAATTTTAAAAATAGTAAAAAATATAGATGATTTTCTTTCATAAAAAATTAAAATAAAATTTTAAAATAAGTTCAAATTAATAAATATTGGAGATGCCCTAACCCCCCTCCCCTTCTCCCTCCCCTCTTTATTCAACCATTTAAACAATATTACTTTTTTTTAGGGACCAAATTGAGAAAACATATTTTTTAATAGACCAAAGAAGGATTAATTTTAAAATTTTCAAAGTTTCCCTTCAAACTTGACAAAAGTTGGCAATTGAACAAAAGTAAGAAAATAAAAAAATATATATAGTGGGTACATATTTTCTTCAAGGATGAAAGTGAAACAATATATATATTTTAGGAGTGAAAGTGCAAGTTATTATTTTAAAAAGGAGTCATGGTAAAAATATTTAATTTCAACAATTTGACAGCTTTTAATTCATTATTATGCTTGCATAAAGCACCAACAATATTCACAATAGAAGTCAATTTACCAAAAAAATGAAAGATGGGGAGAACTTCTCTTGATGCTACAACTAATGCAAGTTACAAACGATGTGTTAAACAACACACGTAATAAGCATATGGACAATCATGTAAAATCAAAGCTTGTAATCCATTCCACTTTCAAGTTTCAATGCATATTGCTTGCACTATTATATCTTTGCCATCGGATATTTTGAATATCCAGACTATGGTTAGACAAAGCAGAATATATCAATTTTTTTTAGTATCAGAGCAAAAGTGTTGTAGACATGAATAAACCCAAAAAACACTTTCACACACAAAACCATCTTTGTCGACAAAACTATAGACATTTGTTCTCTCTAACTCATTTTAAGCTTCATCAACAATTATAGAAAACATTGCATTATTAATTTTCTCGCGAATTACTTTCTTTAATTTAGTTGCAAAAATATGCAAAATTTCATTTTGAATCCTTGGTGAAGTGTAAGAGGCATTTTCTAGGCGCTTTATCTAAAACAACTTCTTTAACCTTTTCATTTAATTCACCTATCAAAGCTAACATGTCAAGGAAATTTTCATGATTCAATGAATAATTGACTCTCATCATGGCGTCTAAAAGCAACAACGTCAAATGCAAGGCATCGAGCAACTTCAATTAAGGTCATAACTCGTAGAAGATTATTTGCAACTTATTCGAAAGTGAATTTGCCAATAAATTTTTGCATATGTTGAGGTTGATTAATCAAATCCTCACATTTTTTTTTTGAGCAACTTTATGAAAAGAGCTAGGATCTTTCCCACATGACTTGAAAGCACAATTTTTTTCATCCCGAACTTTCTTCCAACTTTGAAATCCATCAACAATGAAAGCGTTATTTCCCAAATTCCTAGATGGTCGACTGAATATATAACATATGATAGACAAAAAAAACTACATATTTGGTAGGTTATGCTGTATATTATTTACTAATAACAATAATAATTTCCATAGTTTTTTAGTTTGCTTTCCTTTCTTGATTCCTACATTGAAATCTAGAAAAATCTCTACACTTTCACTTTTGGAGTGAATTCAAATTTTTTGTTTTCCCTCCATGCAATTTGAATTCAAAATTATTGGTTCCCGTATTGAAATCTTAAGCAAATTGTTGTGGTCTTATCTCTTATAAATAAAGGAAGAACTTTCCTTATTTCTTCAAACTTCCATTGGAGGTCTTCTTTTGAGGATATTCATGAGATGTAACTTCTAATTGTTTATATATATACACTAGTGTATGCCCGTGTCTAAAGACACAGTGTAATTAATGATGAGATCAAAATATAATTGAATATAAAATTATTGAGTTAAAATGTAATTTATCAAATTCGTTACTAAAAATTTAAGGTAAAAATATAAATACAGGTTTGTTAGTTTCTACTTTCAAATGAATTTTGTAAAATTATTCAGGCATAAATGCATCCCAACAAAATTAAAATAAAAACTAGAAAAAGGTAATTTATTGTAAGAATTTAAAAATTCCATTTATATTAGTGTTTGAGATGGTATATTATGTTATTTATGTCTCGTGGGTTCTGTCACTGAAGTGGGTAACAAAGTTCTGTTAAAAAAAAAAAAAAAAAACCTCTTTTTTTTAGTCTTTAAACAAATCACTTTTATCACCATTTTTTCAACAAAAACCAATTTAAATTTTGAGTTCAAATTTGTCCACCAAATAAAAAAACAATATTTTCCACATAAATATTTTTTAACATAACCACTTTTTTTTTTTTTTTTTAATGATATTACTTTTCTTAATAAACATAAACATAAACATTTGTAATGATGTTATATAACCAAGCTACTTGATTTTTTTTTCTATTTTTTTATTTATTTAAATTTTGAGTTCAACTTTGAAAACTAGGAAAGTGAGGTGAGACGTGAGAGAGAAAAGAGGGAGGGTGCATGGGTGCAGAGTTTTAGGTTTATTTTTTTTATGCATGAAGTTGAAGTAGAGTGTGAGAGAAAGTCTCATCTCTACCAGTGCCTAAAGGCACTTGCCACATTGACATACTAAAAATATGTAAATAAATAAATAATAATAATGACCAATTAATATACATTAATGTGTATTAAAAAAGAAAAAAATTGGGTATAAACCTAACCTTTGGCATAGTGGACAAAATGGTTGCTCTGAAACTTAAACTCATAATCTCAAGATTATTAAGTTAAAATTTTACCATTGAACCAATAATCACCCCTCCCTGAAAATATGTATCATGTTAAAATTTTATTGGGTACAATTCTTGAGCAAAAATGTGTTGTAAGAAATTTTAAGAGTCTATAACATTTCTTAATAAAGGGCTTAAATGTTATATAGAATTCTTAGCCAAAAACTCATTTACAGAAAAATAAAAAATAAAGAGTATGATTTACATTCATTCCTTAATAAAGGGCTTAAATGTTATATATAATTCTTAGCCAAAAACTCATTTACAGAAATATAAAAAATAAAGAGTATGATTTACATTCATTTTGTTGAGAAACTCACATGCAACACCACCTCAAATTGCATTCTGAATGCATTATAAACAAAATGTGACACCACACCCAAATATAATATGAAACATAATATACATTAAAATTTGGTTGATAAAACTCCATACAAAATATTAGATAGTGATATTTTTACAAATTTAAATCACAATAAGGAATATTTAATTTAACACGTTATTGTATATAAAAGTTTTGTAAAAATATTGAACACTTCAAAAAGAGTGTGAATTATTTTTTTACTAAATATTTTAGGAAAATTTACCCATAAGTCCTAGTTTTTGAAACGTTGAACTATTTAGTCCTAAAAGTTTTCTTATGCTCCATTTAGTCCCATTTTTACATCAGCATGACGTAAATGATGTAAATGATCTGATGTTTCATTCTATAATTTCAAAATTTATTGAAATCTGATGAACATTAGATGTTTTCCATCCTATATTTTCAAACATTATTGAAATTTGATGAACATTAGATGTTTGAAATCTAATGTTTGTAACATGACTCTAATGTTATTAACATTGTATCTGATGTTATTAACATTGTAATGGGACCTTTCAGTCTATAAGAAAACTTTTAGGACTAAACAGTGCATAAATTATTAATTTGGGATTTATTGGTGCATCCCCCAATATTTTATAAGAAAAATTATTTATCAATTGTAAGATCAAAAAATATTATAAAAATTAGGAAAAAATTATAAATTTAATTATTAAAATTTACTAATTTAAAATTTATTTTGAAAACCTACATTGAATTATATTTTTCCCTAGTTTGTACCCTGCTTACATTAGGAATGCACTCAACACTTATTGTGGAACCCACACCTAATATATATATATATATATTTTTAAAAATGCTTCATACCACTAATTTAACATTACTAAACAAACCATTAATAATGTGGCGAGATGTAAATCCCACACTGTTGTGATAGTTTAGCCTTTAGTTTTTTTTTTTTTTCCTTACACTGTCACGTCATTAGTGCTGCTTTTAGTGATGGTGTAGTCTGAATCGGAACTCATATTTTTTTATGTTCCTATATCACAATTTTTTTACAGTTTTATATCACCAAATTACATAATAATATATTATTTGATTATATAGGAAATTTGGTTAGGAAAATTAGGTTATTTAGAACAAAACAAAAAAAAACAAAACAAAACAAAACAAAACAAAAAAAAGGGATTGTGCCTGTGTGCGGGAGAGGAGAAAGTCAAGAGGGTGAGAGAGAGATTAATTACCAAAGAAAAAAAAGAGAGTGCTCTGTGTGTGGCTGGGTGTGTGTAAGAGAGAGCACAGCCGAGAGAGAAGGAAACGGCGGGAGAGAAGTGGAGAAAAAGGGTTAAGGTTTTATTTGGTGGCTCTATTAATTTTTTAAGTGATTTTTTGATCTTTAAAAAAGTAATTGTGAGTATAAAACTCATTTTCTTTGATTTATGTTTAATTCGTTGTTTTTATTTATTTATTTATATTTATTTGATGTTAGTTTAATTTTATATGAAAAAAGGCTGCGACCCCCACGGACTGCGACCCCCACGACCCCCTTTGATTTTTCATTGGTCAAAACTGTTTTTGTTTTTTTTTTTTTTTCTTTTTCCCCCACTCACCAACCCCCACGTGTCTGTGGGGGTGGAGGGGGTGAGTGGGGGAGGGGGTCTGTATCATCAGTCATTTTATATTTACATAAAAATGATAGATTAATTTTAATTATTTTGATTAGTTGTGTATGTTAAGTTTAGAGTTTTTACATGTATTTATTTTATGGTTGTAATCGTACTCATGGTTATGTGAAATTAAAATAAATTTAGAATCCATAGATAAATTCCTTACACTCCACCATGACTCCATGAATTGTTATTTTATTTGAGTGTTGGTGAAAAAGAGTATATAAAAAAAAAGGTGAGGATTTTGAAATTTATTTGAATGCCTTAGGCTTGACATTGTTATATTTGTTCTCATGAATAGATGAGAGATTGTGTATATATATATTGTTGACTCGTTCTCATGAGTAGACGAGTGCTTTGATTTACACACATACATATATGCTAATCATTCGGAGAGTGTGGGTCAAACTCGGGACAATATTCCCGTGCAAGTTTGGTTTCGGAGCGGTGTTAAGTATACGGGAGGCACATGGGATATATGTGTAGGCCGGAAGTGAAAGGTCGAAGTGGTAGAGTTAAGGTACAAAGAATTTAATTATGAGTTTATTAGTATAGTGTGAATTGTTTTCATTTATACATGTTGAAAAATAGTAAATAACCTCAATAAATTATGAAATTTACGCAAAGGCATATATACGTAATTCTAAATAATTTTTGTATTTTAACTTTTTACTAGAAAGATCGATTAGAACTTATAATCGGATGATCTTTGTTACAATAGTTTTTATTTGTTTTAGTATTGCAGATTTTAGATGCTGTTTTAACCAACGAGATGAGCTCATTTTTATTGGTTTAGTGTAAATTGAAGTAAAACATTATTCTAAACACTTTTCGTGTTTTGAACTTTTCTGAAAAAAATCATCTTAGGACAGTTTCTTTTCGTTTTCAGTTCCAATTTTTTTTTTTCGATCGAATTTCGTTTAGTTTCTTCTATTAAATTTTTCTCTCAACCTATTCAGTTTCTACTAAATTTGTTCATGTTTCCTTTTAAAAAATTTGATTCTGTACAATTTTTATTCTTTGAGTTTTGGTCAATTTGAATGAGTTAAGCATGAAACAATGTTTTTTTTAAAATGCTTCAGCAATTCACTTATGATTAAATTATACTAACTCTTTTTTTTTTTTCAGAATAGTGGGTCTTATTAACTTTTTATGTAGGGCTGACCCACCATATTTTTATTTTTTATTTTATTTATTTTATACTCAATTTATGTTTCGTTGTGTACGGGCAAAAAACTAAATGCCACCATATCTTGGGAAACTACCCATTCGTCTTGGTGCGAATGGAACTACTTGTCTTGTCCCATAACAAGAATTAAATGTATTTTTGTTTATGTCTGGTGGACACGTTGGTGTCAAATATTTGTACTCATACCAGCATACTTGAATACTGACCCGTTTTGTCTTTTGGCAACTCGGGTGCGTTCTATTTGAGCGCAACCCTTCTTTCTTTGCAGGTTTAGTTGGGACTACGGTGGTAACGAGAAATAACTATAATTGTTGGGCATGTCGTTTGGACTTCTTTTGTTTTCTTGAGCTTAGGGTTAATATTAGTTTATGTATTTATTATTTTTTTATGACCTTAGTATTTTGATAATTTGGCATGGTTTGTAACTTTACATTATTTAAGTTGTTTGACTATTTATTGTTATTTTAATGTTGGAGGTATTGGATAGTTATGAATTATGGTAGATGGTTTGGTTGGTGTTTTGTTAGTTTTTTTTTTTTTTTTTATCCCTTGTAATCTTTTGAGTATGGAAATTTACTTAAACCTTATGGAGACGAGAACGTTTAGATTTTATTTCACCACTATGATTTGGATGATAGAATATTGATTGAGGTTTAGTCCTAATTTAATATTTAATTGTCTAAATTTTGAGATGTGACATGTGCACTAAGCCAAGAAGAGATAATCTTAACTCAATAAATAAGTATTTGAATATGCATGTGATCATGAATATATATATATATAGATATATTTTTGATCGACAAAATAAATCTTTATTGATGGAAACATACAAAGTATGATAGAGTACATCAATAAAGAGGAGTTCGGAGCTAGCTCAAGCTCGAAGCTCTAATTGGTGAGAAACCAACAAAAGAGAAAACAAAAAACTAGAAGCAAAACAACCAAATTACAGCCACAATCAGGGCAAAAACCAAAAGCAAACCAACCATAAGAAGTCAGCAAAGCAACAGAATGCGATTTGAAAGTAAATGTTGGAACAAACGGGCCTTAAGCTCGTCGAATTTCATCACGTTGACTAATATGATAATCCTACATGCGTGGACGTAATCTCGGATCATACTCCAAAGAACTAATATCAACTTCATTGATTTTAGTTCTTCGAGATTTTGTAGGATGATCTTTAGAAATTGAAGGATCAATATTAGAGGTTAGCAAAATTGGAATGTTAACATTAGAAGTAGATATTAATGATCTGACTATTGAGTTTTTGTCACTTTTTTCTTTTGAAATATGCATCAGTAGGAATTGTTTTTTTAATCTACAAATCAAATAAAAAAATATTTATCTATCACCTAAATGGTTATTATAGAAAATAGTTAATAATAATAATAATAAGTTAAAAATTTAGAAATAAGATTAAAAAATTGTAATAACATTTGGTAGATTGATGGTTATTGATAATTGATAAAAGGTGGGCATTGATATAACTCAAATAACCATATCCTGATTTCATCATTTGAAGGAGAAAATGGGCTAAACTAGCCTAACCTTAAGAGATTGTAAGGAAGAAAGTCAAATACACCAAACAAGTGATTCATTTTCTTATAATTCGTTTGATGTCCTAATAATCTGTCAATATGTACAAATAAATGCAAGATTATTTATCAAAACACATCAAATCAAAATTCACTAAAATACCCCATTCAATACATCATATTAACAAAATTTAAATTTATTTTATCACTAAAAAAAAAAGATTGCTACTAATTTCCAAAAAATACATCAATGTTCAGAAATGATTTTAATTACAAACAAACAAATGCAAAATTATTTACCAAATCAAATCAAATCAAAATTAAATAAAATTCTAATCAATGCATAAAATTAACAAAATCTAAATTCTTTTATCACTAAAAAATTGAAATTGCTACTAATGTAATTTGAAATCAATCATTCAATCCCCCAAAATTACACAATTATGATTTACTTACACACGAAGTCAATAATTTCATTGAATCCTACAAGCTTGAAAGAATTTTATGGACAATACATAATTTAATTTATTTATAATTAAAAAAATATATATTCAAAACAAAATCTTAAAAATATGAATAATAAATTATTATTAGTATCATATATAGTACCTTGCAAGTTGTAACTTGTAATGGAGAGAGGAGAATTGAAAATGGTATAAATACACTGTGCACAATTTGTATAATTGTTGGATCGAATTGATTTTCTAAAAGGTTATTTAGATGGACACCCTTTAAACTATAAAAAAATGTCTAAATAGACCCCTTAAACTTTAAAAAAATATCACCCCCCCCAACGACGTTAACAAAATGTGATAAATTTACTAATATATCCCCAAGATATTTGTATCACCATTCTCTCTATTATTTTTCTCTCTCTAAACCAACCTCTCACTGTCACTCACACTTTCTCTCAGGATCTCTCATCTCTCTCTTCCAAAGTAGAGAACCCAAAATGTAGTTCTCTCCAAACAGTCAAATATCTAAAATCCTAATCAAGGTTGAACAAGCAGTTGAAATATAGCGATCCTGATTTTGCCCCGGCCTTCATTGTGTTCTGGACTTGGGTTTCATGATTGAATTTTGTATCCATGTCTTATTTTTTCTCCTTTGACCCTTTGTACTTGTGTTTTAGAACTTGTTAGGTGTGTTTGGAATAGGTTGGTTGTTGATTGGTTTAGATTGTTGCTGCCCAGATTTCGGCTTCTTCGCTTGAGCGAGGCTTCTTGCGCTCGAGCGAGCTTATTGTAATTTGCCGCTTTGCTCGAGTGAGGTTTCTCGCGCTCAAGCGAGAATTAGGTGTTCTCGTGTTTCCTTCGCACGCAAAGATTTCTGGGAAAGATGAAGTTCTTCGCTAGAGTGAGGCTTCTTGCGCTTGAGCGAGCCTTGTGTTATTTGTTCATTCGCTCAAGCGAGGTTTCTTGCGCTCGAGCGTGCACGTCTGTGGCAGAACTGAAGCTTTGCATTGTGCGCTCGAGCGACGCTTCTTGAGCTCAAGTGAGGTCACTTGTTGTGTCTGGTCGCTCGAGCGACAACTCCTTTGCTCGAGCGAGGACCGTGTATATTAGTTCGCAGCAGCTCGGTTTTACACAGAAAATTGAGATCTTTTCACCTCAAAACACTAATCCGACACCTTCTCTCTCTAAAATACTCTCTCCCTCTTCAAATACTCCTAGATCTAACTACCTCACAACCCTAGTTCCTTTGTTAAAGTGTTGGAACATCTCAAGGGCTTTCCTTTGATCTGAGTCAAACCGAATTTGGGGCATTTTTGAAGTTCTTCTTCTTCTCTTTGGGCTTCTACACTTGAGGTAGGGATATCCTACTATTTAATATGGGTTTTTAACCTAGGTATTTGTGATTTTGAATAAATGGTGGGATTATGAAGGTTTGGATGAAGTTAGGGTTTGGGTTTTGATTTTTAAAAGAGGGATTTTCTATATTTGGTTCCATATATGTATGTGGGGTCTTGAACATGATATTACTTGAGTGTAATGGGTGAAATTTGGTCTTGGGTTTAATATTTGGTGAAAGGTGAAAGATTGCCCTAATTTGAATCATATAAATTAATTTGTATAAATAATGAAATTGACGTGGAAATATGAAATTGGAAGGCGCATAATTGAATGGTGTAATTGGATTTGTTAAATCACTCACTCATGGATATTTAGTAAATTATCTGTTTGATAGATTGTATACCTGTCTAGAAATATCTGTTTTGGGCTATCCGTGGAGGATAGGTATGATTGTTGTAGAAATTGCATGAGGATTAGGTGAATTGAAACTAATCATTTGATTTATGTCATTGAATATGACGGTTTGATTAAATTATTGTATATGTGAATTGATTAGTCATTGTATATGACAACGTTTTAAATACATTCTACATGTATCTTTGTTTGGAAGGAGATAGGGGATGTACTCCATTGTTTGAGAGGAGATAAGGGATGGACTCCATTGAAAACTAAGTTGGCCGGAGTGTCTAGGGTGAAAGTCCCAAAATCTAATATATATATATATATATAGGTGCCAATTCCCTCGGATGTGAATTCCGTAAAATGGCAAGAAAAATTGAAGTGTTTGAATGATGATTGCTATTGAAGTGTTAATAAATGAGTTGTAGTCTTATTTGGGATTGTTTAGATAACAAAGGACTTATCTGTGAGTTGATTAGAATAACTGAATGGAAATTGAATGAGATATTGATGTCATTATTGATTGGTCATGAAAAGATGTCAGTTGGTCTTAAGTATTGAGCATTTATCTAATGCTCATATCTTAGTTAAATTTCATACATTGTGTTAGTATATCTCTACTGGGCTTTGGCTCACCCTACTTGGGAAACCACTTTCAGGTACAGGTGATATGCCACCTCCAAGGACATAGCTTAGGAGGACCAGGAGCTGAAGGCTCTGTTTTTGTTATATTTATGCTTTAATGTAGATTCTAGCCGAGGGCTTTATACGTAAAACAGTTAGGACTATTTCTTTTGTTGTAACCAAGTGATAACTTGGAAAGATGTAAGCCCTTAGGGCATTTACTTTGTTGTTGTTATCTTAATATTACATGCTATAGATTCAGGATGAATATTTATGAATGTATAATACATGTGATATCTCTTTTGTAATATAAACTCTGTTGAATGAAGTATATCGCTTTATTATGTTTATGGAACTTGTGAATGGTTTATTGATGTTATATTTTGGGGGCGTGACATGAAATACAAGATCTAGGGTTTGTAATCAAAATCATAACACAAATTAGGGCTTGTAAGGCATATCTCTAAAACCCTAGCACCATTATATGATGTTTATTATGTAAATAATTGTCGAAATATGTCTTTTGTTGTTTAGGGCTTTTCAGATTCTTGAAAAAATTAGGACCTTTGAGATTTATTGGCATCGATGGTATTGAAATGGTTTGTGTATTGCATGGTTATTGGTTTGTGGTCCCTTGTTTTGTGGTGTTCGTTGAAAAAAATATGATATGTGTATTGCATGTAACAGTGCTTGGGATTGTTGTAAATTTGAGTAGTGGTCCCCTACTACCAGGATACTAATTGTGGGCCACAATTTGGAATGACGAGTGTTTCATAGCTATTGGTAAGGGCCCATAATGTTTGTGCCACCAGTATGTCAAGGGAACCTTAACTCTTTTTTTAATTGTTACTTTTATGTTTGGAAACATTATTTGTTATTCTTTGTATTCAATGTGATTTAAATTTTGTAGTTTTGGAGAAATATAACGAGAATGGGTGATGCTATGTTTTTATCTCAAGGCTCCAATATAAGTCACGCCAAAGCAAGACCTCCAAGTGCCACCCAGCCAAGTAATCCAAGTGCCATCCAAGGGTCTTCTTCTAGTTATCTACAAAACTAAGTACCTTAAGTACAAAACTAAGTAGGTTAAGTAGTAGTTAGTACACTATTTTGGGATATGTATGATAAACATGTTGGTTTTGAATGGTGTTTAGTTTTTGTTTGGAACATGTTGGCTTCAATTAGTGTTTACTTTTTGTTTTGAACATGTTGGCTTGGATTAGTGTTTACTTGTTTGGGAAAACTATTGGTTTGGAATGGTGCTTGGCATGTAATGGGAATGTTATGTTTTATAGGAACAATGTTTAATTTTATGGGAATGTTGTGTTTGGATCAGGTTTGGAACAATGTCATGTGTTATGTTTTATGGGTTATTTATAGTTTAGTACACAAATACATAGCAATAATTTTATTATCATTACACAAAACTCCAATAAATTACCGTGGTTTCACTATTAAGTAATGGAAGGGGTCAAACTGATACTTTTCAATTGTTTAGGGGGTCAAAATGATACTTTTCAATAGTTTAGGAAGTCTCTATGTTGAAGGATATTATAGTTTAAAAAATGTCAAAAATTGGTCACATGACAGAAAAAGTGCGATTTCACTAACGGTTCGGTAACGAAGAGGGTGAAAGTGATACTTTTTGAAAGTTTAGGAGGTCCATTTGTATGCTTTTATAGTTAGAGGGTTAAAGTGACACTTTTCAATAGTTTAGGGGTGTCCATGTAAATAACCCTTTTCTAAATAAGTCGGTGAGGAGGAAGAACACTCTGTATATAGGGCTTTTCAACTTCAAAAACTAGAAGACTAAATAAAGATTAAAAAAAAAAAAAAGTGGGCTACTTTTGCAATTTGTGTTAGTTTTTATTATCCACTTCCAAATTGATTTAGATTTGAACTATTTCTTTCCTATAGACTAGGATTTTATGAACACTTATTTGACTTAGTTTTAGTTGTTTCCTTATTAAATAGGATTGTAAGGAAACCAAATTAATTTTAGAAATATAATCCCATTCTTTATGGGTTTGAGTTTTGGGTAGAATTTTTTTTATTATAAATATAGGTAGTTCTCTCATAATTCATATGTTGAAATACATCACAGGTTTTAGAAAGAGTTTGAGAAAAACACTATTGTAACTCTTTGAGCATTTGTTCTAGTTTGATAATAAAAACTAGTGTTTGTGGAATTAGGCTTTGCCAAACCACGTAAATTCTTGGTGTCTTAAATGTTTAATTCTCTCTCTATAAATTCTCTATACTTGTTTATGTTCTCAATATTCATAGTCATCACTTTTGGTGTGGTTGAGTGTTTTAGTTGCTCTCTGCATAACAATTTGTGTAAATTGAAAGACTAAAATTGAGGCATAATTTTTGGTTACTGCTTTGAAACTTAACTAGGGCCCCACTTTTTTGACATGCCTCTATTTTCATATAGGTATATGTATATATATTTTAAGGATTTCTTTGATAGACCCTCCGGCGTCTAACTTGTCCTTCAAAAGGACAAGAATTATATGGATTCTTTTAAAACCCCCTAATATTTTAAAACTTGTTTCTTTTACTCTAATACCTTTATATATGTGTGTGTGTATCAGATTGCAATCACTCACTCTCTCTTCTCTCTGTCTCACTCTTATCACTGTTGCTCTCCATCAGTGCCATCACTGCTCTCCATCGGCTCCACCACCGCTCACCATGGAACTCTCTCTATATCGTCTTCATCGCCACCATCACTCGTCGCATCCATAACCTCAGATCTAAGATCATTCACAGTCGTCGTCGTCGGAAAATGAAGGTTCCTGACGGTTTGCAAACCTGAGATCCGAGATTCGAGATCCTTCACTATCTCTCTCTTTGTGGTTCTGATGGTTAATACTCTCTCTCTCTCTCTCTCTATGTTTGTGTGTATGTGTCACTTATCATCTCTCTCTTTCTCTCTCTCTTCTTTTTCTTTTTCTTCTTCTTCTCATGAATCTCTGCTTTCGAACTCTATCTTCCAATTTCTCTTTCTTCTTCTCATAATGCCCTGTTCTTCAAACAGTAAAATTTTACTCTAATTCATGACACGACACTCTCTTGTAAAGCCATCCTTGCAGCTTGTTTCAGAGTAAAATTTTACTTTGAAATAAAAAAAAATGAGTAAAATTTTATTATTGTTAAGCAGACCAACATGCTGTTAACCAGAATAAAATTTTACTGTTACAAAAAATAGAGTACATACTAAATGAACGAACCAAAGTTAAATTTTACTTTTAGATCTATGAACAAACAAACAAAAAACTCTTAATTTTTTATTGTAATATCTCGATTTCTCATTTTTTTATATATTAAATCTAAGTTTTTTTTTTTTATATTATTTTTATTTTTTATCTCAGATCTAAAGTTACTGATCTCAAATATGAGGTCGTATGTATCAAATCTGAGATGGTGGTGGTTTGATGGCAAAAATGGTGGTTGCTTGCCGACTATGAGGATGAGCAATGCCGGTAGACAATGAAGATGATGGAGATAATGAACAACCATGGAGTCAATGAAGAGAGAGAGTGTGTTGTAAAAGAAAAAGAAGAAAGAAAGGGTATAATGGTCAAATAAAATATTCAAGTAACAAATTTTATCTTCATACAAGACTTTATAATTATAAAGGGGTTTTGAATGTAATGCCTTGAGAATAATTACAATAAATCGAGAGTAATGATTAATTAAACAACATCATAATTTGAGAATAAATTCCTTCCATTCATATACTTCAAATGTACTAAGGAGTAACACATGCATTTATACATTCATAAGCCCTAACCCTGAATCTATAGCATGTGTTATAAACAAAAGATATGAATTAAAAGTTAAACAGATATGGAATGCCCTATTGGCTACAACTTTCTAAGATAGTGCTTGGTTACAACAAAATGGATTTTAAATCCAATACATATAAAGCCCTAGACTTGTACAAAATAATTACAACAGGTAAATAAAATAAAGCTTCCGCTCCAAATGCACCCAAGCTACTACATTGGCAAAGACATATCATCAGCACCTGAAAATGGGTTTTCCTATATAGGGTGAGCCAAAGCCTAGTAGAAATAATCCAACACAGTATATGAATCTTAACAAAGATACAAGGTGAATGCATATGTAATGCTCGTGCCGAAAACATTTTACATCACCTTCCAAAACCATGCAATGCCAGGTTTATAACATAATTTATAAAACCATTTCTTTTACAACAAAAAATAGGGTAGTGAATCACAACTCTGGAATCTCTAGACAAATATCACATTTCACGGAAATTTTGTCCACAAGAAACCATAAACCAGCACCCATGTAAACGTAGGCTATACAAGCACTACTATTGTCATTTCATGGATATTTAATCCGCAGGAATCAGTACCTATGTATGCGCGCAGTTTTAGGACTTTCGCCATAGACACACATTCCAACTTATTTGATGTAACACCAACTTTTTCCCAGATTCACCCCTTTTCTCAAGACAATATACATTTTCAATGTATTAAATGTGTAATAATGCTAATGCAAATGGATGAGAAAGTAGTTTCCATTTGCCTAATCCTCGTACAATTTTTACAACAATCATAGCTATCATCCATCGATATTCCAAAACAGATATCTCTAAACAGATAGAAAATTTCAATAAGGATAAACTTTTCAAATTTCAAGATATGAGTGATAATACATATCCAACTCCACCATCTATAACAACCCAATTTCACCATTTCAATATCCATTCCATTTATCAATACAAAATCAACATTTGAGATTTCTAGAGCAAAAACCCCATTTTCTTTATAAATCATTTCCAAAGGTAAAAATCAACATTTGAGATTTCTAGGGTAAAAACCCTCTTTTCTTTATAAACCATTTCCAAAGGTAAAAACCCATCATTTCATCGTATCTCAACAATAAATATCTATGCACAACCATTTTCAATAAACCATTTGAAAATTCCTCTTTTTGATTTCGAACCAAAGCCCTAGATTGTTCTAAAATCCCTTTTTTCTCAATGTTGTTTTATAGAAACAAATAACTAAGTTAAAAATCATAAGAAAGTGCAGAGAATCCCTACCTCAAGCTTAGAAGGGGAAGAGGAAAACTCAAAGAAAACTCAACGTTGATGAAACCACAAACCTCTTAGATCAAAATAAGGCCCTTGATACGATCTACAATCTATTTCAAAGGACCACGATGAGAAGGTACCTCGAAGTAAGTAGATCTAAAGATCTAAGTGAGAAAAGTTGAGTTTTGAGAGAAAGAGAGAGAAGTCACGAGTAAAGAGGGAAAAGAGAATGAAACAATGAGAGGAAAGTGTTTTGGAACCTGTTTATAATGTGGCTAGGTACTAATAGAATAATAGCCTCAAGGTCAACAAAAGGAATAAGTCAAAACTACCAAAAAGTAGAGCCCAAAACCATCCAAAAAATACAGAAAATACACACAGGGGTCAACCCCTAAGACAGTGGTGTGGACCCTCAGGAAGAAATATTGAGACACTTATGTTTGTAGCAGACAAGGAGGTCGACCCTAGTACCCGTGGTGTCAACCCCAAAAACCTACTACTTGGGGCAAAACAACAAGAAATGGTCGACCTTGGGAACCCGTGGTGCTGACCCCAGAGACCAATAACAAGACAAGTGTCAACACCCACAAAACTGGTGTTGACCCCAAAATCTGGTAGCAACACTAAGAGTAAGACAACAAGGTTGTGTCGATCCTAGGAACTCATGGTGTTGATCCCAGAAGCAAAACCAAATATGAAAGGAAAGAAGAACGACCACTACGGATATGGTTTCCCGGATTCAAAGGCAATAATTGGGTCGGGTCTAAATTAGGATCGCTATATTAAAAGTACTAATTTTTTTTTTGTCGTTTTAACAAGAAAAGGAAGTTAGGAAGGGTTTATGGTCAAATTTCCCATATTTTAATGGGGGCACTTTGACATGTCTCTGCTTTTAAGAAAAATATGTGTACAATTTTTATTTTTATTTTTTAATTTGAGAGGAAAGGTGGGCATGGCCATGGCCCATCCCTCTACATGTCTGCCACTGGTTGTGATAGGGTTGTTATTGATAGGTCAACTTTAATGGTGAATTGTGGATGATATAAGATGCAGAAGGGGGAAGAACTGTAATGGAGAGGAGGGAGGTTAGAGTAGAAAATGGCTGTAGGAGTAAGCCTTGGTATTGATCTTTACATCACCATTGTTGTCGAACACTCTCCTCTTTGTTCTCTGTATGCATCATCATTGTCATCGACGATGGACACATTTCTACTTACTCCATTTTGTTTATGCGATCACTCCCACAAACCTCAAGTTCCTTAATTTGTATGTGATATTTGTGGTCTTCACCATTCTCATTCAAGTAGTTTGTATGGCTATTGTTGGATCCTTCCCATTCAATTCTTTTCTCTCAAGAGTTTATTGTGTATGGACAATAATTCTTCTTGTTTGTCTTCATATCCAAGTAACAAAAAATAAACAAGGAATTCAAGGATTTGCCACCATAACTTGCTTTTGTAGCTTTTGTTCTCGACACTTTGGTTAAAATCAAAGGCGAACATGATTTTCATTTGAGGGGAAAAAAAATTAGGAAAAGGGAATTTTGATTCAAGTATTGTATATGTGATATTTTACATTTTAACAAGAAAAAAATTAATATTATATAAAAATTAATATGGATGATGATAAGATTTTGACAATTTGTTTTGAAACTTAATAATGCTTGTGTTGATAATTATGTAATTGAAAGACAAAAAAAAAAAAAATGTAAACGCATACCAATTGAGCATTTTTTACCGCTATTATTGTATTGATAAAGTGAAGCAGTATTTTTAAACCAATGTTTAGAAGAAGAAAAAAAACACTAGTGTAATTGACGAGTAATTTTTGGTCATTACTTAATATCCTTATAGAATGGTCATTCTCTCTATTTGTAATTCAATTTTTATTATGTTTTAACGAATCAAATGTAAAAATAAATATTTTGATAGAATGACCATCCATTTTACTTTTATTCTAGAAAATTGCAAATCTATTGTGAAATATTTGGATAACCATTAAAAGAGATGTAATTGGAATTGAAAAGTATTTCTTTATATAAAAAGACAAAACAGAAAGTGGTAGAAATTTGAAGACCTTTGTGATTCAATTAGTGTGCAGCTCATAAATTCATACACTATGATGTCATTGAACCAATTGCACGTCTTCATGTAATGGTTGATATGCCTATAAAAGCAAACCTATACATAGTGACAACATCTATCAGAAGAGAAAAGAAAGAAAGGAGAAAGGATATTATTGTGTGGTACAAGGGTGTTTATTTCCTACCACGTTATTATTGGCTCCATTATTATATGTATGCTCTATTGATGAGCAACGAAGGTGTTGAATATATTAGTGGAAGACAGATTATTTTCTTAGCCCAAATTCTTTGTTATTTACCTTCGATCTTTACTTTCTCTTTATTAGTTTTATAACACGTTATCAGCACGAAATTTTGACCAGCTAAGAAGGAAAAGTGGAATCACATACAAATAAGGTTGGTGTGATTTTTCTACAAAGTGGTTGAGTTAAGTATAAATAAATTTTGAATAAATATTTTATAAGAGCGGTTCCTGATAAGGCTAATTCTATATTTTTCTTAATATATTCATGTAATACTAAATATATTATCATTGTTGTGTTGAGTGCTCAAATATGTCAAATCCTTCAAAATCAGAATTCATAGATCTTGATATTTCGGGAAATATATTTATCTTGGATACGTGACGTTGAGATCCACCTTGAGATAATGGATCTTGGAGTTACCATTAAAAATGAAAATGAGGCATCCCTGAAGGATCGTGCAAAGGCAATTATATTCATTCGCCACCATCTCCAAAAAGAATTAAAACTGAATACCTCATGATAACAGATTCACTTATTTTGTTGAAAGAGAAATACGAGTACCAAAAGACCGTAATCCTTCCAAAAAAGCTCCCTGATAGGGTAATTTATACTAAATTGGGCCGAGCTGATAGTTGGGCCGAGGTAAGCCCAAATGAGAAAGGTAGCTTGTACACCGGTCAGGGGAGTGCTACGGTAGTTCGGTTGTTAGACTTACATGATGTAGCCCGGTTTCTATTCGGTCCGGTCGTGTCCCAACCAGAGTATGAGAGCAACTTCTTCAGACCGTATGCGTTAGTTCAGTTAGTCACTCCTACGGGTAGTCCGGTCTTGGCATGCGAAACCGGAGTAGGAGTGAGGTAATGAAGAGCCGAACTAAAAATCTGTTCGTCTGTATTTGCCAGATTAGTACAGCAGTGGGTAGTCCGGACGTCATTGATTACTTCGGTCGTAGCATGTGGGAAACCGAGGTAATCTATGACTCTGAATGTAGTTCGGTTTAACTCCCTTATGTCTAGTTCGGCCTAAGCATGGGAATGCCGAGGTAAGGGAGAGAAGTAAGGACCGAATTAATGGTTACTCCGGTCATTTGGAGTTCGGCTGTAGAAAGACCATTTCACTTGGTTTAAGCAGTGAGGAGGGTGTTAGAGGATAAGCATTATCTTCCCAGAGTTTGAATCCTAGGAGGACTCTACGCTAGGAGGAGTAATCCTAGAAGGACTCTGTGCATGGAGGAGTAAGAGTCCTACCAGGATTGTGCCACGCGAAACCTATATAAGCTCACCAATATCACCTTTGGAGAGGTAACACAATTTTGCTCCCTGAACACTTAGAGCTTTTGCCTTCTTGTCTTGCTTACTGACTTAGGCATCGGAGAGGTTTCCGGCACACACCCGCCGGCCAGCTCACGTTTGTGTTTTCAGGTGGTGGAACGACGACGTATAGAGGAACGCAGACTTGATCAACAGGATTATACGAGAAAGTATATTTCTTTCCCGTACACTCCCTATAATTGATTGCACCTAAAATTGTAAAATTATGAATCAGTTAGTGAATATAATCTATAGAATGTGTGTTGAAATTTGCACGCTGATAATATGTTCTTGTAGTAGCAATATAAAGATCGTTGATCTACAAAGTACTGTGAACTGATTTCATGCCTTCTTATGGCTAAATAAACTAAGCAATTGCTATTGAAAAATCATCAATCTCATCCAACAAGCTTTGCTCCATTCCTTAAAGTGAATGAGGTTGCATTTCATGATTGTGGACGAGAGAGAAGTCATGATTTGGAAAAAAAAAAAAAAAGAAGGAGAAAGGTTTACATAATAGAATCTCCCAAGAATGATGTATCTATCCATGCATGTATTGCATATGCATGACAAATAAATCTGCTAGAAAATAGAGTGATTACTATGCATAAATAATTACTATTCATGTTTTGAAACATTTCACCCCACAGTTCACTATTCATCCTCATTCATCATTGTGCATTACTTTAACAATTTTCTCAAAATACTATTCATCAACAGTATTTTACTATTGAAATTTTTCCTACTTGGAGTGTTTGCCTTCTAAGTAACAAGCCTCGATAAAATAAATAAAAGAAAAGATTATTGGTGATAAAAATATTCATATATTTGTTTTAGTGATGCTTTTGGAATTTATATTTTCTTGTTTGATCATGTTGTGGAAATGATGATTAATTGTTTATAGATATGGATTTTACTAATGTATTGATTAATTCTAAAATGTTTAGTAAAAGTATTTATTTAGCAGACAATATAAAGACACCTACAATTCTTTGTAATGAAAAACATTTTATGATGAAAAAAACTAATGTAAAATCTCAAGTTCTGCAAACTTGATTGAAAGCTTTGAAAGAGCCAATATTATGATTGTCAAATAGAATCAAATTTGATAATGATGAAGTATATTTTGCCAGATCCAGAAGACATCTGTTAAGTTTTAAAGATATATGTCATATTTGTTATTGAAACCATAAATAAAGGTAAAGAAAAATATCTATATATTACTTCTTTGAAGTTGCTTGGTATTCATGTGGGTTGTATTATATGACAATGAAAGCAATTGAATCAAATGTTGAGATACACTAGAAGTGCTCCAACTTAATGCACCAAAAGTGTTATAATCCAAAAAGCATTCATGTTAGGGCATGATTACCCTGAGCATCCGGGATTTCTAAGGATGTATTGAATTATTAAAAATTCAAATAAGAAATCTATTAAAGAACTAGAAGATTCTTTTACCAAGTGATTATCCATGCTCTGCCTGTTCATTGGAAAAATTAATTATTAGACTATCTCATTCATATCAATATGGACTATTCATTATTTCATGATTTTGATAGATACATTAACTAGATAGTCTTATTCATAACGCAACTTTAATGATTATTGTATACATGTTGGTATTGATGTCAAGCATCCTACTGCCCATGTTCATACTCAAAATGGTATAGTTTAATATTTAATTAAATGGTTTTAGTTGATCGCTCAAACTTTGCTTATGAAAGATAAATTACCTATTTCAGCATGGGGTCACGCTAGACCAACTATATATATGAGTACTCACCATTATAGCTTGTATTTGGTCAACCATCAAATATTGTTTATTTAGAATGTTTGGTTATACTTAATATGTTTCTATTGCAAATGGGTCTTCAATGTAAACTTGGAGTTTATGTTAGTTTTGATTCTTCATTTATTTTAGATATCTTGAATCCTTAACATGTGATGGATTTAGAGCATGTTTTGAGGATTGTCATTTTGATAAAATAATCTTCCCATCATCAGGGGGAGAAAAGTCGCAGCCTGAAAACTCGACGTGAAATCACTTGAAATAATTCGATGTTATCTTACCTTGATCCTCGTGAACTAGAAGTTCAAAGGATTATTTATTTTCCAAGTATAAGAAAATCAATTACTAGATCTCTTCACGGACTCTAAAAATATAATAAAATCCTATATTCCAGCTGCTAATACTCCAACAAAAATTGATGTCCCTGAAGGACAATCTGCTGGTATAGCTATAAATGTATCTAAGTCACGCTAGAAGTGTGGTAGACTTGTCGGTGCAAAAGATAAAGTTTCTTGAAAGAAGAAGACAATTAGTATTCTTGAAGAGACCATATCTAGCGCTCCTAAAGAGACTATATCTGCGCTATCAAAGAGGTGCTCCAGAAGAGACTATACCTAGCACTCTTGAAGAGGTTAAACTCATAAAAAATTCTTAGTGCTCCTGGAGAGGCTAGACCCACAAAAAAAATTATTATAAATCTTTCTAATTCTCCTACTTATAAATATCCTGAAGTAGAACCTCCAGAAGAAGAATCTCCTAAAAAGTTATCCCTCAAAGTGGAATCTCCTAAAGAGTTATCCACTGAAGTGGAACCTTATGAAGAGTTATCCCTTGAAGTGGAAATGGTACTTGAAAATAATGAGATCTCAATACATTACATAAATACAAGAGATATTTGGGATAGAAATTAAACTGTTGTCAACAACATATTTTTGTTTAAAAGTTGCTCTTAATATTACCAGAAGTAATGGTGAAAACATTACTAGAAGTGATGATGATAATACACCACAAACAGTAGAAGAATGACGACATAGAAATAATTAGCCAATGTGGAAAGAAGCAATATAAGTAGAGTTAAACTCGCTTACAAAAACGTGAAGTATTTGGACCTGTAGTATAACCCCCTGAAAGGATATAGCCTGTCAAATATAAGTGGGTATTGTTTGATATAAGTGGGTATTTGTGCTACAGTGCAATGAGAAAAATGAAATTGTTAGATATAATGCGCAACTTATTGTGCAAGATTTCTTATAGAAACTTAGTATTGACTATGATAAAACTTATTTACCTATAATGAATGCAATTGCATTTAGATTTCTCATCAGCTTGGCAATCATAGAAAATTTAGATATGCATTTAATGGATGTGGTTACAGCATATTTATGGATCACTAGATAGTGATATATATAAGTCCCTGAAGGATTTAAGATGCCTGAAGCATTTAATTCAAAACTCAGAAGTGTTTATTCTATCAAGCTACAAAATTTTTTATACGGGTTAAAACAATCCGAATGCATGTGGTATAATCACTTCACTGAGTATCTGTTGAAAGAGAGATATGAGAATGATCCAATTTACCAGTGCATTTTTATTAAGAAATCAAAATCTAGATTTGTAATTGTTGCAATATATAGCGATCCCGATTTTGACCCGGTCAACTTCGGGGGTTGAGCTGCCCGGTCAGCTCGCCGAAAGCAAAAATGCAAAATGCATTCGAAAATTGCTTACGGGAAAGTATATTTCACGCTCGAGCGACCTTGTTTATCAGTCCGTAAATTAGGGTTCTAGATCACTCTTTGCACCCCCCTCTCTCTCTAAAACTCTCCAAATTTCTTGATCTAGAGCTTCTCTCTCTAGAAATTATCTTCTCTCTTTGATTTTTCCAAATCCATTGGGATTTAGGCCTAAGTTCTTCACCAAAGTTGGTTATCACCTCGAGGGCTTTATTGTGTGCGGTGGAGATCGAGTTTCGACACTGTAAATTTTGGGGCTTCATCTCAGATTCTCTTCAAAACTTGAGGTAGGGATTTTCTTTGAGTTATATATATATATATTTTTGCAAAATCTAGATGATTTTCAAAATCATCCTTTGATAACTTCTGAAAATTGATTGTTGATTCAAGAAGTTGAGCGATTTTGAAAGTGTGTTTGTCTCTTGTTCTTTTAAAATGATCTTATAGGTTTTGATCTTCGTTGATTGAAGAAAAGATGATTTTGAAAAGTTTTCTTTCAAAAGATTTGAGTTGTATAGTTTTGGTGAGAAAACCTAGAATTTGAGAATTTTCTTTAGAGACTGAAAATCCATAAATGCTATTGTTATGTTTATTTTGTGTGTCAAAATAAATGGATGTTTGTAGAATTTCTTATTTATGTTTATGTAAATAATGAATTTCAGGGAATATGAGAATTATTGTTCATTTTAGAAATTATTGTTCAAAACGTTAAAACAGTCTTGAAATGACTAATTGTTGAGGATACTTGAGAAGAGGGAATTGTATTATTCCTTGGATGATGAATTGGGATAAAAGTATTCATATTTATCTTGTGAAATTGCATTGAAGTGAGAAATGAGAATTTTGATCACAATGGGAATATTGAGTGGGAGTATTGAAAGTGGAAGAAATATTACATTGTATTATTAATCATTGCATTGGCATATCAATTCATTTGATTACATTGAATTTTGAAAGTTGATTTGAAAACTTGCATTGAGAAATGAATGTTGAGAAACAAATTTTCATGAAATGGTTTTGGGATAAATACAGTGGTAAGTCTTAAAAGGTAGTGTAGAGAATAGGTGTCGAGCCTTCCAATCAATACTGGTAAAAATGACAGATTATGGGTGTCGAGCCCTCCGGTTGATACTGGTAAAAATGATAAATTGGTAGTACTTGTATAGTCTACTTGCAGACACTGACCTAGAGATTACGAGAGTTGTATTTACCACCCTTGAAATAAATTGTTAAGTTTTGAACAATTGAAATTACATGACATCATTGAGCATGATGGTTTTCAAAAGATGAAAATGTGATTTATCTTCAAAAAGGGCATAGCATAGCATGTGTATTTCACCTCTTGAGACTTGTATAAAATGTATATACTTTGTTAAGAATTTCCTACTGGGCTTTATGCTCGCCTTACGGGATTTTTGTGCAGGAAAAGATGTGGTGATTCCACCCAACTAGGGGCGTGGAAGTGTGTGTGTTGAGAGGACAATGCTCTCATTTTGCGTGACTCTGTTTTGTAAGCCAAGGGCTGTATTTGTGTGGGTTTGAATAACCGTTTTGTGTAACCAGACTTAAGCCTTGGAAACTTGTAAACTCTTGAGGGTATCTATTTGTTTGTTTTATTTTGTTTTGAATTGAATGTATTATCGCATGAGAACTATTTGTGTCATGTAATGCAAGTATGGGAATTTATTTCGATTTTCCTTTAAAGAACCATCATTGTTGTATTAACATTGGGCTTAGAAATTGGGGCGTTACACAATATATGTTAATAATTTGAATCTTGTGGAACTCTAGAAGAGCTTACATAAAATACAAAATATTTAAAATGAATTTGAAATGAAAGATCTTTGCAAAATGGAATTTTGTATCGGCTTGCAGATCGAACATTTGACAAATGGAATTTTTATTCATCAATTAGAAAGTCTTGAAGCACCTTTATATGAAAAAAAAAAAAAAAAAAAAGCTCTTACATTAAATACTCCAATGGTTTTCTCGCCCTTCCAAAGATGGTGAAGAAATTCTTGGTCCTGAAGTACTATATCTTAATGCAATTAATACTATTATATATCTTATAAATTGTACTAAGCCCAATATTGCATTTGCTATCAAATTTTTAGCAAGATATAGTTCTGTATCAACTTAAACACTTTGGAATAGAGTGAAGTAAATATTACGTTATCTTCGTGGAACAACTGATATGGACTTATTCTATTCAAATGAATCAAAGTCGCAGCTAATTGGATATGCAGATGCTGGATATCTCTCTGATCCACATAAAGCCAGATTACAAACAAGATATGTTTTTATGTATAAAAATATTGCTATATCTTGGTGATCAGTAAAACAAACATTGACTGCTACTTCTTCAAATCATTTAGAGATACTTGTAATTCATGAAGCAAGTCGAGAATGTATTTGACTTAAATCTATGATCCAATGTATTCAAGAAAGATGTGGATTGTCTTCAACAAAAAATAGTCCAACCATATTATATGAAGATAATGTTGCATGTATCACATAGATCAAATGAGGCCATATCAAAGATACACTCAAGTGATAATCCGGCAAATCTATTTACTAAAGCACTACCAACTGCAACATTCAAGAAATTGGTGCATAATATTGGAATGCGTCGACATAGAGATTTATTATGCAGCTTTGAGGGGGAGTCATCTATTTAAGCAAATTTGTAGATTGTACTATTTTTCCTTCATCTAAGGTTTTTTTTCCACTAGGTTTTCCTTAGCAAGGTTTAAATGAGACAATCTAAACAAATCACATACAAGAATATTATATATTTTTTCCTTCACCAAAGGTTTTTTCCACTAGGTTTTCCTTCGTAAGGTTTTAATGAGGCGTATTCTTAGTATATGGTTATCCAAGGGGAAATGTTGTGAAAGATTTGGATAACCATCAAAAAAGATGCAATTAGAATTGAGGAGTATTTCTTCATATAAAAAGACAAATAGAAAGTGGTAGAAATTTGGAGACCTTTGTGAATCAATTAGAATGCGGCTCCTAAATTCATGCACTATGATGTCATTGAACCAATTGCACGTCTTCATGTATTGGTTGATATGCCTATAAAAGCGAACCTATATGCATTGTGACAACATCCATCAGAAGAGAAAGAAAGAAAGGTGAAATGATATTATTGTGTGGTACAAGGGTATTTATTTCCTACCACGTTATTATTGGCTCCATTATTATATGTATGCTCTATTAATGAGCAACAAGGTGTTGAATATATTAGTGGAAGATAGATTATTCTCTTAGCCCAAATTCTTTGTTATTTACCTTTGATTCTCACTTTCTCTTTATTAGTTTCATAACAAAATCAAAAGGTTTTTTTTTTTTTTTTTAGGGCTAAATTATACATATGTAATAAATATTGCCTTTTGTTAAAACTATTGTGCATGAGTTAAAAAAGACCATAAATTCTGAAGCTATTTCAATTGCTTTTATAAAAAATAATAATAATATTGAAAATGGCCAGAAAAGATTAATTGGAATGAAGGCTCCATTTGTTTTGATGTAAAATATTTTTCTTAGAAATATTTTACTTATTTTCCAATTTTTGGTTGAACAAAAAGTAAGTAAAACATTTTTTAAGGAAAATATTTTTACATTATGTTTCCAAAAATGACTTATCTTCAAAAATTTTGGAAGTCAATTTTTACAAAGTTGACTCTTACTCACTACCTTTTCCACACATTTAACATTTTGAAATAAATATCTTAGCCTACTAAAAAGTCATAAGTGACACTTTATTGAATCAAAATTTCTCTTTTAGGCAATAAAAAGTTTTTGTTTCAAGTGTCAACCAAATGCCGAAAAAATAAAAACAAAAATAATTATTTTTGTGTAACATCAATTTACAAAAAAAATATTTTACATCGAAACAAATGGAGCCGAAATGTGAGAAATAATGAGAACGGAGCAGAGAGGGTAAAATTGGCATTTTGTTTCATAGTTTAGTTGATATCATTATTTTTTTGGAGTGTTTCTAATAGTCCTCACTTTTTTACTTTGGATCCCCCAATATTCATTTTTTATTACAATTTTGTTCCCATTCTTATCTTCGCCAACCCTATCCCTAATCTCATCCCCACATTTTCTCTGGCTGACAACCTCTGGGACACCCTTCCACCTACAATCCCCGTTATTCGTTATCCTTTTCTAGTGACCTCTCTTCTTACAGCAACACTCCTCCCTTTTCTAGCAACCCATTCACCATTGCAACCATCACTCCTTATTCTCCCACTGATGATGGTTTTCCTCAACCTCGCTACTCTTTACCGCTGTGATGTCGACCATCACAACCTTAACCATCACGATCTCCACCATCGAGATCGCACTGCTAATTTCTCATCACCCTATCACACTTCGGTGAGTACTTCAACCCATTGCCTTACCCTCGTCGCCATTCGTAAAAAGAGTAAGATGAAGGGGTCCAAAGAAATATAGGTGGGGAGCAATTTCAGAAGGCGAGGGGCTAAACAAATAGTGGGGTCCAAAATAAAAAGTGAAAGGTATTAGTAGCACTCTTTTTTTAAAATTTTTTTTATTACAATAATAAACTCAAATGAAATTAGTAAAAATGACAAGTTTTCAAATGAGACACCCAATCTCATAATTAGAATTAAACCCACCCACCAAATTATAATAGTTGAGAATCAAGCATTCTTCGATAAATCTAGCAAGTTTTATCTGGCAAGCCTTCTTCGATTGGACCAGTTCACATGACTTAAGACTTGACTTCCTCGGTTGGGCTCCTTGTTATGAGTGAAACATTTTCTAGCAACCCCAATATAGTGAGATGAATGGAGCATCACAATGTCAGCTTAGAGAAGGTTCATAGTTTTGATGAGATTCGTAGGTTGAAGGAGGTTGAACTTGTAATCGTGAGTATTTTCAAACACACAAAATAAATAAATAAAATAGTTTGACATTTTTTTGGTATTGAACTCTCGAACATATGCACCAAAAAAATAAAAAATAAAAAGCAACACAAGACCAAATTAGAGGCATTAAGCTGACAAGGTCTAACCGAACAAATAAATATTGTTTGGCTGGGTAGTTCCAAACAAATAAACAGTGTTTGGAAGTTCAGTGCCAAATAGAGTTTGGAACAAATTTGAGTTTGGTCCCATGAGATTGTAAAAATATAGTACAAAATACCAACAAAAAGCAACATATCATAGGTTTAATAAAAATAACCTACATTTATGTAAACACCTATCAGTGTTGAGATTGTCGTTAGTGGTGAGAAATTATTGTCGAGAGAGAGAGAGAGAGAGAGAGAAAGAGAGAGAGAGAATGGCCGGCGGTGATATCATTGGTGGCCAGTGGCAATATCAGTACCCGATGGTCACATCATCGGTGGTCAATTTTGAGAGGGGCTACAATGGTGGATTTGGAAGGGGTGAGGTTGTTGGGTTTTTAGGAGAGTGTAGGGTTTTTTGGAGGGGGTGCTAATTGTAAGGGTGTGTAGTGTTTTGTAGGAATGATAGTTTTGGTGTTATATGGGGGTCCTTTGAAATTTTCTCAATGTCAAATTTTATAAGTGGGGATTCAAAGAAATTTGATGCTCTAAGGATTAAAGTCAGGGCTATTAGTAGCACTCTATTTTCTATCCAGTCAATAAATAATGTTTATTTTTTTTCCCTTTAACATTTTGTTTGGTTTGAGTGAATTGGAGAGAAAAGAAAAGAAAATAAATTGAGAGAAATGAAACCACTAAATATTATTTTGTTATAATATCAAAACTACAATTTTAGATATAGAACAAATAAAAAGACTGATACTTATAAAAATGTTGATTTGGTAATATAACATTATATCATTTCATTTCTTTTATATAGCTTAACCAAACAAAATAGGAGAGAAATCAATATCATTTCTTTTATTTTCTCTCAAATATATCCAAGCAAAATGAAAAGAAATCACAATAATATTTTCTTTTATTTTCTCTTCTCTTGTAACTTCTTTTTTTTAATTTTTTTTTTGGACAAAGATAGCGTTAGTACGTTAATATAATCATATTACAATTGAAAGGGTTTGTGACTGTTCCATCAACTCAAACCTTTCTCCTTACCACACTCTAAGGTGTCATTGCTAGAACATTGGGCCAAACCCCAAGGTCTTCTCTTATAACTAACTTATAATTTCTTTTCTTTTCTTTCCTAAGTTACTAAACATATTTGGGAATATACTATTTTAATAAATTTTTAATTAAAATATAAGATGAAAAAAATTAGTATGTCTTATAACTTACTTATCATTTCTTTTCTTTTCTCTCCTAAGTTACTAAACATAGGATAAGGGTTGTTTTTGGGAATAAATTATTTTCATAAATTTTTAGCTAAAATATAAGATGAAAAAAATTAGAATATTTCGAATAGTTTTTTTGATTTTTTACGGAAAAAAAATTCATGTAAAATATAGAGAATAAAGGAAATCTTTTATCTTTTGGTATAATTATTTGATTTTTTTAGAGATTATTTAACTTTTTAACTGTTTTTAAGTTCCCAAAAAAAAAAAAAAAAACTGCCCCCTTTTTTCTTTGTGAGTAAAATAATCTTTCTATTACTTTTTTCACTAAAAATAGTACACTATATTTAGACTAGAAAGTGACACATGTCATGCGTGTGCAATTCAAATAAGTAAATATAAAATAAAATATTTACTAAATATTGTGTTATAGTCAAGTAGTAAGAATCATATTTTACAAATTTAAGATCCAAGATTTAAGTCTTACTTATCTATGTTTTTTTTTTTTTCTTGTAATTAAAAAATAAAAGACACATGACAAAAGGAGAAACCATCAAATATTTGGACACCAAATTCAGTGCTCACGTATATAATAGTATAAAAGATAGATAGATGAACCAAAGACCCGGATGATTTCCCTAACTAAGGCACTTTCACAACTTTATTCCCACTCTAGGGTGTGTTTTTATCTTTTATCCCATTATAGGGTAAAACAAAGATTAGAAAGCCGTGTTCTAGAAACCGACTTTTCAAAAGCCGTCTTCTACAATTAAAATAATAATAAAAAATATACTCAAAAAATTGGCTTTTCAAAAGCTGGTTTTAATTAAGTTTTAACTAATTCTTAATTAATTTAAAATGATTTTTCTAAAAACGTTTTCACACTAAATTTTTTTTAAATTTTTTTATTTTTTTTTATTTTTAGATGGTTCAGAAATGCAAAATTTATTTTCAACATAAATATTTTTTGACCAAATTTTTTTTATACAAAAAGCGATTTTCTAAAAACCATTTTTATATAAAAAAAATTTCCTTTTTGTTTTGGGTTTGAGTGACCCACGTTTTTTTTACTCCAACACTCTAAACTCTTAGGCCCCGTTTGTTTTCAGAAGTAAAATGGAGGGAATTCATAGTAAGGGGATTAATAGTGAAGGGATTAAATAAAATTGTGTTTGTTTTGATGATAGTTGTTAGTGTAGGAATTATTAAATTATTTTTATATAAAATAATAAAACAAATAAAAAAATATATAAAAAATTAAACATTAATATTTTAAAAAAAATTCCCAATATATAAAAAATAAAAAAATAAAAAAATTTCTAATTCCCTCACTATTTTTCTAATACTACCTCCACCTCCTCCATCCCAATGCCCCTGCCAACCTCCATTTATATCCCCTCTTCCATCCTAATCCTTTTCCTAACTCTACAAACAAATACAACACTAAATAACCCCACCTCCATCCTAATCCCCTCCCATCCATTACACCCCAAAACAAACGGAGCCTTAACACCATTACCACTTGAAAGGAAGAAGACCCACGTTGAAGCACTCCAACACCCACGTTGTTTTGGTTCCCTACGAAGAAAACAAAGATGCGAAGCAACAACTTTTGTCCCACCGCGACTAGCAAAAAACGAAGAAGACCACCGCGAAGAAGACCAGCATGACCAATAGCTGCTGCTATCCCACCTCTCTATCACACCATAGCGGTCCCTCATTTATCATGCTGGAGCTTCGCACATCTCCCTTCCATCCTCCAGATTCAAACTTGTTTTGCAGAAATTATGGTTTAAATTTTTGATTTGTGGATTTTCAATTTCAAAATTAGGGTTTTGATTTTGATTGAGAATATGTTTACCTGACATCAGTAAACAATTTGATAATTTTTTTTGTGAAAATGGTTTTTTCTAAAGCCATTTTATAAAACGGCTTTTCTAAAATTGTTTTTTGTATTCAAAATATTTTTGGTAAATAAATATTTTTGTTGAAAATATAAATTAAAAAAAATTTAGTGTATAAATGGTTTTAAAAAAAAAAAATTAATTAATTTAAAATTAATTAAAACTATCCTTTAAAAAACTGAGGGTGTGTTTGGTTTGTGTTTTAAAATAAATTTTCAAAAAAAATTTTGGAGAGAGAGTTTAGAATTTTTTTTGGTTTGTTTGGTTGTATATTTTAAATTTTTTTTTGGAGTCTTGGAGTTTGGAATGATTTGATATTTTGTTATAGTTGAATAGATGTGTGTGAGAGAAAAAGTGATTGAGAATGAGAGAAGAGAGAGGAGAGAGAAAATGTAATTGATTGATATGTAAGAGAGAGAAAATGATTTTGAATTTTTTTTTTTCAAAAAAATTGAACCAAACAAAATTTTTAAATTTTCTCAAAAATTATATCTTGATACAAACCAAACAAACCCTGATTTTCTATAGCATAATGCTTTGTAACTCGAAAAACAAAGGCTCGAATGGCCCAAAATCTTACTTATATTCTCTCCTCGCTATCTCGTGCACTATCCTGCTCAGACTCCAAACCATCTCTCTCCTAATCCCAGGTCACTCTCTACTCATACAGTAACGATGACGCCAAAATCCTCTCATCCCTATGCCGAAATCCTCTCATCTTTGTTAAACCTCCCTCTCAACTCTGTTAAACCTCTATCTATACTCATACACAAACAACGAATCCATTTAAAAAACTCCTTACCAACGCTAACGACGCTTAAACTCGCTATTACGATTAGAAGAAAACGAATCGAGGTAAACCCAAATTCAACAAAACTAGGTTTATGTTTTGGCTTCAATTTCTATACGAACTCGTCGATTGTGCCTGTTTCATTTTGGAATTTGCCTTCAACTTGTGTTAGGGTTCCCTTTAATTGTGAGAAAATGTGTTTGGGGCTTATGAATCTATGATTGTTATGGTTTTGTCATTATGGGTTTTGTCTTTAATTTATGATTGTTATTTTGATTTTGATTTTGATTTTAAACCAAATTTGTAACTTCTGAACTTTGTGCATTTGGTATGGAAATCTATTTATGAAATATGTTGAATATGTTCCTTGAAATATGGGTTTTGCTTTAAATTCAACATGTACAAAAATCTGTTAATAAGTTCATAAATCTGTTTTGGGGTTTTGGTTTTGCTTTTAAATTTATGATTGTTACTTTGCTTGAAACCTGAAATCTGGGTTTTGCTTTAAATTCATAATTGTTATTTTGAGTCAAATCTGAAATGTGAACTTTGTGCATTTGAAATATGTTCTTTATCAATTATTCTAACTTAGTTGAATCTTTTATTTGAAATGTGGGTTTTGCTTTAAATTCAACATGTGCAAAAATCTGTTAATAAGTTCATATGCATGTTTTGGGTTTTGGTTTTGCTTTAGATTTGAAATATGGGTATTGCTTTAAATTTACAATTATTGATTCAAAGAAAATCTTACTGAATTTAGAGGGGATTGATAATATTCCAACTAACTTATCTATAATAGTTTACATTCCTTATGACATTATGCATTAGTATGAGGCTTGTCAAATTTTGTAGTTGGATCACATTACACATTATGCGTCAGTATGAGGCTTGACATTATGCATCATTATGCATCAGTATAAGGCTTGTCCAACTAAATGCTATTTGGTAGTTGGATCTGTCACACTGTCGAACATACAAATAATCAGGAAGAAATTAAAATGGCTTTCGTATTTTGTATGCAGATTAAAAAATGGCTCCATCTTCTACTAATAATAGCAACATAAGATTAAAACCAAGATTATGTGATTGTGAAAGAACAACTATACAAACTAATGAGAATGAAAATCAAGGGCGTTTGTTTTTTGTTTGTCCATCAAAATATGTAAGTATCTATTATATAAATTAATCTTTTAGTATTTACAAATTTATTTGTGTGATTTGATTAACTGATTCTTGTGCATTGTAGAATACTAAGGAACACTACAATTACTTCAAGTTCTCAGATGATGATGACGACGACATTACCTCCACAATTTGCTTCAATGCTGGACCTCAGACAACTATAAGAACAAAAGAATATAACGATCCAAGGAGAAGGCTTGGTGAGATGGACAATGAAATTCTTAGCATGGGTATAAGGCTTCAAAGGATAGAGCAGAATTTCAAGGCAATGACTTGTGTCATTGTATTTTGTGTCTTGTTGTACTTTATCATCTAAATGACTCAGCTGTTAGGTTTTGGCTCATGTTATGAATGTAATAAAAAACTTGTTTTGTATTTTGTGTCTTTTCCTACTTTATCAACTAAATGACTGACTTGTTACATTTTGGGGAATAAAAGTGAATGTTATGAAAAACTTGTTCTGTATTTTGTGTGTTGTTTATATAGATTATGTGGATTGTGAGAGGCACAGATCTGTATTTCATGTGGATGTTGTTCTAATCTATTTTGAATTCTACACTATAAATGTATGTTATATTGAATTAGGAGAGGAATGGACCTTTCTTTGTGGACATGGAACAGCTAAGACTGCTGATGACTTAGCACATTAACTGGACATGGGACAACCACCAATTCCAACAAAGAATAAATTCATGAGTTTGTATTTGTATGACCAGCACTAGTGAAGACCTATAATGCAATATATTTTCTGAGTATAGACCTGTAATACAACTACAAGTCAAACCATGGAACAGCCATGGAACAACTTACTCCCATAAAACCTGCTTCAATACAAATACAACTACAATTCAAACCATGGAATAGCCATGGAACAACTAATACTCCTATAAAACCTGTATGACCAGCACTAATACTCCCATAAAACCTGCTTCAATACAAATACAACTACAAATCAAACCATGGAACAGCCATGGAACAAGTACAATTCAATTAAATTGAATCCCAAATCCAACTACAATTCAAACCAACACCAATTCAATACAAATACAACTACAACTACAACTTAAACCAACATTTTCAAATGAAGCCAAACAAGAGCCACAAAATGTATGGAAACGAAATAAAACCAAACAATCCGAAGTTTACAAATGAAATGCACCTACAATTAGTACTGCGAAACTAAAAAAAAAAAAAAATGAGACATTTGGATTCACTTCTATATTCAAGTCAACAAATTTTGATGGTACTATTGAACTTTGACGGCTTATATTGTTGATCATTCCGGATTGAGTCTGAGATGTGCTTCCAATATTGTTTCCCATTTGCATTGTGCTAACCCGTGCCTGTAAAAATAAAGGAAATATTACAAATATTGTCCACAAACATATTCACCAATATAAAATTTAATTTGTCGTAGAAATATATATAGTCATATATTCAACACGTACCGATATATATATACAGTCTTGTGTGCCATCCATACAAGGAAAATAATAAGGTTGATGTTGCAGCACCTTATCATCAAATAGTAACAAAATGTCATTAGTAATTTGAAATATTATAATATAAACCCACAATAAACAAAGTGCAATATATTAAGTCCATTCAACACATACCGTACATGCATACCGCCTTGTGTGCCATCCATAGAAGGAAAATAGTAAAGTTGATTTTATGCACCTTATGATGAAACAAGAATAAAATTTAATTAGTAATTTGAAGCATTACTACTAGTCCTGTGGAGGTACAAGATTAGTACATGGCGACATTTGCACTACCCGATTCAACTATTCTCACTCGATCCTTGATTTCCTTCAACCCAAGTTGAATCACTTTGTGTTTTTCATCATCATTAGTAGCAAGTTCTAGGATCTCATCCAACGTCTTGTGATAGTTAGTATGCAACATTGGATTTATAGCAACCCCGGAGTTAGTATATGTGGTTGGAATGCATGTGTACCCTCTTTCCAAATCTTTTCTCCATCTTGAAACAATGTATTTATTTGGCACTTCATATATGGACCTCTCAATGAGCACACTAAGTGAATGGGCACACATAATACCTTTAAACTCAAACAACCGACACATACATTGGAGCTCACATTCAATTGAATTACAATACACAACAAATTCCACTTTATTCATCCCCTCACCCAAAAGAATAGCCTCTCTCACATGATAGGTACAAATCGATCCCTCCTCTTTCATAAGATTTGCATGACAATACATTAGACGCTTTATTTCTGCTTGCACTTCTTTAAATTTTGAATTGCGTAAGTCGCATTTAAATTGCTTCTCAAAACCATACACCGCTAAGCAATCATACAATTTATTACGAGAATTCAAATTTGCTTTGGTCTCTTTCTACCTTACTTTTCAATGCATTGTTATATCGCTTCAACAAATTGCTTTAAGGTTGTCTTGGAGTTCACATATCCATCAAAAAATGCATTCATGCTCTCACGTCGTTGTGTAGTTGACATGCCAGCCCAAAATATGTCTTTAACATAGGCAGGAATCCACCTATGTCGCTCGCGGTATAATACTCCCAACCATTCGTTATCATGCAGATTGAATGTTGCAATCATTGCTTGCCAATGTTCCTCAAATTCATCTTTTGTGAATGAATCATAAACTGCATTACTCAAAGCAACCTTTATGGAGTCATATTGCGAATATCCTCTCAATTTCTCCGGAATTTTTTTCATTATATGCCATAAACACCAACGATGTCGAGCCTGTGGGAAGACAATTTCTATGGCATTTTGCATAGCTATGCACTGGTCAGTTATTATAGCTTTTGGAGGAGCATCTGACATGCAACTTAACCATTCTTTGAATAGCCAAACAAATGTCTCAGTGTTCTCATTACATAACAACCCACAACCAAATAAAATTGACTGCCCATGGTGATTAACTCCTACAAACGGAGCAAACGGCATATCATATTTGTTTGTCAAATAGGTTGTGTCAAAGGAGACAACATCCCCAAATGCTTTATAAGCTGCCCTACTCCTTGCATCCGCCCAAAACAAGTTTCGCATGCGACCATCTTCATCAAGGTCAATTGCCGAATAGAAGTTCGAATTATGTTGTTGCATTTTATGAAAATAAAATGCAACTGATTCAGCATCTCCTACCCCAAGTTTCAATCTTCTAGCATTCTCAATATGATTTCTTGCATCTTGTTCATCAAACGTTAATGCCTCAGATCCCTCCGCTTCAACAACCATGGAATAAAAATTCCTAGCCACCTCAATCCTCGATACATCGTTAACTTCTAGTTTCCTCTTCACCGAGTAAGAATCCTCTTATTTATTGAGTCACTAGGAATCAAATCATGAGTGTGCTCAAGCACAACCGTGGTTAACTTATATATTCCATCCTTTTGTAGACCGCTCTTACCCTTGCTTTACAATCAATTTTTGATGACAAAGATGATTCCAGAGATTTACTTGATTTTTTTTCTTCTGCTTGCGTCTTAGTACATTCAATTCCAAAGTACTTTACTTCCCCATCACTTGTTACATTTTGTGTTCTATAAGCTATAGTAAATCCAAGGTGTTTCGTGATATTTTATGAAAATGCATATACTTCTTGCTTTGTGGTAAAATACATACCCTTCTTTGGTTCTTCAACTTCACCACTCTCATTAACTGACAGATTGTTATCCGCTTCCTCAACTTCCTCATTCCCATTAAATGAATTATTGTTTGAATCAATATCCATTGTAGCTTCAAAACAACAAGAACAATTTAAGTTTTTGAGCTTTTCTATTACTTTTACACTTCTATTTCAGACTGAAAATTACCAGTATAGCAACAGACAATTATCGTAACCAACAATTTTGGAACAAGAAGTTCAGCATAATTAGCATAGATGAACAACCAAAATTTTCTGAACCAGTTTAAGTTTCGAAACACAGATGGGCAATCAAAATTAGGTCTGATTAACCAAAAATAAATATTAAAAAAAATAATAATAACAACCAGATGCAAAAAAGAAAATTTTCAGTTCATTGAAATTAGCTGATCTTGTTTGATTGAAATTATGAAAATTTAAACATGAAGATTGAAATTAGTTCATCTTGTTGATTGAAACCAAACATGAAGACAGTGCATAAATTTTCGGAAACACCCTAAAAACAAAATCAACTAATTTCAATCACCCAATCTGAAACCCTAAATTAAACAAAACCAACTAATTTCAATCACCCAATCTGAAACCCTAAATTAAAAACAAAATCAACTAATTTCAGATCATACCCAATGCCGTGAGTTAACTAAAAATCAATCCATTACTTACAATCACACACACAAGCAGCAGCAGAGGCAGCACCCTTGCGCCACACACAGCAGCAGCGGCAGCGGACGCAGCCTGGTCAGCGACACACAGGTCGGCTCCTCTCTCTCTATTCTCTATTACCCAGTCGATGCTTCTCTCCTCTCACTGTTTAGAGGTTAATCGCTCTCCTCTCACTGTTTAGAGGTTAGTCGTCTCCGTCTCCTTTCTCTATACTCCGTTCTTTCCTTTCTTTTTTTTTTTTTTTCGAATGAAAGGGCTGAAACAGAGATGTGGGTGTACAAGGCAATTGAGGTGCACAAAAAATCGAACCATTCGAGCAGCTGATATTCGGTACTGATTTTTAAAGAATATGGCTTTTGAAAGAGGTTTTCGCGTTGGTTTTACCCTATAAACTCCCAATAACACTGATAAAGAGCTTTAAAAACGCGACTCAAATAAATTCCAAATTAATTAAAATTGTATCATTTTTAAACACAAAATAACACAAAACGATGCCGTTTTGCTCAATTTGAACAATTTAAACCGCGTTTTTTAGGGTCCCAAAAATTATTCATAAACCCCTAACCAAAAGCGTACAGGGGAAGATTCAAAAACTTCTGGACGCAGATATAAACCGCCAAATAGACCTTCTTCAACTCCTCCAATTCACTTTTTCATCGCCACTGCCCATTTGTGTATAACAGACCCAATTGTAATACATAAATTCATACGTTCATCTTCAATTCGACACACCACAAAATGGAGGAGGACTCGCAGCCCTATTCCAATTCCAACATTTTCAGCGTTCGAATCGTCTCCATCGATTACTACATGGCCCCTCCAATACCAGAACTCGACATCTCTTACAGCAGCTTCCAAGGTTCTCTCTCCTTCACAACCCAATTCACTTTCTTCAATGCCTAAATCTTTCAACTTTATGTGTGTATATATATATATATATATTAAGCACCCACTTCGTATTTGATGATTTTCAGTAGGAGTTGATGAGTTCGACTTTTAGGGCCTGTTTGATTGCTTGGAGTATTAGTCATAACAATCTCATGGGATAATTATGTGCATGATATTTTGTAGGATTAACCTTGTGTTTGGTTGGGGATTTCCGGAGGAATTTGAAAAGGGAAAAGGGAAAATGTGTGTGAAATTAGATAAAATATAGATATATTTTATTCATATTTTACTTTTCTTTTTCTTTTTCATTTTCCTTTCCAAATCACTTCTCAAATCTTCTAACCAAATACAACATATGACAAACACAACATATGAGTATTATGTCGGATGTCATTTGTGTGATCCAAATGCAGGAATATGAATTTGTTAGGATTAATGGTCTAATCCTCACGCCATTATGCTGAATCAAACAGGCCCGAGTTTCACTCTAATTCTCTCAATTTTTTTTTTTTTTCTTTTCATTTAATTGTTTTAGGAGGGAAGGTGAATGAAGTTCCTGTGATAAGGATTTATGGGTCGACTCCGGCTGGGCAGAAGACTTGCTTGCATGTTCATCGAGTAAGATGATTTATTTCTCGGTTATTTGTTTGTTTTGGGTTATTTGACATAATGGGTTGACTTTGAATTTTGCAAGTGTGGGTTATTTTAGTTGCAATTTCTGTTTCTATCTCTTACTGGGTTAGGAATTCAAGATTATGTTAATCATAGTGAAATAAATATGTTCTTTTGATTTAATCAATAAATTTGTTATGGCTGTTGTGATAGAACTAGTGTTTTTTGGTTTACATGGCATTATGACAAGGCTTTATAGATGAACTGAGTTGAATGGAGCATTTAGTAATTCAACCTAGTTTGGAGTTGTGTTTTAGCTTTTAGCACAAATTTGGGGTGAATCTATAGAGGCATGTTCATGCTCAGCTCAATTGCCATGTCTGAATCAATATTCATTCAACTAGAAGGATAAAAAAGACTAAACATAGAAAGAAAGATAGCAAAGCAATTATAGTAGACAGACATGGATTGACTGGATACTATTTTTATCCCCTCCTCTCTGGATGAGCGTGGATAGGCAAACAAGTGAATAACATATATAGAAATTTCATTATTGAAACATATATGTTAAAAAAAATCTACTACATGTATATGTACACATATAGAACCTCATTTCACTACCTATTTACTAGTATGAGCATGCTGAGCTGAGAGCTTGTTTGCTAAATGACCACGCAAATCAGGCTCGTGCTTGGTTCATCAACTAGGGAAACAAGTCTTATTGTCTTGAGCCTGAGCTTTTTTTAGACATTTGTTCATTTCTAATGCCAATAATTAAGTGGTTTTCTTGGTGAATGTCAAATGATTGACAGGTATCAATTAGAATCATGGGTTTATATAGTGGTAGATTTTTGTTGAGGTGTCTTGTTACTGTACAGTGTACATTGAGATTTACCCAGGCCCTTCAGGGGTCTGGGGGCAGACTCGGCCTGAAGATTTAGGATAAACTACTAATAAATCCTAACCGTTTGACTTAATTCCCATCAAGTCTTATTGAAAATAAGTCCTAGTAAAATCGTCGTTAAAAATAATTTTTGTGATGATTTTTTTGCATATGTCGCTAAAAATTGACAATTAGTATTTTTTTGTCACGATTTTATAAATTGTCTCTAAAACTTACAATTAGTGACTTTTTTTGTGATGAATTCAAATTGTCATTGAAAGTTGAAAATTAATGGCTTTTTTTTTTGTGACAATTTTAAACTGTCATGAAAATTAAAAATTAGTAACGCTTTTTATAGTGTTTAATGAAAATGCCACTAATTATCATAAGACCTATTGGACAATAAGTTCACCTATTGGGACTTACATGTAAGTTCCCTCAAGATTTAGTGGTACATATTGTTATTTTCGAACAGGTTCCCGAAAGTGTTACGTAAAAAGAGAGCTGCGGAATTGTTCTTGTAATTCTTATTGCGTATGGTGGGTTTTGATCTTTTCTCCGTCTTGGACATAGGTATCCTGCTAAACAACGTGTATCTAATGTTCTTGTTTTTCGGTGTGTGCTTGTTTTTTATTCACTGCTTTATTGTGTGATTGAAACCATGATGTTGCACAAAAATTTCATTATGGGGCTCAGTTTTTCTGTCTCAATACTTTGGACCTCCTTTACTCATTCAATTATTTTTTGTGTATGTTGAGTGCCAAATGACTGATAATGATAAGTTAGAATCATAAATGTATAGTAGGTAGATAGTAATAGGGCTCACTTTCCCAATACCACCTCATTATCTGTTTAGTTATATTTTTGTAGCACACATTGGGGACATTTCACTGGCACGCGAGTCCTATGTCTGGACATGCTTTAGCATCCCGGTGTGGGTTTTTTAAAATAATTTTACAATGTTGATTTGTGGTCAATGTATAATATGTGGAAACAAAGAGAGGGGGGGGGGGGGGGGGGAAGTGAAAAAATATACACCCACATGTACATGATGCCTTTTATATTTATGTGCTGTAAATTTAAATTCATATGCATAGAAAATAAAAATATAATTTTATCCCCGCCATGTTAGTATTTTATTTTTTTAAAAATCGTTGTATCACGTGTCCGTGCTTGTTTGGCCAATTCTGTTTGTTTATTAAATTCAAACACATTTGAGCCCACATATTATAAGCTAGCATCAGATTAGAGCCTAAATATTATAAATAAGCATCCTAACAGGTGACAAAGTGTACCTATGCAATTGAGATTTGTCAAGGTTCGCCTTTCTCAAAATGTATCTATATGTTGTCGTGTCCTTGCTGTGTTTATTCTTGTTTTGGATTTCCCATGTAAATCCACTGTCTTGTCTTTGTTTTCTGATTCTGTATTAGTTAGGACCTATCTATTAATTAAAAGCATCGCCACATTGATATTTTTTAATGTTTGAAGAAGATAAGTGTTTTCTAGATGGTCCCCTCTTTAATTTAGTTTGCCTGCATCCTGTCATAAAATTATTTTTGGCTTGATTTCTTGTCTTTTGATGCAGGCTTTACCTTACTTATACATTCCATATGCAGATTTAATGCTTCAGCCTAACCAAGAAGGTACAACACATGTTTTGAATCGGACAATTTAGCCTTTCACTATATATATATTTAATTTAAAATTATTAAGTGTGCTTCCATTTGTGTCACAAATCTATATGCAGGTGCTGACCCACATATTTTCTTAGGACTGCTTTGCATTTTATTTGAGCTTTGAATTCTGAACCTTTAGTGTATTGCTCTGTTAGTGTCTTGCAGTAAGAAGTATTTAAGGTAATTATTTATTGTTTTTCCCCTTTTTGAAGTAAAGGAACCTTTGGGCTACATAGATGCACATGATTGCATGCAAGCATACATCCCCACACAAACTCTGTTATATTTATAGTCCTTCAGTCCAGGGTGATTGTATGGTCGAGATGTCTTTAATATGGTTATTTGACTGCTATACTACTAGACACCCCAATTGTTGAGCAACAAGAGTAGGATGGGCTAAGAAGCATGGATATGACACAGACACAACAATTTTTAAAAAATACAAGACATGAAACATTCAACTTATATAGTGGGTGTTTGGGAAGTGAGTTTTTATGTAGGTTTTTTTAGTTGGAGGATATTATTGGAGAAAAAATTTTTAGTGTTTGGAAAGATAGTTGGGTTTTTTTGTGGTTGGATGTGATGTTTATGAGAGAAAAAGTGAAATGATTATGGGGTTGGATGTGATAATTTGTTTGGATTTATTTTTTTTGGTTTTGCAAAATTTTTGTCTTTTAGTGAAAAAAAAAAAAAAAAAACCTAGGTTTAAAACTTGCTAAACACCACCATAGTTTATATATTTATTATATGCCACATATATATTTTATTTATTGATAATTAAAAATAGAATGTAACACTAATTTCTAAACTTTAGAGGATGAGGGATTGATAGGTATAAATGTACATTTCTCTTTTATCGTTGGATCCTAAGTTATTTTGTTTGTGTGTATCCAAGTGATGACTGTCTTGGTCTAAAAAAGTTTTAAAAACAGTAGGGCACGCCTATGAAGCACTGGACCTCCCTCAGGCTTGCGTGTCGTTGTTTGACACGTGTTGATAGGACATGCATTGACACGCTAGGACACGTGTTTGACACTCTCCCTAAGGTGTCACTTGGACACGCCGCACACATTTCGTACATAATCGGGGTACAAAACCTAATTTTTGAAACTTCTAAATGAGGCCAAACTGTAAAAAACAAAAACTCAAAAAGAAGAGAGAAGAGAATCGAAGAAGGAGAAGAGAAGAACAGAGAAGAGAGTGGGTGAAGAACTTGAATTGGTGAAGAACCAGTTGAACAATAGATCGAGGTATGTCCTTCCTTCTTCTTCTTTGCTGTTTTTCTTCTTCTTTCCTCAGTTCGCAGTTCATCTCTCTACCTGTGTGTCTTTCGGCTCTAGCTCTCTCTCTCTCTCTCTCTCTCTCACTCACTTTGTCTCCTCTCTCTTCTTGTCAGTAGTTCGCCTCTCTCTCTCTATTTTCATCTCTCCCTTTTGTTTTCTAGGTCTCGATCTATGTTCATATATATATGATTTGTGTGTATATATATATATATTTTATTCTCTCCGAGAGATTAAAAATACTTTTTCTTTTTATTTCGCTTTTCTCTCTAATTTCAGATTAAAAATATCTTTTTTATTATTATTATATTTTAATAACAAAAATCGTATTTTTTTAATTTAATTTTATATTTATATATAAGCCCTTATTTTTTTCCCTCTTTTTTTTTTCAATTTTTTGGGGTATTCTTGTTTGCTTAGCCTTGAACATGTATATAGAACTAATTTTGTTAGAAAAAATCAATTTGTTGAATGTGTTTATTAATTTTATTGTTTTATTGAATGTTTTTATTAATTATATTGTTATTGTAATTTCATAGGAATTTTTTATTCTTAAATATGGCATTTGATGTTAAAGTAGTGAAATGTTTCTTTTAATTTTTTTTATTGTTATTTTACATTTTTAATTACCTTCCAATGGATTTTTGTTTCACTCTTCAATTTTAGACGTATAATAAATAAACAAAATTATATAGTGAACGTGTCCGCAGCGTGTCGTGTCCCTTGTTTTTTGAAAATTTGTGTGTCGTGTCTCGTGTCCGTGTTCGTGCCTCATAGGGGCACGCTTGGACGTGTCCACTCTGTGTTGGGAAGTGTCTAAGGAGCGTCAGATTTTGAAATGTGTCCAACATGGACACACTGCCTTCGTAAAGTGTCTATGTTTCTTACAAGTGTTCATGCTTCTTAGAGGATGGCGATAAGAAGGGAGAAGAGGGAGAGAAGATTTAAAGTAGGGGCAATATGTGATGTAGGGAAATTTTAGGAAACTATAGGTCAGTTTTATGGGGGATTTGGGTCAAGGAAAGCTTTTAGGGTTAGGGTTTTATCAGGTAAAAAAAAGATTCTATAAATTGTTATCCCAAAATAGGTTGAAATTGGCTCAGTTTAGAAAGCGGTTACTGGATTTTTATAGAACAGGCGATATATTTTTGTGTGCGCAACTATTTTAAGTTTTTTTTTTTTTTTGGGTGTGGAATTAAAGGTCAAAGGGGATGATTTGGGCTTGATTTGGTGTGATTTTGTAGTTGAAATCTGGACTCATAAGGCTGTGAGTAGGGCTGCAAATGAGTCAAGCCAAGATTTTGATGAGCCTGAGCTCAATAAAAATTTAACAAACCAAGCTTGAGCCGAGTTAGCTTAGGCTTGACTCAAGCTCGAGCCTGTTCACGAGCTTTAGCGAGCCAAAGAAATTATAAATTCATACTTGCGTATGAGACTAAATTTATAATTGAAACTTTGATTATATAATTATATATACAATATATATAAGCATATTGAAAAAGAAGTCTATATCTTACCAAAATAATAATATCTATTATTACTATTATATAAATGTATTATCTATAGTTTGCTATTATTTACATTTATATTAAATATATAAATAACATATTTATCCTATTTTTTATAGTACGATTTTCACATTATTTAATATGTAAATAATATATTTATTCTATTATTTAAGTAATAAATGTTAAATATGCTACTAATGAGCCAAACTTTAGTATGTTTGGGCTTGTTAAGATTTTAATGAATTTGAGCTTGAGCTTTAACACAATAAAATTTAATGAACCAAGTTTGAACTCGCCTCACCGAAAGTCAACTTGAGTCTGCTCACTTAACGGCTCTGCTCATTTGGTGATTTTAGTTGTGACCTATAACTAAGAATGGTTTCCTATGAAGAAGAAGATGCTAGGATTTCCACCCAAAATTTTTTAAATATTACCCCCAAAGTAAGGTTGCAAATGTATCTCATAAACACACAAATTCTCAAATAGAAACATACATAAGTATTTATTGGTTGTTCTGCTCTCTTAAGTCTCCTAGGACTATCACTCACAAAGTCACAATCAGGAAAGTAAGAGATTTAACCAATTAGAGTATTGTTGATTTAATAAGAATTGTATGGAATGACCCGATGACATAATCCATGGAAGACCCAGGGATACCCAGTATAGTTCATGTCCAACTAGGGCTCCATTTGGGAATAGGTTGTTTTAGCCAAAAAGTCAAAAAGCCACAAAAAAAGCCACAAAGCCAAAAAATCATACAAGAAAGTCAAAGATTCCTTCCTATTCTCTTCACTTTGTGCATGTTTTTCCGTAAAAAGCCAAAAAATCATTCCCAAACACTTGAGTTTTTTTCACACCTCATATTTTTAGCTAAAAAGCCACTTTCTAAATGAACCCTAAATTTTAAATTACCAAAATGCCTTTGCCTTCTAGAGCCTAATAAAACACATTTAAGTATTTTTAGTAGGATACTAGATTAGTAATAAAAAGAAGGGCAAATTTCACTTTTCTCCCCTGTGGTTTGGACTATGCGGTTATACCCTTATCGTTTAGAAATTATCACATAATCCCCACGTGGTTTGTGAACTAAAGTGCACTGCTAAAATTTCGTCAAATTTAACAACAATTGTGAAACACATGGCAGACTTAAAAGGGGTTATATTCTCATTTGCAAATTTCAAGGGGGTAAATCGCACATGGAATAAAGCACAAGGGGTTAAAGTCACTTTGTCTTCTCAACAAATGATGAATATATTTGTAGTTCACACACTTAAATTACTTTTATGCAGGGGTATTTTAGTATTTTTCATTAGATCATTAACGGGTCTAACAGTGTACTTCAGTCCACAAACCACAAGGTGATTATGTGGTCATTTTCAAACGTTAGGGGGGTAAACTGCACATGGCCCAACCCATAGCGGGTAAAGTGAAGTTTGCCCCAGAAAGAAGACTCAAATAAACCCTAAAATAAAGTAAAACAACTTAAAATTTCAAATATGCTTTTATGCTTTAGTGATTTTATTTGCGGGGGTGCAATAAATATGCAGAGGTAGAGTTGATGTTTGGATCAGGGATTTTTTTATTTTTTAAAAAGATTTTACCGTGGTATTCAGTACAGAGTCAGAAAAAGATTTTACCGTGGTATTTTTTTATATTATATTTTAATGCTTTTGCATGTTATTGCACTGACTTTAGGTGTTTATCTCAATGATCCAATGTTCAATCTTCTTTTATCTGTCAGTCCTATATGACACCAAGTTTCTTTGTTCTTTCATCCCTTAGCAGTTAACTTGTATCCTAAGATTTGGTAGTTTTAAGCTACCTACATTTGACACGAAAACCCATATTCGTGCAGCATACTCGCATTAACAAACATGTAGTCAATCCACACCACAAGCATTCTTGTCAGAATGCCTGACAACTTTTATTTATATTTTTTCACGTCTTAAGCCTCCCTCTTTCCCTTTTCATCCCCTTTAGGAGGTGGTCATCATCTTTTGATCTTCTGTATTACACATACTCTTATTAAAATAGAACAAAAAAGTACACTTATTCTCATGCTATCAGCCCAGAGAAAAAAGTGGAAACTATTCTTTTTTCTTTTTCAATAGACAATAAGTAAAATGTTTTTGATTGCACCTTAGTGTAGTTTAGTTGAATGTGGAAAAAATGTGGAAGTTCTCATTAGTTTGGTTTTAATGTGACAACTTGATGCTTTTTACCTTTTTGCTTTATAGTTTTCGTTAGCCTGGTTTGAATATCCATACCCAGCCCAATTTTGTTTGTATGAATGTCAAAACTGTGCACTGATATTGTCTATTGGTGCAGATTTTATATTTAGCATGAGGTACTTAGTCTATCTTACTTCAGTCGTGGAGATCTAATAAATATAGCACTAATTTCTTGCCAAATGTTATTATCACCATGCTTTGGATCTCAGTTCTCAAGTACCGCTTTCTTGACGCCAAGAGATCTTATCTTGTAATTTTTCTTTTCAAACTCGCTTTCACCATTATGTCACCCATTTAACAATTTCTTCTGTTTTTGTTACTTGATTTTGTGAACCACATTGATTTTTGTTTGGTCTTGACATGTGCATGTGTATGTTATCAAGGGCTTTAGATGACCTAAACGTGATTAGTTTTCTATGAATTCTGGTACTGAAAATGCTGTGTCTGGCCTAAATCTATAGGCTTCTAAGAGCTCCTAAATCTATCATCTTATAGGAGTTTCTTTTTTTCATATGTTTATTTTATTGAGTATTTAGCGAGGTAATAATTTTGCTTTTTTGTCTATATATTCTGATTGTAAAGGGGCTGTCTTGCCTAATTTATAAACTTCTAGGATTTCTTGCCTAATTTATAAATTTCTAGGATTTCTTCTTCTTCTCCTCTCTCCCTTTTTTTTTTAATTTTAACTTTATTATGTCAAATTTGAATTTTGCTAGGTAGCAGTTTGAATTGTTCATCTCATGTATATTAAAAATGATTGGTGATGGATATATGGCCCTGTTTGGTAGAGTTTTTTTTTTTCTTTTTTTTTTTTAAGCTAAAAGTTGATAATAGCATAAAATAAAAGCATCTCTCCCCTAGCTCCTAAATAATCAGCCCTTTTCAGCTTCTTCAAGCTATTTTTACCTAATAAGCTATTAGCAGAAGTTGCACCAAATATTCTAGCACAGACTTCTAAATTAAAATAAGCTATAATTAGCTTATGGCAACAAACAATCCCATTGTCAATAAAGTGTAAGGTGTTCCTGTTTCTGACGATTAAGGTGGTGTGGCTACTGTGTTGTGCTACGGTTCTAGTAGCTTGTAAATTGATTATTATTACATTTCATATTACAGTTTCTTCTGTAAATTCTAATTTGGTTTTTATTAGTGTTTGCCATCATCTAATCATCCTTTGTACTCATGTTTCATATTCAATTTATTATTATTATTTTTAAATTGCTTAGGTGATGCATGCACACATTTGATATCTCTATCAGTTGAGAAGGCATTGAAGGTATCTTGGTTCAAGCAAACTCTGTTTTGGTGTTTTTTTTCCCCATAATTTTCATGTTAACATCTTCTGTTGCTGATATGCTGTGAATGAACTTTTGGAGTATACTCTTACAGCTTAAAGGTCGTGCCGGTTCGAAACGACAGCATGTGCATGGTTGTAGTCTTGTCCGGGCAAAGAAATTTTATGGTTATCACTCGTCAGAGGAGCTTTTTGCGAAGATATACCTGTATCCAAGTATCAGTGGTTTTATGTGATATCTGTGTCTATTGGGGGATGGGGGTGGAGTCATGCTGCTGGTGTATGTAATTAATTCGTGAATCTGTTTACTTTTGGTTTAGCTGTTTCTCAAGTCTAGTGGCCTAAATTTGAGTGGTGGTCTGTATTTCACTTTCTTATCCTTCAATATTGTCATATATTTAAGACCTTGGCATAAGATGATGGGGAGTTATCTTTTAGCCAAAAGTCATGATAAGTTATCACATCACTCTCTCTTCTTTTCTGCATGTCTTTGCGTAAAAAGTCCAAAAGCCAACTAAAATAATCTATTTCCAAGTGGGGCAAAAAAGTGTTTGTGATTGTTCCAGAAGAAATGAAACAAAAGATTTCAGTGATAGTAGTTTTTCTTTGTGAAAAAAATTTGGGTTTGGTTGGTGCATGCTATCGTCATTTTTAAAGCATATATTCTTTAAATTTGTTGAAGAGTTTTGTTTTGTTTCTCAAGCACAATCTAGGGTCTTAGTCATCCTCAATAAGAAAAAAGGGTCTAATCATCCATGTTAGCTAAGTATAAAAAATTGCATCTGTGCCTAAAAATTTTAGTTATTTGCTTGCATGGTGCAATAAATATTTTTCCTACATTGCACATTACTCAACATAAGTTGTGATGTTATTACCAGGTTATGTGAGAAATCTTAACTATGAGTGCCAAAAATTTCATTTCTTTTTCTAGCATATCTCCGACAAATTCTTGGGTTATCTGATATACCGTGGTCTTCCTTTTGATGCATGCTCTAATAGCTGCCCTAATATTTAGAAGTTGCACCGACTACTTTGGAAAGGTAGTCTAGTTTTTAATGTTAACTGTGGATAACCTAGTAATGCAGTAAGCTATGGAGTTTATGATTTTGTATTTCATTATTAATTTTAATTTTAATTTTAATTTTTATGAGGATATGTATAATATCTAATATGTCATCGAACACCTTGATGAAATTATAAGATAGTAATGCTGTAAGCTATGGAGTTGATCATTTTTCAAAATTTATTTATTTATGAGGATATGGATAATATTCTGGAATATCATTGAACACCTTGACGGAATTTTAAGCTATTACCCACATGATGTCTCTCGTGCTGCGAATCTTCTTCTGGTATGCATTCATAAGCCTCTCTGACCAATGCTCAACTGGTGTTTGTGAGTTATTTGCAGGCCATAGATTGTATATTAGAGCCTTTGTTTGCTGTTCTAGTATTGTCTTTCGAAAAATAGCACTTTCTTTATAGAAACTAACTACTATCTACACATTTTATATTTTTCAATTTTTACTTTAGAGGGTCTGTTCATAAAAATTGATACTTTTGTTTGTTTTTCCTCTCCTCATGAAAGGAAACTCAACTTTGATCTTTTTAGAAATTGGATATGGAAAAGTTATGGTTTGTACCTTTTGCAATTTTTTATCCAGTCAACTGTTTTATGGTTATGGTAAATTTCCATAACCCAAATGTTGAAAGTATGATTGGGACCAACCATGTTATTTGAATAATGGGTGTGTTCTATTTTATGTTTTAGAGGAGAAGGTGGGGGTGCTTTGCTATCTGGTGTATTTCTTGATGATATTTGCTTTTGAGTCTTTGTCCCATCAAGTTGAGTGGGGTGGTCTTATTTGTGCAAAGATGCCTCTTTCTTGTGTAATTTTGTTTTTGGTTTGTGGGATGGGACATGTTTATTTGCTTTGTTTTGTGTCAGACTACCTCGATGAGGAGGTTTTGGTTCAAGCAAGGTTAAAATCGATCCCATGTAGGATCGCTGGGAGGACTAATGGATCGGATCTTAGAATCGGATTAAGAATCGTGAAGATCTTACTTTTAATACAAAATAAAATGAAAAATTATCGATAATTATAATCTTTGTTACATAATTTTAAAAAGATTAAAGAAAATTGGTAAATTTGATATAATGTATATTCTATATTAACATAAATTAAAGAATATATTTGAAAATGAGTTTATAGTCAAATTTTTTGTATAGATATACGATATATATAAGAAATAAATAATAAAAAAATTTGGTGGATCGATTGAAGTAGGATTGGGATCGTATATTCTACATCATTTTATGACTAGGATCGAGTGACTTTAAGATCCTAATGTAATCCGGATCGCTTGGCCCAACTGAGATCGTAGAATCGTAAGATCTTACAATCCGGATCAGGATTCTCATGACCATGGGTTCAAGGTGGTTTGAAGAGAATGCATTCTGTCTTTTGGGCATCCTACTCCAGTCTCCAGGCAGTCATGCATCTTACATGGTGACTGCACTGTTGGTTTCTGCTTTTTTTTTTCTTCCTTTTGTCTTTCAGAAAATGGTTCTCTTTGCTTTCTAACTATTGTTATGTTGGTGTCTATGTCCGCCCATTTCACAGATTGTAGAAATTTGTGATATCAAGACTCATGGACGAAACACTTGTTTTGTAGGGAGGTGTAGTTCTGTATAGTTGTTTACAGCCCCATGAATCACATATTCCCTTTCTTCTCCAGTTCCTGGTAATTATTCTTTTGGCATTTAATTTGAGTGATTTGAATGTCTTTGACTTGATGATGTCATCTGATTTGAACTTTTTTAGCATGTCATACGAATGCAAGTATGCAACTGTCTAATAATAGACGGATTTAAAGGATTTTCTTGAATGTGGAATAATTCATTCCTTTTATATTATGGGGTAGTATATGTTGAATGGCTCATTCTTTCTAGGGAAATTTTGAGCATTTCTAAGTTGTGTTCAGAAATAGTTTAGTTTTGTGCTAGCATTAAAATATCTTCTTTGGATGCTTTCAATTAGTTTTGAGATAGAATTAGATGTCTGGCCTAAAAAATTCATACTCCAATCTCCAGATAGCTTTTCTAATCACCTTTCAGTGTTTTGTCGATTGGTGGATCCAATGGTGACTTTGTTTTGGATCAATCCATTAGGTGGACTTTGTTTGGGATGTTGATCCAACTTACACTTTATAGTAATGACATAAGGACCCAGTTGAGGTTTGAACAAATTAACATATGAATTCAAACTTCTCTTGTATCATCTTTACATTGGCTTCAAGTACACTGGAAGAATTGCAGTCCAGGAGGTTGTTTGGTGAGCTTCCATATGTTATTGCTTTATTGGAATGATTATTGTCTTTGGTGGGTCCTTTCTTTTTTATATTTTCTTTCTTATCTGGCTCTTTCAGCAATTGCAAGTGTCAGGTGGAGATTATGTACAAATTGATAACTGTACATGACTTTTGATGATTTAAGGTGTCTTTGATGTCCCTTGAACATTAAATTTTCCCTTTGTGTTTTATGTGCAATATGTACAAGTTGGAACTGTTAATGGGGCATTATAAAAAATGGCAGCCATGATTAGATTTGATTTTGTAAGTCTGAAGTAGACTTTGTGAAATGTGAATTTGGTATCATACAATTGTCTTCATGGTTCCATTCTAGTTTCTCTATTAGATTCATTTTAGGTTATTTGCTCCTTCAAATGCTTAGTCACAAATCACCAAGTGAATCCAATTATCATGGGATGTCTCATCTTTTTTCTACTTTATTTGTGTTATTCTCATGTCACTAAGATCTGTGTTTTTTATATTCTTGCAAAAAAAAAAACAAACAAAAATGTTAGGTTGACTATAATTTGTATGGGATGGGTCATCTGCATATATCAAAGATGAAATTTCGGCATCCAGTACCAAATGCTGTTGCCCGGAGGAAGGATAGTTACAATGGACATGGACCACGGACAAATAACCCCAATTTTATGTCTGCTGACTTTCAGGTAATTTCTTCCTCCTTTTCTCGTTCTAGAAGCATCTGGAGGGTAGCTTTACCCATTCGTGATCCTTGCTTGCAACATTTTTGTGTAATGTTTAAAATTCTCATTAGGCAGATTCAAGTGGTGATGCATCTTCACGTTCACCAATTTGGATCTCCTCAACGATTCCAGATGGCTGGATGTGGGAATTTTCTAGTCAACTTGATTCTTCATCCTGTCAGGACTTTCACCTTGTTAAACGTCAATGTACCTGTGAACTTGAGGGTGACACTACTGTAGATGGTTTGTTTGACTTCACAATTTTGCAACTGAGACTGTATATTTCTTCTTTATGATTTCATAGCTAAAGTGATTTAGCATTGTGATCTGCAGAGATACTTAATCAGCAGTTTAAAATGTACTCATCACTATCTCAAACCTCTTCAGACGTGAAAATGGTTCAGTCACTAATACCAATTTGGGAGGTATGCTTGCATCTCTTATATGTGCTGTTTTATGTGTACTTTATAAATTTTGGTGTATCTGTTGTGAACTTTAATTTTCTTGTCATAGGAGGAGTATGAAAGGACTGGGATTCATGAGGTAGCATTACTCTCTGATCCTGGAAAACCACTTCCAAAAGATGTCTTGAGGACTCTCTCACATGGGCTTGAATTTGAGAATAAACTTATGGAATTGTGTCATGAAGCAGATAATGATTCATCTTGCATTCCATTCGAGAAAGATGTGATATATGCAGAGCCAGTGAAACCTTCAACCATTAAGGGAAATATTGTTGAATTTGGACTTTGTGACCCAAAAGAAGATGGTGGAGAAGCTTTGAAATGTTCGAATGTAGGTGATGAAACAACAATTATGTTGCCACACGGTATGCCATCTGAAGATGACAATGTTATAATACCTGGAGAGGGAAGAGCTGTACATCCCAGAAAATTGCTTGTTGATGACATGCAAACATCTCAAACAATTGGAAGTTCAGATGCGAAGGTAATTTATCAGGATTGTGTATTCCCTTGTTATTGTTTACTGCATTTTTACTAATAGTGAGGGCAAACTTTGCTTGAATTGACCTGGAAAGCCTTGTTGTGGTGTTGGAGTGACATAGCTGGTTTTTAGCTCTGCCATGCTGAATTTAACAGCTTGTTGGTTTTTCCAAATAGAGGCTATTTATGGGCCTAAACCATGGTAATGTTTAATCGTTAAATTAAAGACCAATATTTAGGAGAACATATTAGGGTTGATTTGGGCGTGATTGATATTTGGTATTGAGAAGTGCATTTTTTTAGGGCTGTGAATAATAATGTCAAGGAACTTTGACCAACTAATAAGAAACTTTGAGCAATTAGAATATTCTAGACCTAATAAAGATTGCATTTTATGCCTCGTTTGAGAACATGCTATTCCAACTTTTTGGCTTTTTACGAAAAGATGTGCAACAAAGTAGAGAAAGTGATGTGATAACTTATAGTGATTTTTTGGCTTTTTGGCTAAAACAGAAGGTTGCCAAACGAGGCCAACCCAAAGAAGTTAAGAAACTTTGACCAACTAGAATAAGTTAAGAAACTTTGTCCAACTAGAATACCTCTATAGCCCACATCCAGCAAATAACAAAATCCCTAGCTACTATAGAAGTAGAACTTATAATGATATAAAATCTGTCTAGCAGCAAACTAAATAAAATTAAACACATATAGACACAACAGATTATCACAAAACTCCACCTTATAATGCCCCAAGGTTGCTCTATGTGTCACCTCATGAGTCTGACACATGGCACCTAAGTCTTGTTGTACAAGCCATTCCTGTTTGTGACATGGTGGTGCCACATGGTGCAGTTGAACCCTTATACTCACAATCATATTTTTTCACTTCCTCTTTTCAGCTCTTCCCTCCCTCCTTTCTTTCTTTCTTCTTCTTCTTCTTCTTTTACTTTTGGTAGATTTCTTAACTTGTGCCTCAAACAAAGCAAAGCTTTACATAGCTACTACTTGAGTTTAGGTATCCTCCAGCACTAAGTCACCTAATTCTCTTAGGTCAACCCATGTTCCTATCGCTAGGATTCCTAAATTTAGGTGGAATTCTTGATAAATTCATGAATTCTAATCAGTTCGCAAATTTGTAAATTTGAGAGTGCCTAATGGTGTACACTTCATTGCATTATCATTAGGGATCATGTACAAAATCGCAACAAACGTTCACCGAGTCACAACAACATGCACTTTAGTGACTGGAGGAAAGGGAAAAAAACCTTGAATAATTTGTTGCCAAGCAGATACGAACTGAAAACCTGATACGGACATGAAATTTTAATGGGCACTGGAGCATCTCATGGTAATTCATTAAAATTGTTCACTTGTTTCTACTTATATTATTATGGAAACCTTCTCACTATTATTTTGTGTTATAAAATTACTCCTGTTTGGTTTTGTTTGTAAAATTAATTCATCTTTAAAATTGATTATTTCATAAAAATTATTTAATAAATAGGGTAAATTACACTGACCACCCTTGGGGTTTAGGAAAATACAATAAACTTCACAAGTTTGACATAATTACACCAACCTCCTTTTAGTAGGCTAAAGCAACCAAAACTAATGCAGATGGCGTGGAGAAGCAAGGATAAACAAAAGGTAAAATATACATTTCAAATATAAAAGATGACAATATCAATTTTCTATCCATACAACTAATGAATTATTGATGAAAAGAGGGCAAAGTGTTATGTGAATTAAAGCCTCAAGGAACCCAAAGGTAATTATGTCAAACTTGTGGGGCTCAATGTATTTTCACCAAACCTTAATGGAGGTTAGTATAATCTACCCTAATAAATATATATTTTATAGATGTTCTTAAGACACTCCTGCACTGAAGGTATTTTGATAAATGACAATCTCATGGGCCTGTTCCCAATCCCACTTCATGAATCGATGACTTAGCTAGCTCCACCATCTGGTGCTTACATATTTCATTTCTACTTAGTACTGAAAGGAACTGGTACTAATTCACACATGCCTTGTGTTCTAGCAAAATGGTTCTTACTTTTCTTTTTTTTTTCCCTTCTTTTGATGTTTACCCTTTTGGTTTGTGCAAGTTTTCATAGCATTGTATTCTCCTTTTATAATCAAGTTCCTCAACTATTAACCTAGTGGAAGGATTTGATGGCATCACTGATTTTAAGTTGTCTTCACTTTTCATCCCCGTGTAGTTTGCTCAATTGATGGATACTAGTTTTTTTTATTTTCTCCTGGTCAAGATTTTCCAGAAGTTGTTCAGCCTCCTATTTTACGCTTACTCTTTCAAGCAAATTGAGTTACTGGACTTTTCTCAAGCACTCAAAATTCCATTTCATTAACTTTCTTCAGGTTGTGGATAAGGAAGCATTGGGGATTCTAAGTTGGCTTGCCTCCTCTCAGGCTGCAGAAGATGTAAACTCTGATGATGAGCTTGTTTATAAACCATTTTGTCTCCTTTTGTTGCCTGCAACAACCATTGATAAGGTGTTGGAAAAGCTAATATGGATTTTGAGAGTGAATCCCAACAAGAGTGTCAAGACATTCTTGATTCTGTGGAGGCTTTAATTAACTATGAAGTCTTGAAGGAAGGAGCTTCTTCCACTAATTATTTAAATCAATCTTTGTCAGAAAAACTATTCCCCAAGTGGATGGGTCTGCTGACGATCACGATTCAATTCCTAATGCTGGCAGGTCATCTAAAACAGAAGTGTACAATGAAATTGAGAGGTCTCCTCATGACAATGTTCAGCAAGAAACTGGCTCAAGCTTTAACAGTAAGAGCAAAAGGAACAAACCATTATGGGGTTCTTTACCTTTTTCCTCAACCCAAAAGGTAAATGATGACCTAGAATTTCTTAGTAGATGCTGTAGTGAAACTAAGGAAGGTAAGCTTACAAGTCCTAGAGTGGGTAATGAGGTGGATACCGACGTTTTTGACTTGAAGGAAGAAAGTACACTAGTTGGTTGCTCTGTGCGTGACTTGATGAGGAGAAAGCGATGCTACCGATTTGAGCCTTCTGAATCTGAGAGTCGAAGGGTCAGAAAGGCTTCTTTTGAAGAGGAACAGCACTGCCCAAAATTGTTAGAGGTTTATGCAATACAGAATGATGAGCAAGACAAGAGGCCTCAAGAGTTTGCCAACTCTAAGCCTTCACTAATTGATGCTGATTCTATAGAACCTGTGATTTCTGAGGTATGTATTGGAAAAGCTGATTTGTAGGCCCAGATGAGGAAGTTAGATACTGATGAGAAACTACTAGTCAATGAGAGATTGCAGCTAAGAGACAGCACTGGTGCAAGCTGTTTGTCAGCTTCTCCTGTTCAAGCGAAATTCTAGGATAGATGATTATGTCTGTAAGAATAGCCATGAGGGAAAAGCCCTTAGGGTATCTGAAATGTCTTCAGCAAATGTTGTTGGTGTGGAAGCCACAACTGGCTCAACCATGTTGCAGTTAGAGAATTGTGGTAGTGTACAACATAGAAAAGCTACTGATTTATCTTGGCCTGTCAGTTTGGTTTCTCTGCAATCAGCTTTGAAGCAAATCCAGGGAACTCATTGGCATGACCTTTCATAAGAAACCTCCAGTGGTGGACTGGATTGTTAGCATCAGAAAATGCTTCATTATCCTTCAATATTGACCAACACATTTCTCTTGTTGGAGGAGAAAGTTATGGAGGAGTATCAGGTTGGTTTTCTTATCTAGAAGTCATGTGTCAGCTGCTTTTATTATTATTATTTTTTATATTATTTTAAACATAAAATCTGGTCCATTTGTTCTTATTACAAAAGCTGACACAGCTGTGTATCCTTCCCCACATCAGCACTACACATGCACAATATCATGTGCACAACACACATGAGGCTGTGTTAAATGGTTTTTGATAGTCGTGGCACTGGCACCCATTGTCTTTGTTTTTGGCTTCCAAAGGCTATTATACTTGTGGGGCCATTCAATAGATGTGATTTTAAGTGGCTACCATATCTTGTCACTTACTGAAGAGATAAAAAGGTTATCTTATATTAGTAAACAATTGTAGTCAAACAAGAAGTCATTTGCACTTGCAAGACTAATAATTTTTTTTTTTTCTTTAAATTTTCTGTTTGTAATATGTGAAGCACAGGCAAACTCTATGCCAGGATGCCTGCTTTTGTTGCTCTTTTCTTTTTTTTTTTTGGGGTTTGGTTTGGTTTGTTTGTAGATTGCCTTTGACACACTTGGATCAAATTGAAGCCTGTGGATTGCCCTCCCTCAGTGCTTCTACATTAAGATTGTTAATTTTTTAAAATTTTCATCCTACTTTTAATAGACTGAGAGAAGAAAAAGGAGGGAGGGGGTTTTGTACATCAACAAATATTGAATCTTAATATTCCATTAAATAATGTTGTGACAGCTATTTTGTTGCAGTATTCTTATTTTATGTGAATTGGTGACAGCATTGGTTGGAATTCATGAGCAATCTCTTTGCCCATTGGGGAATTTGGATCTTTCAGCATATATGTCTGATAGTTGGCAGCACTTATTGCTTCTATTTTTACCTTCAGCATTATTTGTCAACACTGTCAAATATACTATTGATTTTGTGGTGGTGCTTTAATTTTCATTTTTAGGCCCCATTTGGTGGTGCTATGTGTTTAACTTGAAAGTGCTTTATCCTATGTTTGATTGTCTTTAAAATACTTTTAACTTATAGAGGTGTGTCACTGAATAAAGAACCACTTTTAAGTGAAGCAGTAGTTGAGGTGCTTTGGCAGAAGAGAGAGTGAAAGCTGTTCACAAGTTGCAGACACCAAACAGTATCAAACCTCTCTACAATGCTCTTAGTTGAAAAACACTTTATTAGAAGTAACTGTATCACCAAACAGGGCCTTTGTATTGACCTTATATTCTCTTGTAAAGGACTTGTTGACTGACCAATTTGAACTTGTTAACTGACCAATTTGAGCTTGCCCTACACCAGCAGTTCAGACAAAACGTGTGGACGAAGTCCTCCCATTTTTTGGGGGGGACTGCTTGAAAGACGCAGACATTCAGAAAATCTCCAGAAATAATGACGTAGATCATCACCAAGGTGACATGGGTGTCCCTACCCACTATCAAAATGATGGCTCTTACTTATACATGTTGACACCTGTGTTTTCACCGCCATCTGCAGATAGTGTTTCCAGATGGATATTGCAGAATGACTCGGGTATTATTTCAAATTAGTGAATAAGCTTGTCAATTATCCTATCCTTGCATTTGTCAACTAAATAATTTGGCATTTTAACGGTTGGTGATTTAGAAAACCCTAAAGCTGCCTCAGTGGAGCCACCATCTCTGAAAGGTAAATTTTTTTTCATTTCTTTAAGTGAAAGAAAAAATTCCTTAGGTATGTAGTAACTGCTAAAGTCTCCTTGCAGGCTTTCTGACAGTCAGATTAGTTCCCGAGGTTCTTGGTAGATAGCTGCAAAAGCTTTTGCCAGAATTTGATTCAGTATCTGGAGTGGAGCCTATCCTAGATCAACTGAAACAACAATCCCATGGAGATATAACTGATGAAATGAATCCTTTCAGTAAGGGTCAGGGTGAGATCAGTATATAAGAGCGAAGGTAATATCACGAAGGAAAAATGCTCTGATTGCTCGATGGATATCTCTCAGATTTCTGGCCCAGATGGGAAATCGAAGCCCACTCCTCTAAGTCAAATTGATTCTGGATCCAGCAAGTTTTATGGGGTCAGCAGCTAACATTGTTAAGTATAGAGGTAATTGAAGAAAGCTTCTTCCTATTGTCATTATGTTTGCTGTTTTTACAAAATGTAGTGTATGGATGATATATCTTGAATTGTATTAACCAATGAGATTGACTCTCAAATTCAATACTCATGTTGTTTTCATTTTTCTTTCAGCTTTGAGACTTCATGAGATCTGTTAATTGCTAAAAAGCCCTTTTAGATTCTTTTTTTAAATCACATTACTATATCAAATAATATTTGTAAAATTCTGGATCATGATATGTAGGTGTACATTTGGAACCTTGATAAGAAGTAGCTTTGCTTTCTGAGTAATTGTATACTTTTGAGATAACTGAATTTGAGCTTACAATGAGTTGCAATACTGGTTGTCAGGTTCAAGCAGAATCTAGAGGAGAGTTACGACCTGACCCCCGATTTGATGCCATCAATGTCATAGTACTTGCTTTTCAGGAAGATAATGATTGCAGCCTGATTTTTATGTTCTTTTATGGCTAAACACTGAATATAATCAAAGGTATGCTAGAATTTTTTCTCCTTCCTCCTCTTCTGGCTGGCTTTCACAATGAATTTGACTCCTTGTGTCGACTTGGTTTTGTTTATGCTTTTGTAAAGGAGGTCACTTGGAGTTTTTGTGGGAAAAAAATGAGGACTGCTGGGGCTTGGTTTGTTTTATAGAATGAAAGTGAATTTTGAGTCTATTTGATTTCTTGGAATTAGGCCTTGATGCTAGAAAACGTTGCATCTTCTTGTTGGGACCGAGATAACAAACCTAGCTGCAAAGCAATAATGATTATGTTTCATCATCATAGGGGTTAATCTTATAATTTCTTTTGTAACCAAAGGGTGGAAAAAATTAAAAATAAAGGAAAGCAGGAGCTACCCCACTATTCATCTTGCCGATCATTAAACCACTTATAAGTTATCCTCTCTCTTTCCTTTTCATTTTTACTTCCATCCACTCTTCAACCCTCTGCATTTTCTTATTGAAATGTAATATTTTTGGCCTTCAATGTTGGTTCTGAAATAAGAAAATTGGAAGAGCCTACTCTATCTACCAACCAGTGTCACACTAGGCACTAACTTGTCTGCACACTGTTTGTTGTTGGCTCCTGGGATGCAAGGCATGTGCATTAACTAAGTGGGCGGCCAGTGTGCAATGTGCATGCCATTTGCTTTTTGTGGGTTGGGGGCTTTGGGTTCAGCCTAAGAAGCACAAACACTTATAAGAAGGTGCTGTGTCATGTCGAACACTCCTTCACATGTGTCAGACACTCCTAGGATAGGGTTCAGCCCTGTTTATGAGATTGAGCAGCTCGGTGGAACATTTGGCAGCGGTTCAACCTCTAGCTTGTGATGCTTGTTAGTTTAGCTTCATGCTTGACTAGTTGGATGTGTGGGGCTTTTCTAATCTCACATTTTAATGTTGTCTTCTTGTGCAAGAGCACAGTGATTGTATCATGGGCTGGTTTTGTTTCTTGATGCATTTTAAGAGAAGCATGGATTAGGTAGTTTTGGCAGCTTTTTTAGTCATGTGCTGCAGACAATGTTGGATCATGGCAAAGGGTTTTGAACAAAAACATTGGCATTTAAGTTGAACCATACAAAAAAATAAATAAATGTCACTTTTGGTCAAAACCTAGGATTTTAAAATTTTCTATTTTGGCTTTTTTTCCAGTTGCTTGCAAACTAATACTTTTACTCATATTTTATGTGACTACTGGAAATTTCACCCTTGTGTATAGCTTATTTGTTTTTCGAAATGTATTTTATGAGAGGAATCTTGTGCGATTTTGATTAAGAATTTTTGTAAGAATAATTAAATTGATTTATTCAAGTTGGAATTAAATTGTAGAACAAAAAAAAAAAAAAAAAAAAAAGAAAAAGAAAGAGTCGTAACATGGTTGATTGTAAATAAAAATTTCTATTTTTTGGGTGTTTAGTTATATATTTAATATTGTTAGTGTGAATTATTCATTGCTTATATTATATATTATTTAATAGATATAATAATCAACACACAAATACCTGATACCTGATAGTATGTACCTTACAATTTTTATATCGCTATATATATTTTCAGTTGTCATGAATATTTTATACTATATGTAAGTAAATTTGATATATAATTATGCACTAAACATTTTTGTTTTTATGCAATATGATTTTGTTGAGGGTTGTGTATACTCATATCAAACATTATAGAGAGCAACAACATAGTAGGAGCAACACATATCATCTGCTTTAACTTATTTCCATGGGATGGAAGTTGGAATTTAATTCACCTAAATGCTAATGCTATTTCAGATTTGCATTCCATTTCGAGTCACCTTAACATACCAAACAATGGAATGGGATTCTCAGTTGCTGATCCCATTCCATGTCAATTGTTGGGGACTTAACTGTAATTTCCTCCTTCCACATAAATTTTCCTCTAAATAAAACACTGTCTGATACACTAGAACCAGTATTGACGATATCAAAAGTTGAAAAAAATTAAAAAATGAAAGAAAATTAAAATTGAAAGTGTATTGCCGTTTTTAGTTCTCTTTAATGCTCTTACTTTGTATGCTTGTCTTAAAAAGAAAAGAAACTATCGTGGTAATAATAAAAGCTGTCATTAGGCTAGGCTATGTATTTGATTGACTAAGATGTCTCTGATTGTTAATTGTCGAAGTTCTGTTATTGTGTCTAATGACAACATCTATTTACTCTTTTTGTTTTCTATGTTATGGAATGATAATGTTTCTCACTTCTCATACTTTTCCTGTTCACAGTAATTTTGATGGAATATCAGGTTGCAAAATGTTTGCTTCTTCAGAAGAGAAGAACTTATTCAGCCACTTCATGAATATCATTTGTTCTATTGATCCAGATATATTAATGGGTTGGGATATTCAGGCAGTTCCCTTTGGCTTTCTGGCTGAAAGAGTTTACATCTTGGCATCAGTTTGCTTAATGGCATATCTCGACACCAACTGAAATCAAGGTTGCTACTAGAGATTCAGCTTTATCTGACAGAGGAATATTAGATAATGTGCTTCCAGAACCTTGGTTTCTGGATCCTATCCAACATGAAGATGCAATAATCGAGGATGAATGGGGACGGACTCATGCTAGTGGTCTCCATGTTGGTGGTAGGGTTGTCCTCAATATTTGGCGCCTGATGCGTAGTGAACTTAAGCTTAATATGTACACGGTTGAAGCTGTAGCTGAGGCTGTTCTGAGGCTAAAAGTTCCATCTATTCAATCTAAAGTATTAGCAAGATGGTTTTTGAGTGGTCCAGGGGAGCAAGATACCGATGTATTGAATATGTAGTAGACAAGAGAGCAAAGCTAAATTTTGAGATAATGAATCAACTTGACATGGTATGTTATTTATTTATTTACTCAAGTTATTTTTCAAATATGCAAGTAGATATGTTTATGCTGCAAATTATTGCCCTGCTACATAAAAAAATCTATTTGTTACTTGGGATCACGATTACCAAATCATAGAATATTAGGATTCATTGAGTCATGTCTAGTGTGTATGTACTTCTGGAAAGATCTTACAATTGTGCAGATTGTAATTTTCAGGATCTTTTCATTTTGAAAGGCGGGTCAACAACAGTTTGAAGCATATTATGAGCTTTGGACAATTTTGGTAGGATACCAAGGTGACAAAATTAGGATTACATTTAGTTTTTGATCACTTTAAGGGATGCAATGGAAAGAGAAAATGCCATTAGATATATTTCTATTTTTCTTTTTTCTACTGATGCTTGTATTTGGGTGGATTTGGGCTTTTCTTGCTTCTCTGCAATTCTCTATTTTTCTCCCTATTATGTAATGGAATATTTCATTCATGTAAATAACACATTAAAAGGTTAACTATTTCCTGGTACTTTCAAGTTCTCAATATTCAACAGTTTTGAATTCAAAGCAAACCACTCTGTGCCTTGTCCCATCTCACTGTAGCTAAATTACAAAGGTTGTAATATATGCCTTGCATCTTTGAGTTCTACTTTTCATGCTTTAGTTGTATTCTCTGCCTCATTGAAGGATTTATTTGAATCACATGCTTCATCTGTGTTAAATAAATAATTCATGAACTTAAGCAATCAGTTACAGCAAATTACTGTTAACTGAAGGCCTTATTACAGGAATCTATGAAGTTCTTCACTTTTTTTATGTGTTTCCTTCCATGGCACTCAGTATAAATACTATCTATTTTGCAGACTCAAAAGCCAATGGTAATCAGTTTCAGCTAATTGAGGATAAAACATGTCTTTTGATTTGCTTTCCTTTTTTCTTTTCAACAATTAATGTAATTTGGCTTACTTGATGTGTGACTTTTTCAGATAAACCTAACGCCAGAATCCTGTCTGTGTCTTTGGCATTGACTTTTTCTCCGTTTTTTCTCGGGAGGTTCACAGTATCGTTGAATCTATGTTACTGAGATTGGCGCACACACAAAAATTATGTTGCCATTTCTCCTGGGAACCAAACAGGTTTTTGTCTCCTTTTAATTGTTCATGGTGCATTGCATTATCAAAACAAAATGTATCATGTCTGACTCTTTTCTTGTAAGAATGTTCCTGCACAATCTTTTGCATTCATGATTCATTTCTAGTTGTTTTCTGTAACCATTTTTTGGGGTCATTTCTGCAAACCATCTTGTGTTTAATTTTTGGCTTTTTACTTTTTGGGATAGCAAGTGCCTCCTGTTTAAATTAGAGAGTTCATTTTGAGTAAGTCAATTGTAGTGGTTTTGCCTTTTATTGTCTGATTTTTTACCTGTCTGATTTTTCAGAATTGTGAACGCATTCTTGGGAAAAAATAATTAATCCCTCAAACAGTCAGGTTCTAATTTTGTAAGATGGGCAGCTTCTTATCTCTTGAGAACATCCCTTGTGGAAATCATATGAATGAACCTAGTTTTGTAAATGGATGAGATCCAAATTGTATTGGCATCAATCCTAATTTGTTATAAATTTTAATCCAGAATCTGATAGGTCAAGAAACATCAACCCAAATCCCTTGGCTACTTTTATCTCCAGTTTGATTGTGGTGATGGCATTGAAAAGCAAATTTTTAAAGAAAAAAAAAAAAGAAAAAACCTCACTAATGACCAAATTCAAGTTTTTATACTAAGAAGATGTAGGTGTGTTGAAAGGTGAGATTTAACCTACTTATAAAAAAGAAAAAAAAGAAAGAAAGGGCAAATCCTTCCCTAAAAGCCTGATGTTCACCTATCACTTATAGTCTTCTATTACACTTCTTGAATTACTTAACTATGGCTTTTCATGCAATGGATCATTGGACATTGACAGAATACTAAGCTGTTGCATTAGGGTAATTACGGCAGCTAGGGGTGAGAGAGAGAGAGAGAGGTGGGTATGCCTTGTGGTTCTTCCTTGAACAAATAGTAAATATCTGGCTGTTATTCATATATTTCATGCATTGGATAAGTTATCTTATTGATAACTTATTGGTTGAGATCACTTGATATCAAATGTAAAAATGTAATATAATCTCTAGTGAGGTCAGATTTTTGTGACAAATGGGATCACCTCATTACTCCATGTTTGGTCCATTTATTAGATGGACCTGTTTGATTGGAAAAATGTATCAGGTTAGAGTTGATATGAAAATCCCTAACAAATCCAACTAGAATGATTAGGATCTCACAAGAACTGGCCCATTCAGAGTGTCTGTTTTGGTGCTTTTGATACACTGCTGTGATCTTTAAAAATTTGCATTCACTAAATTTTTCTTGTGACTATTGTGGACAAGTTTTAGCTGGATGTCTCATCACGAGAGCATTTAGGTTAGGGTGTAACCCGGGCCGGGCTCAACCCGAGCCCACCCTAAATTTTTAGTGGTTTGGACAAGATATTTTGAATCTCGCACGGGTTTGGGTAAAAAAATCTCAGAAGCCAAAATTAAATTTGGGCAGGCTTGGGGCAAAGATATAAACAACTTGAGCAACCCGAAACCTAAATTATACATATATAGATATATAAAAATATTAAATGTGCATATAAATTATTACATGATATTAAAGTACTTAGATTATTAAATCATATTGAATATATATTATATATACAAGTAACATAAAATCTTTACATTTTTTATTCTCATTCACAAATTGTAAAGACTACCATAGTGCATCTCTCTTTTATATTATATAAATTATTTGTTTTGATGTTGTTAATGATTTTCAATGTAAATAGAGTCTAATTAACAATTCATAATTTAGCTACAAAAAATTTGAAATTCATGTGCCAATTTGGGCAACTTGGTCAATTCGGTTTAACTCGGCTCGCTTGAGTAGACAAATCCCTGTTACACTCTGGGCTTAGGGCAAAGTCTCAAGACAACTTGAGCCGGGCTTAGACAACCTTCAATCTGACCGAACCCGCCCCGAAAGGCACCCCTAATTTAGGTTCTAGCCAAGATTTAGGTTCAATTCTTCTTGTACAGATTGGCAGGCATCTTTTCATCTAATTAGCCTACATGGCAATACATTAGAAATGGAATCACCAAACGAGTAACTGACCGAATTAGATATAAGAACTCTGAAGGAATTTTAGTGAGCTGCACCCCAGACTTTTCCTTAATTCACTTGTTGCTGTTTTGTTTTGACTGTTTTTAGTTGAAAGTTGTAACAACTTTTCCATTGAATATAAGTTAAATTTTGCCCAACCTTCGGAATTAATTGGAAAAGGTACAATTTACTGACCTGATTTTTTCTGAAGATTTTTACAAGTTTCCACGGACGTATTGTTTGGCTTTTGGTCGGTTTTCAACACTGGGCTGATGTTTCCTCGATTAATTTTATTACCTGTATATCCTTTTATGATGCAACATTAGTTTTTGTCTTAATCTAGGTCGCGTCTTCAACTCTTGCAATGAACAAGCTTGCCTCTTGTAATGGAGCCGAATTGGTTTTTATTCAGATCCAGTTGTTGTTTTGGGATTTTCAGTCCCTTTATCCAGTCAATGATAATTGCATACAACCTCTGCTTGCACGTGCCTTGGAAATGTAATGCCTTCAAAGGAAAATACACTTGGTAAGTTAGTTCTTCACCAATCTGCATTTTCTACAAGATATAGAGTATGAAATTTTGCTTAATTCCAAATGGTGTTATGTATGTGCTCAAAGGTGGGTACTCTCTCACAAGTCTCTTTTGTCAAATAATATTTCTTTGAATCACTTTCATCAGTTCAATAGATGCACTGTGCTTTTGAGTATGCATAGGTTGAAGATATTGTATTCTTTTATTTTGTTGATGTTCATGAACAAGTAGTACATGATGCTTCCATATTGATTTCAAAGTGCATTTACGTGATCCTCGTGGGTACTTAAAAAAAATAGTTCCTGTACTTGATCTTCTTTTGTGAATAAGATACATGATATTCAGTTGGTTTGAGACCAAATTGCACAGATGATGACTTATGGGTTTCTTAGTGTCAAGCAGCACTCTGCGCCTTTCTTTTCTGCAT